>VZRU01012831.1:70518-84027 GCA_013398155.1 Pedionomus torquatus
GGAAATGGTATGAAGTTGTGGCAGGGGAGGCTTAGAATAGGGAGTAGAAAGAATGACTTTATTGAAAGAGTGGTCAGGCAGTGGAACAGCCTGCCCAGGGATGTGGTAGTGTCACCATCCCTGGAGGGATTTAAGAAATGTGTAAACGTGACACTTCACGGCATGTTCTAGTGGCCAAGATTGTAGGGTGTGAGTTGTGTTTCTGTGTATGATTGGACTCGGTGGTCTCAGAGGTCCTTTCCAACCACAACAATCTGTGATTCTCTGATTCAAAGGCCTCAGCTGGTAATTTTAGAAAGAGACATATGGGAGGTCTAGAGAATTTGATTAGGAATTTTGAGCCACGGAGAGCAAGGTTTGCTCAGTCTCATCTACCTGCACCTTCTTCTTTGAGCTCCTTCACCTCAGGGTCCTAAAGAAACTGAATGAAAACAAAAGTCCTTTTCAGGGATAAGGGGAAGCTAGATGAGAATAATTATGAGCAGTTTTATGACTGTACCTTTTATACCTCTCCCCACCCAAAAAAACCCAATCTGGTACAACTACAAAAAATACAGTAAAGAATGTGCCAAGGTTTATGAGAAATATGAGACAGCTTACATTCTAGGAATTAGTTATTAAAACAAAGCCCCTCAAGCCTGCAACAGTGAGGACCATCAGCAGATAAAATAAACATGTTTTGGAAGAAAGTAGCTAGGAGATGTAAAATAACTAATTGTTAGGGTCTTCTCATATACATGCCTAAGTCCTCAAATTAAGTTCGGAGGATCCAGGTTCAAGAGATATGATGATGAGGCTTCATCATACACCAAATTAGTGACTTGAGGAGCCTCATAATTCAGGGGCCTATTGTGAGTGCCAGAGGGCTTAGGGCAGACAAAACATGACCGTGTGAGAGAAGTCCTCTGAGAATTGTTAAATACATCTGGCTTAAGGGTCCCTGAGTTGCAAGTTATTGGAGTTTGAGTGAAAGCTTTTTGAAAGCATCACTATCTTCTTACACTACCTTTATATTGACTCTTCAGCATCTGCTTCAGCTTCTGTTCAAGACAGTATTGGACTGACCCAGTAGAGTTATGTTCAGTCTTTCTTCCTACAGTTTACAGCTGGCTGCTTCCAATTACATATCTTCAAGAAACCCCCTATTCTAGCTTGTCATGATAGAATACTTCACTTGACTTCAGATTCATCATTCAGACTGATTTATGATCTAAAGTGGCAAGAAGTAAAGAGAAGTCTGGTGGTGCACCATTTTAGCAGCCTTAGTTCAGTGACTATAGAAAAGGAATTACAACTCCAAGTTTATTGTTTCCTAATCACTAAGATTTCTATACCAGCCTTATCTCCTCACCTGTATAATATATCACCTAATTAGTTAACGACTCTGCTTGCATGCTTAGCATGCATGGCCATTAGAGCCATTACTGTCACTCCTACAGTCTGGGGTAGATGTTGCATTAAGATCTTTTCTGGTCTCTGGTCTTGTTGAGCAATACCATTTCCATAGCTGATATAGATCAGATCAAAGGTGTCCTGTTGTGATTAACCAAGAGACTGCAGTCTGATTCACTAATTACCTCAAAAACACTATCAGTCAGCTTTAAGTAGCTGTCCTGTAAGCACTTATCCTCTCTTTGGATGATGTATATGCTTTCCAAGCTATCTATCAGTTATCACCTAATTGTATCATGTCTGAGCTAGTCAAATTCACTGTGTTTTCATGCATGCATAAGTGGTATGCTAGTTTTAGTGCCAGATTTCACCTTTTTTAATGCCACTTGGTCTTGATCTTTATAGCATCACTTTCTGTCTGAAGAGTGGTAAATGGATGGATAACACTGGGCAAGCCTAAAGCGCTTAATGTGAATTACCCATCTGATAAAAATAAGCTGCTGAGCAGAAAAAAACATGGGATAAATCCTCATGCATTGGAGATGTAATTAGAGAGAAGGAAGAAAAAGGCTGTGCCATATAATTCTGTTCTGTGTCATATCAGATTTACTTTGGGGCTGTGATATTTCACCATTCACTACTTTCATCTGTATTTCTGATAACTCTTTAGCCATGTGTTTATAAGCTGGAGCTAGTAAGTGCTATGGTTTTCATAGTAGCCCAAGGGTAGTTTTTTCTGTTTTCATTGTGTGCTGTTGAGTTTAAAATCACTAAAAGAAATCCTTTGTCCAGAAAGCAAGTTATGTCTTTGCTGTCAAATTGTCATGGCACCACACAGGTTGGCAGCTCTACGGGGGGTGTCAAGGCTGCCCAGGATGGCAAGGCAGGGCATGGCAGACAGGCCAGGGAGCTGAACAGCCCCAGTGCTGAGCATCAGGCACTTACTGGGTACAGAGAAGAGCTGAGGCTGGGCCAGGACACTGGTCCTCGGGTAGGGGTCACATTCAGTGACATTGACAGCCAGGCAGAATCATGAGCTCCTGGGCTATGGTCAGGGATGGGAGAGGCCCAGCAGGATGCTGGATTGGGCTGTAAGACCTGCTGGTGGCCCCAGGACCCTGACATGCACAGCATTTCAGTCAGAAAAGTAATATCCCCTGACACTGGGTTGTAATTGTGTTTTGAAATGCAGTGTCTTTGGGAGAATATGCATACTGATGTGCCCCTCCCTTTCACAGCTCAAATGTATCATAATTTGGACAAAATATTCTGTCAATATTATTTGCCAGAATTTACTTGACATGCTTCATGGGGTCTTTTTGCCAAACTGTTTCATTTTGGAACATTTTCTCCTGGCATTAATGCTAATGTTAATGGTGTTATACCCCCTAAGCAATTGTGTAAATATAAAGCCATGAATGTAATAAAGAGTTGCTGAGTCTGTTCCTTTATCTTATGTGTTTCAACCATCAGGTTATTAAATGTAGGTCTTTATATACCATGTTGAAGCTGATACATTTTTAGTACCATTCTTAAATATTTTTTACTCTAAAATGTGGAAGAGAATTGAGCTGTTGGTTAGAAAATTCAAGGACATGGTACATCTGAGTTAAGTGTCATGTGCCAATAAGTGTTAAATTTTTTACATAACAATATAACAGGAGAGATTACCTAAAGAATCTGTGCCTTGGCAAGGCAAACTAGTGTAAGTGTTGAATATCAACAATAACATCAAATCAATCTAGAGGGCACTCTGTGGGGTACACTGCCACTTGGACTTATTCATAGCCTTGTTACACACACCCCATCTGGAGAGACTAGCAATGGTCACTCTGCAGGCAATTCAGTGACCTCACTGAACAAGCTGTAATAATGCAATGTAAAAAGGAAGTAAAAACAAAATTAAAACTAATTTTTAAAAGCAGGTGATAGGATCAATTATGAGGATTCAGTTTCTAATATTGCTAGAAGGTCATTTGTCTCAAGAACACAACTGTCATTCTTGTGGATTAGGGAGGCTATATCAGTCATAACTAACAGTACATGAGTGTAGTCATCCATGTCAAATGGAAGATCATGAATAACAAGCATATTATCTAACATTTTGAGACTAATCACTTTGAGATGGATTGGAGGCCACAATGGTTGTGTTAACAAATTCTTGGGAGAGGTAGTGTTGCTCACATACTGCTACAGTTGTACAATCACAGAATCATAGAATGGTTAGAGTTGGAAAGGACCTTAAAGATCATAGAGCTCCAACCCCCCTGCCAGGGGCAGGTGTACCTCCCACTAGATCAGGTTGTTCAAAGCCCCATCCAGCCTGACCTTGGTACATTCCTAACCTATAAAAAACATTGAAGGATCTACAATATTTTGGAGTATATGTAAGAATAAGAGATTACCAAAGTATTATTGCTATGTGGTAGTTTTCATTATGTCACTTTTTTGACCTCTGGTGAACAGGTGATGACAGATCAAATCTGGTGTCATGAGGAGAAGCAACTCTTATTTTAGCCACCACTGGTCGGTCAGTGGTGCATGTGACTTGTGGGGTGCAGAAGCACCATGCAAGTAGACTGTACATGAAACAGGTTAAGGTGCATTCAGCTAATTATGTTATCTGCTGCAGTGTTTAGATGGTGTGGCTTTGCCAACATTTAAGGTCACATATAGGTCAGAATGACGGAACTCAGAAACTTAGGAATGTTTCATCTTCAGCTTTTGTAAGAAGGCCAGTTTTTCATCAGCTGTCTGTTTTCTAGATGTATTTGTCTGGGTGCATTGTTAGAATGTACTGCCCAAGTAAGGTTTTTGTTTTGTTGTTGTCACTGCTGCTCATGACAGATGCGACAGGTATTTATATAAATATTTGTTGTGAAAAATCAGTCATAATCCATCCTTTTACAGTGCTCCTCTTTGTTTCTCTGATGGTACACTCTGGAAGATGAGACAGTGCTCTGTTATGCAACACACATAACAGTGATATCCTTGCCCATTTGCTACATTTTATAGCTCTTCCCTGGCTTTGGAAAGGTACTCCCCAGATTTTTCAAAGTTTTGCCTGTATGGTAGTCCAAGTGAAGCTCTGGACTGGGAAAATGCAAGAGTACAGGCCAACTTACATCAAGATCTTCTGGAGAGCTAATGATATATACAGTGTAGGGCTGGATTTTACATCATTTAATGTTTTATGCGCCTGTGATACTAAAGAGTTCTGAGTAGTTCAGAAATGTCTGAGGACACTCTTTCCTGAAATATTTTGTCAGCTCCTTGGTAGCGCAACGTAGGGCATCTGGTAGGACACTGCTACATGTCAGTTTATTTTCCATGAAAGAGGAACCACCTCCTTTTATGTTTTGAACTGAACAAGAATATTTTGTGGTGGGTTTTTTCCTGGTTTTTATTTGGGTTTGTAACTGTTTTTCATAAAATAGGCCCAGTAGTTGTACCTGAACTCGAAGTCTGGGAGGAGAAGGCAAGGGAAAAGACCTCCAAACCATTTGAGGACTAGAAGCTGTCTGGAAGAGCTAGAGCTCCCGTTGCCCTTCAGCAAATAAGCATACTGCAGTGCTCTCAGCCACATTTGCATGTATCCTTCATGATCTTAAATTATTCTTGCTTATTATATTGAATATTCCTCCCAGGATACTGTCCTGGGAAGTGATCATTAGATAAAAATTGTCCTGCTTCTTTGTTATAATGAGAACAAAACAAAACAAAAACCAAAACACCACCAAGAAGCATAATTATTTGCTTCTGAATAATTCAGCAGAGGAGTTGTTTATAAAGCACCAGGCTGGGACACTACTGTTAGCTAGAGCATGTGAGGGATACACTGAAAAACGGGGAAGAGTGTAGTTCTGTATCTAATTCTGCTCCACTCTTGCTTGTTCTGATGTGGTTCATTTGCTGCTTGAGTAACTTTGCACAGAGCATAAATTATTGCAGTGTTGGGCCTTCCCTTAAATTAGGTCAGTGAAATATTTTGGAGTGCTAGGCATAGAAAAATCAGATTTAAATTCACTTTGCAATTTTCCTTTATTCGTAGCATAAAGTTTGACTTGGTTAGAAGTGAAAAGCAGGCTCAGGCAGCCAGGAGGACTACTCAGGAACTGACAGTCTTTGGCAGCTAAAGATATTTGGAAAATTTCTGTGACTGCTACTTAGAGATCTTTCTTCTAGAACGACAAATATGTGAGAATTAATCCACAGAAGATAATAAAATGCTGAGCAACCAGTATTTTTTTGAGTGCTGAAGTCTTGAGGGGGATCTGTAAACCAGTTGCTGTGTATTTTAGATAACTGCCAAGTTACTGGGGTTTTCCCTCACTGAAGTCTTATGTGCATTAGCAACCCCTAAGGAATGACACTTTGGACCAGTTTACTGGTTTATCATCATAGATCAATTAAGTCTGACCAGTTAAAGAAGCTTTGAACTTCAGGAGCACCTCTGTTATACTAAGTTATCTATAGTCTGCCAAGTTATTTATGACTTCTGAGGGAGACCTTTCAAAAGTGATTTACCAGATTATAGATGTGTTTCTCCACCCACGCCTAATCTGATTCTTCTATAACTGGTAGCTGGCATACTGTTGGTGCTATGGGCCTCAAATGTCCTCTTCTTGATTAACAAATTAGTTCATTATTCCCGTCTTCTTTCATTAATTTCATCATGTTCCACCTCTTCCCCTTTGACCCTACTTATCAGGTTAATGTGTCTTACTGTCTTTTTTTTCTTCTAAAAGGAGTTCCTTCTGTCAGCAAACTGAGAAACTCAGACTCTGGACCCAATTTCTGGCACCTCATCTAGATTTATTTTGCAATTTTTCTGGGAAATGTAGTCTTCTGGATGACTGGGCAAAATTTTAAAGAATTTTTTGGATTCGGTAGCTAATAATGGGAAAAGCTTGTATTACATTCATCACTATACCCTGCACTCAGGAATGTAATTTCTTAATTTACTTTATTCTGGCTGTATTCAAATATTTTTGCTAAGTTTCCAGATAATTTTATTGACAATTTCATTTTTCTGTCCTTTTTTTTAAAAAGAAGTTTAATGCTGCTTCAAAGGCTTTTAGGGAGAGAGAGGTGGGAGACTTACATTAGCTGAAATTTTGCACAACAGTTAATATCAGGTCATTTTTCACTGATCTCAAAACTGATCTTCCTTTTATCATTAACTGAATGTTATTTTTGTTAGTGATTCACCACAAACAAAGATTGTCCGTATTTGCAGTTGTAGTTAATTCTAGACCCACTGTCAGCATTTTGCCAGACTGTTTGTTTTGTCTGCTTCAGTTTATTTAATGTATCACTTAGATGAAGCAAATAAACCTTTGCTCTGTTTTTCCAACTCATCAGTGTTCAATTCATTGTAATTTATATTAATAAATGGTGAACATACTTGCATTTAATCTTGTAATATAGGGAATTCTGATTATAAAAATCTTAAAATTTCATTTTCTTTCTGTAGCCTACATATAATCAGAAATAGCTTTGTTTACTTTTTGTCCTGCTCTTAAGAAACTGGTTTAGATTACATTGAATGCTCTAGTTGCCACTGTTTCATACAATGCATGGGGAACTTAGTATTCAGACACAGCCACGCTGGGCATCAGTTAATGACTTAATTGACAAATACAGCTAGAAAGAAGGGAATGTTCTTACTGACAAACCATGTGAGGTACATGGAGGAAATAAATTTTAGGAAGCAAGGAAAGATAAGCTTTGCTAAGATTTACATGTCTTTTGCATCAGAAGAGATTACATCTTATATAACATAGGAATGGTATATTAATAATTGTAATACAAATCACTTCTTTCCAGATAAAAGAAGCATGATAACTGCTGCTGAAATATACTTGTACTCTAACAGAGCTTATTCCAGGATTATTTTTCAAGCATTCATGGGAAAATTTCCAAGTCATCCATTGGTTCAATATTTAACCAGAATTCAAGGGTGTTCTGCCATGCTTACTGGTTGTAATACTGTGACATGCAGCTGTACCTTTGTGCTAAAAGCCTTTACACATGGCAAGAAATCAAGAAGTGGGATTTCTGGGTCCAATAAAGGCTGGCAAATAAGCAGGTACAACTAAGAAAGGCACAGCATGTATCAAGGAGCACAGCAGCTACTTTCCTACCTTGTATGCCAAGGAACTTCCCCAGTACTTCTATTTACAGAAACATCCAAGCTTTTTAAATGTGCTAATTTGCACTAGCACTGGCTGTGGAGTATGTACTAGTGTGGCACTGTTGGGGACCACTCACAAGTGATGCTTCTTTTCACACCTCAGTGGCTACAGAGTTGGGGCTTGTGGGTAGGTTGATATTTGGATGGAAGACCATTGGGTCTTTTCTCCATGGAGCCAAAGATGATCACTGACAGACTGAAGGATTGGTAGTAACTTTGTGCTACATCGTAAGCCTTAGGCCTGTCTCTGCTGTAGCTTAGTGAAGACTCCAGCCTCAGCTTTTGCTAGAAGGTATCTCTTAATATTGGTCCTTTTCTTCTGATGTATCTCGTGTAAGGGCAGTGGTCAGAGTTATGGTAAGACTGGAAAACCAAGTGCTGACAAAATTTGAGCACACCAAATTTGGTCAATGTTATCTTAGCAGAAGAGTATATCCTGTGGGCTTTCTGCTAGAGATACATAGAGTTCATATTATGCATGAGTTAATGCCTTGATGAGCTATTAACCATAGAACCCTCTGGGATGAAGCCGTGTTTTTCACCCATTATGTCATTTTTTACAGTCCTTCGCCCAGCGCAGAAGACAGATTTTCAATGTGTCTTTGAATAATACCAGGTTGAAAATGAACACAGAAATAATATATTTTAAAAAGTTAAATGAATCATAGAATGAACACTAACTACAGAAAAAGAGAATTCAAAAGGTACCAGTTTTCTTTTATGTGAGTCATATACTATGAAGTAGATCACATAATGTGAGGCTGTAATTAAAGAAATACTTTCCAAAAGAGTAAAAGCGGATAGGTATGCGGGTGATCCAACAGAGGTAACCTGAGGTGAGTAACCAAATTGCAGTCCATTAGTCTCATAAATGATAAAGTTGTCCTACAGATAGATCTGTTTAGAGTGCACGTGTGCAGTCTGGCATATTACTAACACTGCATAGCCCTCTGTCCTGTCTTTGATGTTTAGAGATTACAGGCAGCGATATTTGTCTTCTGATAAGTAGTGAGGGGTATAACTTTGCGCAATTGCCAATGTCTGAGTCAAAGGCTTAAATAAGCTGAGATACTGAACTTTGCACGAATATGGGCAGATTTTTGTGAGTTTGGCAGTTGCTGACCTGCTATGTTTGTGTGGCCAAGTGCTGAGAGGTCACTCCTGCAATAAGTGGTTGTACTGCTCTGCTGAAATCACTACTATTGATTAAGAATGACTCCCTTTGCCCAGCCCCCAACTAAGTGCTGCAATAACCCAGAGTGATCAGTACACCAAAGGGAGTAAAAAAAAATACTGCAGTATTATTATGAATATTCACACTGGCTGCTATAAGTATCTGACTTCAATGTGATTTGTGGCACCTGACCTTAGTTAATCTTTGTTTGCTACATATTGCCAGTGAAGAGATACAGTTATATAAAGAAATATGGATAACCTATGTTAGAAATGTGAATTTAAGGGGATGTAGCTTCCAGCTATTTTTTTGCAGATTGCAAATAGTGAAGAATGTGGTTGCAAGCATGTTTGTTAAGACTGAAATTTAATCCTCCACCTAGAAGTCAGAAATCGTAACAGGCATTTTTTAGAAAAAGCCTATATATTTCTCATTTTATCAGTAGTTATTATAACAGATTTGTAAAGAGAATAAGATAGGGAAGTGTCAGTGCTTGTCAGTGGTAGTCTGTCACTTACCATTTGAAATTTAATCCTCTTGTCATCCCAGGTGCCTCCTACTTTCTAAGGCCTATCCTGCACTTCTTCTGGCACATGTTCTGTCATTGCCATCTGAGTCCCTAAAACTAAAGGCACATATTTATGACAGTGATTCCAAGAATAAAACACCTATAAAGAACCCGCTGGACAATTCAGAGCTATACAGGCTCCTTTCCCAGAAGTTCATTGTAACATTCTTTTTTCTAGACATGGCCTTCTGGCTCCCTGTCCTCCATGCATCATTGTGTGTTGTGTGTGCATGTGACTGTAGTTTCACAACTTATTTTCTATAAGTCAAAATGGTCAAAATTCATAGACTCATAGAATGGTTAGAGTTGGAAAGGACCTTGAAGATCATCGTGTTCCAACCCCCTGCCATGGGCAGGGACACCTCCCACTAGACCAGGTTGCTCAAAGCCCTATCAAGCCTGGCCTTAAATATTTCCAGGGATGGGGCATCTACAGCTTCCCTGGGCAGCCTGTTCCAGTGAACAGTGAATTATTTGCATTCTGATGGAAAACTCTTTCTAAAGGAGATGAATCTGAGATGGAGGAAAAAAAATCAGCAAGTCTGTACTGTGAGAAATTTCAAGCCTACACAAGGCCTAATACTTGGTTTATTTTGTTTAGACAGTTTCAGTGCTTAATATAGGCTCAGTCTTAAAGATTTTAAACAAGATTCTTTAAATACTTGCATAGCCTAGCAGCTGGTCAACAGTTGTGAATGATGAAATAAGTTACCTGGAAAGTAAGAAAAAATTCTGCAATCATTTTCTTACCATAATATGCACAATATCAGGCTATTCTAGCAAGAAGGATGAGCAATGTGGGTTAATAAAACAGAATACTACCAATGTGCCCAGTTGTAATACATTTACAAAATTAATAAATGTAGGGTACATGACCTTTTGAAGTGATTCAGTGTCTATTAACATTTTCAGAAGTGCCGAAGGGCAAGATTTTTGTGGATATTTAATTTCTAAAGCTATAAAGATTTTAGAAGCACTTATTTATGCACTAAGGCAACTACAGGGAGAAGTCTTACACTGAGGAGAGTTACATATATAATAAACTGTCAAAAAAGACAGACTCAGGTAACACAAGTCCTTTGCACATATGTAGGATACAGTACAAGTATTCCCATAAAATATAGCTGAAGACAATAAATAAAAGGTGGAGCTGAAGGGCAAGATAGAAAAATCAGTAATGTGTCTGCAGTGATGACACAAAAATCAGAAGGAAAGCCCTGTTTGAATATCCATTTTCATTTATCTTTTGAGTGTGGGAGTGCTCTGATTCATTGAACTAGAGGGGAAGTGGTAAGGCATCACACAGGCATATAATTCCTTTATTGGATCTAGTTTTGTGTTCAGGCAATTAGCTCACCCCAGTTGAAACCTGAGGCACTTCCTGAGATACGTACTTTCTTATTGATCAAAGACATTTATTGCAATTCACTTGATAGTGTTTTAAGAGTTTCCTGCTAGGTTATGTTCCCACTAATGTTGTTGCTAGTGAAGTACTGAAGAGTACAGTGTTTTTCTTTCATTCTGCAAAGGTTCCTAGGAGACTGTAAACTGCAAATCATCTTATATGGCAACAAGAATATTGTTCCCAAGGGAATATCACTGCAGGATTGCTATGAGTCAAATTCTATTGCATTTTAGTAGTAACTTTACCAGTTATTTCATCTATTAAAACTCTTTGGAACTGAGTTCTGCAAACTGCAGTGCTGTAAACTGTTCTGTTTCTTTGAAGATTGTCGTGCCAGATACAGTAATTAATACCTTCATGCTGAAAAATATCTATCTCTTACTAAGGATTATATGAATTTGAGATCACAGAATCATCAGGGTTGGAAAGGACCTCTGTGATCACCAATTATACACATACAAAATCCCCTACAATCTCAACCACTACACCATGGCCTGAAGTGTCACATTTACACATTTCTTAAATCCCTCCAGGGATGGTGACACCGCCACATCCCTGGGCAGGCTTTTCCACTGCCTGACCACTCTTTCAATAAAGTCATTCTTTCTACTACCTACTCTAAGCCTCCCCTGCCACAACTTCATACCATTTCCTCTGGTCCTGTTGTTATTCACCTGAGAGAAGAGGCCAGCACCTACCTCTCTATAACGCCCTTTCAGGTAGTTGCAGAGAGCAATGAGGTCTCCCCTCAGCCTCCTATTCTCCAAACTAAACATGCCCAGTTCCCTCAGCCTCTCCTCATATGACTTGTTCTCCAGGCCCCCCACCAGCTTGGTAGCTCTCCTCTGGACACACTCCAGCACTTCAATACCCTTCTTCTAGTGAGAGGCCCAGAACACAGAGATGAGCAATGATTTTTAAATCTTTGTAAGACAAAGCACCTCCCAGGAGCACCCTGTAGCCAATCAAACTTTTAAAGTCTAGCTATGTAAATCCAAGACAACACAGTTCTTACTTGCAGGATTTGCTGTAGTCATATCAGTGCTATTAAGAAAGCATGGCTAATGAGCAGCTGCTCTATGCAAAAGAGCTGAGAAGATCGTGTCCTTATCAGAAACATAGAATTACAGGAGAATTTAGGTTTGAAGGAACCATCTAATTTAGTCCTCTGCTTATGTTGAAATCGGATCAAGTTGGTCAGGGCCTTGTCCCGGGAGTGTTCTGGAAATCTGGAAGGATGGAGATTGCACGGTCTTTTGGGCATCTATCCAGTGCTTAGCCACCCTTATTGTGAAAGGCTAGGGATTTATTTTCCTGATATCTAGGCAGAATTTCCTTTGCAGCAATTTCTGCCCAATGCCTTTTGCCTTACTGCAATGTACCTCTGAGAAGACTCTGGCTAGATCTTCACTTAAAGTTACAACTGAAGCTGAAGACAGCAGTTAGATCCTCTAAAGACTTAGTTTCTCCAGCATGAACAAGTTCATACATCACATGCTTCATCCTTTTAACCATCTTTGTAGTCTTTTCCTGCATTCGCTCTAATGTGTCAGTGTCTATCTTATACTGGGGAACCAAAACCTGTCTCCAGGCCTGGTGTCCCAGGCAGAATTTTGTTTGTTTTTTTTTTACCATGGGTTCATCTACATGATACCAGGTCTGTTGGCAACAGATGAGGAACTCCTATCTCAAAGGGGTAAAGGATCTTCACACAGGAGTTAGCAAAGCTCACTAAAAGACCTTTAAACCAGTTTTGAAGAGGGAGAGGGATGAAACAAGGTTCTCGAGATAAACCCTGGGGCAGCATCATGATGTTTGAAAGACAGTGTGCTAGCAAGATCCTTCAGTCGCCACCTCAGTGGAAACAGGGAGTGGAGATCCATGCAGCAGGAAAGATGCAAGAGTTGTTGATGTGTTAAAAACCACAAGAATGCCTGAGAATGGTCACATAGAAATTAAGATTTCTCCTCCAAGAAAGGTGGTGGGATCAACAGTCCTATTGATGTGCATCGACACCAATGCATGCAGCATGGCCGACAACAGGAGGAGTTGAAGTCACTGTGCAACTGGAAAAATATGATATAACTGAAATCACAGGAGCATGAATGCTGCAAGGAAGGTAATAAGCTCTCCAAAAGGGATAGGGAAGGAAGGAGAGGCAATGCAGTAGTCCTGTATGTTAGGGAGTGTTTCAACAGTCTAGAGCTTGACAGTCATGAAGAAACGGTTGGGTATTTATGTGTAAGAACCAGGGGGAAGGCCAACAAGACAGCTATCATGGTGGAAGTCTTAGCCCACCCACCAAGATGATTGGGCAAATAAACAGGAGGAAGAGGCTCCATCTACAGGCTAGTCAGAGAACACATTGTGAGCAGCCCTGGGGAGAAAGGACTTGGGGGGTTGTTGGATGAGAAGCAGTGTGCACTGGCAGCCAGAAAGCCAACCACATCCTGGGCTGCATCAAAAGCAGTGTGGCCAGTAGGTCAAGAAGGGTGATTCCACCTTTCTACTCTGCTCTGGTGAGACCCTTGCCTGGAGTACTGCATCCAGCTCTGCAGTCCTCAGCACAAGAAGGACAATGACCTGTTGGAGCAAGTCCAGAGGAGGGCCAGAAAGATGATCAGAGGGCTGGAGTACCTCTCCTGAGAAGACAGGCTGAGAGAGTAGTTGTTCAGCTTGGAGAAGTTAAGGCTCTGGGGACACCTTATAGTGACCTTCTAGTATTTAGAGGGGGCCAACAGGAAAGATGGGGAGGGACTATAATCTGCTAACCC
>VZRU01012831.1:84895-107346 GCA_013398155.1 Pedionomus torquatus
GGGCATGATGCGGATGGGATGGAATACCCCTGTTGGTCAGTTTGGGGTCACCTGTCCTGTCCGCTCCTCCTTGCAGGTGGGACCCCTTTACGCTTTTCCATTTCTGACCCTCCAACGGGCAAATGACAAAAAGTATCTGACCTTGGTTATTAGAGCAATAAGTCTAAACAAGGGCCTCTCTGCATACCATCCCTTGGTATAATCAGGTCTTATCACTGTGAGACGAAACAGTTCTGAACAATGTGCTGTTAATTTCAGAGTTTAGCTAGTTAGAAGAGGTCTAGCTAAGAAAGTTAAAACTGTAAAACAGAAAATTCGTTCGTTTTACCTCAAACCAAGACACAAAGTCTCTTAGAAGGCAGTCCTGACAGGTAAAGGAGTCCAAGAAGGTTGGACATTATTCAAGATTATTTAATCTTAAAGGTTCAGGATCAAGTCACCCCACTTCCCAGAAGAAAAATTAGTAGGGAAGACCTGCCTGGCTGAACAGAGAGCTCTATCTGAACTCAGGGGAAAAAAAAGAGTTTATGACCTTTGGAAGAAGGAGCAGAGAATTCAAGAGGACTACAAGGATGTCCTGAGGCTATGCAGTGAGAAAATTAGAAGGGCCAAAGCTGAACTAGGATTTAATCCAGCTGCTATAAAAGACAATAAAAAAATTGTTCCTATAAATACATTAGCAACAAAAGGAGGGCTAAGTTGAATCTCTGTCCCTTATTGGATGATGAGGGAAACATTGGGACAAAGGATGAGGAAAAGGGCTGAGATACTCAATGCTTTCTTTCCCTCAGTCTTTAACAGGAAGACCAGTTAGTCTCAGAGTACCCAGCCCCCTGAGCTGCAAGAGACGGGTGGGGAGCAGAACAAAACCCCCGTAGGGTTTTGCACCACTTAGACACAAACAAGTCTATGGGGCCAGGTGGGATCCACCACTGAGGGAGCTGTGGAGGTGTTCACCAAACTGCTTTCAATCATTTATCAGCACTCCTGGCAAACCAGGAGGTCCCAATTGACTGTAAGTTAGCAAATGTGACACCCATCTACAAGAAAGGCTGGAAAGAGAATCTTGGGAAATACAGGCCTGCCAGTCAGACCTCAGTACTAGGGAAGGTTATGGAGCAGATCATCTTGTGTATTATCGCACGGCACATACAGGATAACCTGATCAGGGTGATCAGGCCCAGTGAGCAGGTCCTGCTTAACTAACCTGATCTCCTTCTGTAAAAAGGTGACCCACTTAGTGAATGGGAAAAGGGTATGGATACTATTTTCATGGACTTTAGTGAAGCCTTTGACACTATTCCCCACATCATTCTCTTGGAGAAACTAGCCAAGACACCAGGGGTGAAAAGTTTATGGTGAAGAAGACTACTGACTTCATCCCTGAGACCC
Source organism: Pedionomus torquatus (assembly GCA_013398155.1). Classification (NCBI taxonomy): domain Eukaryota; kingdom Metazoa; phylum Chordata; class Aves; order Charadriiformes; family Pedionomidae; genus Pedionomus; species Pedionomus torquatus. The sequence continues at coordinate 86,288 of VZRU01012831.1, forward strand.
CTAACGACCACTACCAAGAGGTATGGCACAGACGCAAAGGCGCGGAGAACTAATTTTAATACGAAGTGGGGATAGCTGCTGAATATGTACAGGCATATTTTGTAATCTTATGAATACGTAATATTTTGGACATATAACCCCAGAAAATGATCATGCTTGGCTCGCATGCCTTTGGGAGTGAGCCTGTGTGCATCCAGTGCTGAATAAACACACTTCCTTTATAACCCTCTAAGGTTGTGAAGCTGCTGTTCCATGAATCACTCATGGCTTGGACAGGTATACTCCTCACTGGGTAAAAAATGAGCATGATGGCTGGGCCCAAAAAGGTGGGGTGAATGAAGTTAAATCCAGTTGGTGACCAGTCACAAGTGCTGTTCAGGACTAGATTCAGGACTAGTTCTCTTTAATATCTATATCTGGATCTGGGGGATCTGGATATCTTATCTGGATAAGGGGATCAAGTATACCCTCAGTAAGTTTGCAGATGACACCAGTTTGGGCAGGAGTGTGGGTCTGCTTGAGGGTAGAAAGGCTCCACAGAGGGATCTGGACAGCCTGGATTGATGGGCTGAGACCAACGGTATGAGGCTCCACAAGGCCAAGAGCCAGGTCCGGGACCCAGGTCACAATACGTCCATGCAGGACTACAGGCTTGGAGAAGAGTGGCTAGAAATCTGACTGGTAGAAATGGACCTGGGAGCACATCCAAAGACAAACAACAAAGCAGTTGAAGGGCCTAAAGCACAAGTCTTATGAGGAGTGGCTGGGGGAATTAGGGTTGTTTAGTCCGGAGAAAAAGAGGCTGAGGGGAGAACTTATCACTCTCTACATCTCCCTGAAAGGAGGTTGTAGAGAGGTGGGAGTTAGTTTCTTCTCTCAAGTAACAAGTGATAGAAGAAGAGGAAATTGCCTCAAGTTACACCAGAAGAGGTTTAGATTAGATATAAGGAAAAAAATATCACTGGAAGGGTTGTCAAGAATCGGAAGAGATTTCCCAGGGAAATAGTTGAGTCATCATCCTTGGAAGTATTTAAACAATGTGTAGATCTGGTACTTAGGGACATGGTTTAGGAGTGAATTTGGCAGTGTTAGGTTTACATTGGCCTCGGTGATCTTAAAAGTTTTTTCCTACCTAAATCATTCTATGATTCTCTAAAAACTAGATGCAAGTCGAGTGAGTCTTATAAGAGGGGAGGAGAATTGCTTTCCTCAATCTGCTGGATACACGTGCTAATGCTAGCCAGTATTTTATTATCTGTCTTTGCCTCAAGGGTGCCTTTATAAACCATATTCAGCTTGTGCAATGAGACTCCCAGATCTTTTCCTGTAGTGCACCTCCCCAGCTGGTGAGTCCCCAGACTGTACAGGGTTATTCTGCACTAGACCTTTCTATTTGTCTGGCCAGACCAGAACTGTCTATCTGGGGAGGCGATCGTCCCTCTGGACTCAGCACTGGTGAGGCCACAGCTTCAGTATTGTGTTTTGGCCAGAATGATACAGAAAATTTCAGTCCTAGTATATCTCCTTCAAATTGAAAGACCTAAGAAAGGATTTTCAAGGTTTGGCGTTTCTTTGAAAATTTTAAAATTACCAAAGAAACTGCACAAGACAGTCAATCATGTGAATTCACATAACTCTAGAGACATGTACCATCCATTGGAGCTGGTGCTGAGTTATCTTTATACTCATGGAGAATAACTACTTGTCAGGTACAATTTTTCTCCTTCAAGGGTACATTCCTAAAGTACTCACATGAATCACTTTCCATAGCTGTTCATTTCCACTAATCTGCATTATGTGAACCAGGAATTATTTCCATGTTTACACTTTCAAAAGTAAAATGATATCATTTTCTATTGATGAAAAAAACCCAAGATTTTGCATATGATCTTGATTAACTGCTTTTTAGGGTAAAGCTTCAGAATTAGATTAAGCAGAAGCTTTTTTAGCAGGAGATTGTGGGGTCACATGAGTGTTACTGCCAGCTCAAGGCAATGTAGAAACTTTTATTTTTGGCAGAAGCACAGTCAGATAAAATTAAACAAGGTTTGCATCACATCATCAATATTAATTTATACTGTGTTTATTGCAGCTTTTGTAATTGTGTTTACTGGTGTACTGAGCAAATACTTTGTTAATAAAATTTCTGAATAGGCTTTTGGAATTCAATGTGGAAAAGAGTAAACTTCATAACTGTGTTAGAGTTATGCATGAATTTCTGTGGGCTTCCTCACCTAGCCTCAGGTGTTCTGTGTCACTTTCTTAGATACTTCTAGTCATGATTTTTTCTATGATAGAATCATAGAATGGTTAGAGTTGGAAGGGACCGTAGAGGTCATTGAGTTCCAACCCACCTGCCATGGGCAGGGACATCTCCCACTAGAGCAGGTTGCTCAAAGCCCCATCCAGCCTGGCCTTGAACATCTCCAGGGATGGGGCAGCCACAGCTTCTCTGGGCAATCTGTTCCAGTGTCTCACAACTCTCACAGTAAGTATTTCTTTCTAGCCTAATCTAATCTAAATCGCTCCTCTTCCAATTTAAAATTCTTGTCCTGTCAAGCCATGCTTCTGTGTATGAAGTATGGAAAATACATAGACCAAATGTTTGGTATCTCCCAAAGCTTTCTGTTTGTAATATTAAACAAACCTTGAATTAAATGATTAATTTTGGAAAATCATACCCAATACTGAAATAAGCAATCTTAAACACATGACTAAGACATGAAGAAGAATACAAAAACCAGGAGTTGCAATGGAAAGCTATTTTCATTTTTAAGAATTTCTTCCAGTTTAGAACTTAAAAGTCTGGTTTTTCTTATTCAATCAGAGCATTTTAAACAAGCTGATGAGGACAAAGGCAAGAGCATCACAGTAAGTGCCCTTTTCTTTCATATTATTAAATCAGATTTGGATTATCTGGTCACTCTGGTTTTGTCTTTTGAATGAGCAAGAAGCTGAGGGCAAGAGAAATGGTGTTTTGTGTTCAGCTTGAAAATAAAACATTGTGAAGAGAGGAACATTTTACTTGGAGGCTAGCAAAAAAATCTTACCAATTGCATGACATCTCTATATTCTTTTCTTTGCAGAGCTGTTAGTCCATTGTCTTTTTTGAGAGCATCTAAAGTATTTGGTTTTAACTTTGGGGGGAAACTTCCCAAATATTTTTATGGTAAATTCCCATACAGTAAAAGCATCTGAATTCAAGATCTTCCCTTCCAGAAATAATTAAACAACAACTTGTCACACTGAATTTTATAGAGTACTTAACACTAGAGACACTGTACTTTGTCCTGCTACAGTTTTAGAGAGACACAATCAGATCGTATCAACTCCTACTTGACCCTTACTACTGTAACCATCATGAACCCTGTGTAGTTGAAACTGGAAGCCACTGTGTAATGAGCTTGCAAATTATCTTCCTGTAGTTAAACTATAAATTTGGTTAGAAAAAATACTAAAAATACTTCTTCGGGCCAGCTGCAGCCATTGCAAAATTATGGTGGATCCTCGTTTAATCTCAGGATGAGAGGTTCAAAGGATTTAAAGACATTAACTCAAGCAAAGTGAAGTGCAAAAATGTTTTCCTATTGAATCCTTTTTTAGTATTTAATGAAGTTAAAGTATTTTCATTTTAATGCGTAGTGGGTCAGTTCCTGCTTAATAGTTCTAAATCCTCACCACTGGAAGCAAATACGCAGTTTTAGTTTGCAGAAAGACTTGTGCTTGTTATATTTTCTCAGTCCAAGTCTATGAACTGGGAAATGACAATGAATCTTAAAAGGAAAGTCTCAAGAAAGTTGTTCTGCTGCAAGAAAAGAGGGCCAGCAGTTAAACAGTTTGTTCTGCATTGGGTTTCTGGATTTTGCGTGCTGTTTTATTTAAAGTTTTCATGCTTTAAAGTTTTTTTCTTTTGATCCAGTTTGAGGATGGCTGTATTGAGTCAGATCAAAGTATCCTGGTCTTCATTAGTGGTAAAGTCTTAGAGAGCATAAGATAAGTGCAAATATAGACTGGTCTTTCCCCTATTATGTGTCCCACCTTTCTTCAGTCAGCTGGTTAGGGACTCACTAAGCTGGAGGTTGCATGAGCAGGGATACATGTTCTATATTCTTTGAATTTTGGCTTCTCATTAAGCCAGAGTGGTGAGTTCCACCAACTGATTCAGTGTAATTTAAATGTATTTCTGTAGCCTATCTCAAACACTACCTTGGAGAAAGTTTTATTTATTTCTTCTACGAAATATTCAATAATCATTCCCCATTCAAACATACTATTTCAGATGACCTCTTGTGTCCCCACGAAGAGAAGAATTTTCAGAGTTTTTGTGAGTGAAGCAAGTGGCATATACACATTCCAATGATGTCTTGTTAATGACCAGATGACTAAGGTTTGAGTTTAAGTCTTAGTAAATCTGCTTGCTATGGAGCTCAGTTCTTATTCATTCTATCTCACCTAGCAAATAATAATTTAATATTCTTTCCACTGGCTACACAGATGCAAAAGGATGATGCATATCTGTAGCTGTTATCCAAGTGACTGCAAACATTTATCTATTCATACCCTTTCCATTTTTTTTAATAGCTTGTAATTTTCAAAGTGCGTTCTTGATACTTTTCTTCCAGATTACCACTAGTCACTCTGTTTCTGTGTCTCAGGTATTGTTTCGTGCTTCCCAGGTCAACTGACTGCTTCAAGTCCTCTGTGTCTTTTGCTCTCCGTTCTTCCACTCTTAGCCCTGGTGGTCCTGCTATCCTTATACAAATCCTATTCCCTTTGTATGGCTACAGAGCAGACCATTTACCACACAAATATGTTCAAAAAAGTTGTTTGAGAACATCAAGTTCTTTTTCCTTTGTGGTCTTATATTGTCTTTTGTGGTATTATGGTATTGGTAAAACTTGCCTAAAAACAATCTGGTTTGCGGCTAATGATGACCTCTCTATTTTTATTTATTTTTATGTGGGTGAATTACTTTTCTTTTTTTTTNTTTTTGTGGCATGCATCTGCAGACTGGTTTTGTATTTTTCATAGGCAGGGAATGGAAGTAAGCCCATCCTCCAGAATATTTGCAAAAGTTCAATGCGTGGTTCCTATTAACTTGAAATTAGTTCAGAAATATGGAATGAATAAAGAAAATGTTGAGCATAATAAAATGGTGCAGCTAAAGATGTGAATGTAGGTTAAATTATACCATGCAGGAGATGAACAAAGGTAAAATATAGGGAACTGACAGAGTAGTGGTGATACAAAGAATGTTCAAGCCCTAACGTGTAAAATTTATGTACTCAGTAAGGTGGAACCTGCGGCTGGTTTTATTGTCAGCAAATAAATCTTGAACATTCACCCACGTAGAGTTCTTTCTGTGAAGGCAGTGAGTGGGCTGTAGCTATGAACTGTACCACTTTGGCAGGCACAAATACTATAAAGTCCAGAATCCAATCAAAAACAGTAGCGTTATGCCTCAAAGATAAGTAGATGATAACCAGCAAAATTTTTATTCCTTGTCATAAATTCCATGTCTTTCTATACAGTTGCCTGACCCTCTTCAGCAGCCTCTTTTCAGGGTAGTGCCAACAATACATTTAGAAATGTAGAGGAATCGTCATTATCTACTTAAACAGTGTTTGCATTTTACACAAATTAAGACTAGTTTCTGCAGAACTGGGGGGCATGCTCACACTGACCATCCCCATACCTGTAATGAGGCTTCTACAAGTCTCAGTCATGACAGCCCTGGGGTTTGGATTGCAGTCTGGAACATGGGATAAATTCTATGTCTAGGTTCCCATGGATTTTAAAAATCAGGAGTTGGGGCATCAGTGTTGCATCTTCAGCCTGTGTTAGCTAATGCTGGCTACTGCTGTCAGTCTAGTTTCTAATGTATACACTGTGCCAGTAGTAGGTCCTATTAAGAGAGAAGGTGGGTTCTGCTTGCAAAGGAGAATTGTGGGTTGTTTCCACCTTAGGAGGGAGATTTCTGTCTTGCTGGGAACAGAAACCACTGCAAACATCAGGCTCTATTCATGGCTCCATCACAGTTATGCAATATTTTAATATTGTGTGTGTGTTTAAATGCAGAGTCTTTGTGCTTAATAAGGACAATGACAAATAAGTGCTTTAACTGCTGGCTACTTTTGTCCCAAGAGGACTAATCACCACATCTAAAATGCGTTGAAGAAATTTCTGTGGGCTAGTTTATTTTGCAAACACAGTAAAATAGATTAGCAACAATTATGTGTATAAATATGGGGCTAGATCCAAAAAAGAAGCTTAAGTGTTGCAATACTTAGCTTTCCTACAGTTAATTTGGATCCAGAAGCCCAGTATAATGAAGATTCATGCAAACTTTTTGCATACACCTATGTTCAGCCTTTTTCCTATGCTATAGTTAGACAGGTATCACACTGTCATTTCCATCTAGGATAGTGAATTCAGAATCTTCTCCCGAAAGCAGAAGTTTGAAACCCCTCTTCTCCCAGTGGGACAGTGATTGCTCTTTTCAGATGCTGAGGGTGATGTTTTCCCCCCTGCTGAAGGATCAGAGACCCTCCAGAGGCTCCTGGAGAATTGCCCAGATTAAAATCCCTTGTCCCAAAGACCAATACAAGCTACAGCAACTAAAAGGCTTTTGCACTGTATCTCTATCCAGGATCTGTTGCATAAATCAAACTTTGCTACTCATCTTTTAGAGCACTGCTAACCCTTATCTGAATCATCTGGCCTTGTTATCTGGGCTAGTTGAAGGCTACCCAACTACTGAAGTAGTAGACTAGCATTTTCTAGCCCAGGCATTCCTGTGTTTTCCTTCCGAAAGAAGAAATTAAAAAGTCTGGTGGCAGTCTCATATTTGTGTTTAGATCCTGGTGTCACTGCTTGAGTTCTGTGGGAAAGCCCATCTCCTACTAATGGTGCTACATGTGCTGCGTAGATAAATAGGACTATTAATCTATTTTGACAGGAAGAGGTATGAGTCATGTGGGATTTTGCTTTTTCGAACACTTATATGAATGTGTCATTTAAAAAAATTTTCTATTGCAAATAGAATTGGGTGCATGAATTGAATTTACAGCTAGTACAGGCAGGCAGCAGATGTTATTGCTAATATCAGTTCTCTAGAACACTCCATCTGAAGAATGACCTGTTATTGCCAAAGTCAAGATTGCTAAAGAAATCTGCATTTACATCAGGCAGGAAGATCCTTTTTTTCAGCCTGTATTTTTCAGAACAGTGGAAAAGGCAACACAGAAAAACAACTGGAATAGATTTTACTTTTCCCTCTGATTTGAAGTTTACTCTTCCCATGGGTATTGTGATATTTGTATTCTTTTTATCATTACCTAGATCAGTACAACAAAAAGGGGTGTTTATGGATTTTCTTCTCTGCTGTGGAAGAAGTGTTGAGTGGCAGTTATTAGTATCTGAGCTTTAAAAAAAAAATTTAAAAAAATATTTTAAAAAACTATTAATGATGTTTTCTGTCCTGTGGTGTTCATAATGCTGTGTTACATGGTACAGATTTCCCTTTTCCCAGACACAGAGACTTTCCAGACCTCCTTCAATTTATTGTTCGGTCTTGTTAACAGACAGTTCTTGTGTTGCCAGCCTGTGGGCCAATGTTGATATACCACATTGCTGTTTTTCATTTTTGTTTGAAAGGTTGTCAGAAGAAAGAAAGACCACAAATGCCTCTATTACACTGTAATTAGGACAGAGCACCTGTCTTGATGCTTTCTTAACCATGCTCTGAAATGAGTTTTAAGTGGTTTAGTGCCTTTTTATTTCCTTTTCTAAGTTTTTATGTTGCTTTTAAATGTTGCTCAAATCATTTACGTGCATGCTTTACTGAACCATAGTTCTCCATTGGGACAGATATTTTTCTTATTTATGTATGCATAAATCATAAGAAACCTTTTTATGTACAGGAAATCCCTTTTGTATTTATCAGTGTAACTGAAATTTGAATGTGAACCAGTGATGTCATTGATTTATAAATATCAGAATACATGAAATAATATGTCAGTTTATTTTGTCACAGTTCTGCACACTCACAGTAACAGCTTTTTGTTCCATTAGGAGTGACTCAAGCTAATGATAGGAAGACAAGTTGACGTGTAATATTTGAGGATATGTGAGCATGGCTCCCTAAAGAAATGAACTGAATTAGTCAGAAGTAATTGAGAATTTTTCTTTTCAATCTCACAGTCTATTAAATTATTTATTATTGTGTTAAACTAGCATCTTCAGTGCTTCTCTTCTGTCTCTTTACTTTCAAATTATTTGTTTCACATCACTACCATTTCATTGTCATATATGACTAGCACAAATAAATCTGTTTCAATACAAAAAGATGAGCATACTTTGGGCAGACAGAAGCACAAAAATCATGGAATTTGAGTTATTTAATTTTAAGCAACAAACACCCCTGCATTTTTCTCTTCAGATTCCCTGTAAGTTGAAAAGTTTCCATGCTGTTAACTGGGAACTATATATGAAAAAGGGAGGTTGGTCCTGGTTTGAGTTTTGTGTCTAGTTTTTCTTTTACAGCTGAGTGTGAATGCAACAGTTGTGTTAAAGAGAGTTAAATCTTCTGATATTTTGTCTTTGGCTAACAGATATTAAAGAAATTGTGATATGCTACCAGGGGCTTATCCTGCACCTTTGTTCATAGGAATGAAATCCTGTGCTGAGTTTACATTGAGTCAGTGCAGTTCTGTGTAGATGACAGCATCTTTCTGAACTGGAATCAGACATTCTTTTTTAGGGAGTTACTGTTAGCCTTAACAAAAAAGCACTTAAAAACAATTTGGAAGGTAAGTTATTTGATAAATACTGGCCATATTTTTCAGAACATTTATTAACATATTTTTTGTTTCTTACATCTAAGTAGTTATTAATGTATCTTGACTGATAAGCTTTGACTAAATGAAAAGTCAAATATATTTTTTCTGTTTTTCTTAGTGGAAAGATCCTAACCAATAACTGAAAACTTAACATGAAAGCAATGAACACAGAAAATGGTTTTACAATTATTCAATAAATGCTAATCAGTTCTTTCAAATTTAATTAATTGACCTTGATTAATGCTGGGGAAGGAATCACTCTCTGCCTGCACATCTAGTAAAGTAAGTTCTTTTCTGCATTTAAGGTCTTTGGACTGTGTGCCAGTTATTAGGCATGAAGAGTGTCTTCTCTGAAAAAGCTAGACTACATTGACTGGGAATTCAGCATCAGTAAATCATATTTAATACCCTTGAAGTATGTAAACACTTATCTTTGTTTACAACAACTGTAAGAATCTGTTAAGATCCTTTGCATAACCAAGGGATCAAAACAGGAAGTGTCCATCACATAGAACCATATCACTATTGAAAACAAAGACTTTCATTACAAAAACTTGATTCTTCTTTAGAGGAATAAGCAGACAGGTAACAGAAAGCTCAAGAAGACAGCAGAGACACTGCTGGCTTTTATCTGAAGGAAGAAAAAAAAAAGGGGGGCGGGGGCGCAAGAGAAAGGAACTGTGCTTGAAATGTTAATTAAGTGAAAAATATCTCGAATTTTTTCCCTGTGCTGATGGTGGTTGGTTTTCTCCTTTTAGGAAACAAGACTTTGACAGAGGTGGTTGCACCAATTTCTCATGCCAGCAGTAGTAACCAACAGTGAATAATGTGATAGAGGCAAGTTGAAAAGCAGTAACCAAGCTGCTTATATTTTTGTACAATAGCAAGTAAAAGATCTAGACAGGATGGCTGAAGACCTTGTCTTAGCACTGATGGAAGACGAATGAAAAGTTAGCACTCAGGGAAACCTGCAGTATCTAATTCTGCAACATGCTACACACCAAGAAGCACAGAAGCCAAGGGTGAAAATGCTCCACATTCCATAGGAATGTGGTTAAGGACTGTCTGGATAAGGACTCAAGAGCTTATTCCTTCATATTTCATTAACCTTCCGTTCCCTTGTGATTTTTTTATATTTTTTTTTTCTTTTTGTTTTTCTGGAAGGGAAGAGGGAGTGGAAGCAAGTGTCTCAGAGTGTATTTCCATTGCTGAGTGCTGCACTTAAACCATAGGGCTGCTAATATTTACTTTATGACATCATGAAGAAAATTCTTTTCTTATCACAGTTCAAAACTTAAGTTCAATAATCTAAATCTCATACAAACAATTTTCTTAGTGTCAGGTCCGGCTTTCTCAGTGGAGAGGATTTTCAGGTAACAGTGTATAAAAGAAAATACAGAAATTTGTTTCATATTTATGTTGAAGTCTAAAAACCTCAGGTAAAACTGTAAAAGGTAAGCAAATACTGAAAAATTAGATTAATGTACTTATAGGAATGCCTATTAGCAGGAAGCATTAGCAATTTTGTCCACATAGCTGAAAATGCAATATTGTGTTAACTGCCACAATCCTTCCTCAGGATGCATTCAGAGAGCTCTTGACCACCTGTTAATTAGTTCACGTTTCTGAGAGACAAAGGTGGGTGTTGAGGTCGTATCAGGCATATTCCAATTAAATGGAATTAAATTCCATTTCACAACACACAGCCCCTAGACAAATGAGGATGACATTTTCCTATGTAGAGATCTATTAGGTAACAAACCTGTACAAACAGAGTCTTCAGCAGAGCCAGGGAGGGGAGAGGGGCGGGAGTGGGAGGCGCAGAAACAAAGTAGCTGCTTGGTACTTTCAAGGTATGTAGAACCTAAGTGTTATGAAAACTGCCAAAAAATTGAGAAGTGGTAATATCCTCCATACCGTAATTAACATTAATCTTGGTAATTTGAGTATCAAGGATTGCTAGACATCTTTATGTGTAGATGGTAGTAGCAGAGGAGGGGTTTTGGGGTTTTTTTTTGTTTTTTTTTTTTTGTTTGTTTGTTTGTTTTTTTTTGTTTGTTTGTTTTTGTTTTGTTTTTGTTTTTTTTTTTTTAAGTACCTACAAGTGATGGCAAAATGTTTTAGTTTATTTTTTATTAACCTAGCCATTAGTTCTTTGCTTCTTTGTTCCTGATTTATGCCAGCTCAAACACAACATTTGCCATTTCCAGTCACTGCTGCCATCCACTCCCAATGATGACAGACACCCAGCACTGTTGTATTTCTATCGTGCTCCTATTCACTGGGCCAGAATCAGCAAGTATCTTGCTTGTTACACTAATTTCAACACTGAATTCATCCTTCAGGAATGGAATACAATGCTGCAAGATGAGACTTCGTTTTTTAAAACAGAAACATCTCCACAGTTTAGGACTCATCTTCAATAGCAATACTCAGCTGAGTGTTGCTGGATATATGGGGATTGACAGTGATTGCTCCTGTAGGACCTGCACAAGGCAGGCATGCTTCTGCTCCAGCTCTGTTCTGTGGGCTTGCATTTCTGCTTCCCTTTTGGGCTGGCTATGGACCAGGGACAAGACTTTTGGTCTTGTCTTTTCTTGTCACTTAGTGGGCTCGCTAGCATGTTGCAATGTGGTGACCACATTTCCCATTTGAAAAAGCTCACGAAATTGTCTATAATAGGTGAGCTTTATTGGTTTTCCTTGTGTTATATTACTGCCTGGGTATAATTCATTCAGTGTCACCTTAAAATAGACATGTTTTGATAATAAAAAGTGGGAACTCATTTGAAGACAGAGCTTTGCAGTTCAGCTGTGACTAATTACTCTTATTGTGATGAAATTGTTACAAAACTGACAGTCATCTTGTTTGTCAAGCAAGAACAGTATGAAGAGAAATTCTGATGTAACATTGCTACCTCCATTTAATACATGTTTTTTATTTATGTTTAATATTTATTTTCCAGTCTGTATTATCACTTTACAGTTGGACATCCATTAAGTTCACAATTAAGCTTTTGAGTAAATGATCTATCTATTCCTCTGTCAGACCGAGATCTTAGTCAATAGTTTAAACACATTTGAAGTGTTTCTAAAGGAGGCACCATGGTCCTCTGCCCAGTGTCGGAGACTGGAAGGACAACTATACTCCCTTTTAAAGTTTTCCTACCCAACTTTTTACAGGTTATTTAAATGTTTCCTTCTGAGTCTCTAGCCTCCAAAGAATGATGATAAATGTCACAAATCCTTGCAAAGTACTTTGAGGAAGAGGCATCATACAAATGGAAAGTAGGCTCTTCAAGGTGCTGTGTCACAGCATCACTATTACAAACTGATAGTGATGCTGTGATCATCATCACTAGAAATCTGCTTACAGTGCCAAAGTTGTTTACTGAGAATGACCAGGAGAAAAACATAATATTCAAAGTCACCTTGAATGCCAGAAAGCAGCATTTGTAGTAAATTATTCCCTTTCATAAATAGAGCATAGTCATAGATTTTAAGAGCAGAGACCAAATCTTATAGTAGCTCAGCTTGACCTCCTGCAAAAACAAAAACAAACAAACAAAAAATGTTTAAAATCATTTATGTGCCACAATGAAAAATATCCAGTCAACGATTTAAATTAAAGTTTTCAACTGAAAATCCACCGTGTATGTACACTGATGGTTCCAGCACTTGGAAATAATAATGTCTCTTAGTGTCAGCTTCTAATTGTTGAGTTCTTTTGTGCTTGATGAAGGAACTGTTTGGTATTAAAAATCTCCTCATGAATATAATTATAGAACACTTCATCTTGTCCAGGCAGGATTAAGGCATGGATCTCAGGATCATTCTTAGACTTTTTTTCTAAATAATTTCCAGGTCAACATCTCTTTTTCATTAGTGGAAAAAAAACTGCATGCAGTCTTCCAGGAAAAGACTCGTTATTGAAGTTAACCTAGGTGTGACCTTCAGCCCTGCACAAGTATGACTGTCTTGTTGATGCATGTCTTGTGCGAACAGTGGGATAACTGGCAAGTTATCAGTGTCATCAAGCAGTGTCCATGACCCACAGAGACCTCCATGCTGAGACACAGAGAAACAAGGAAGGGGGAGTCCTGAGAGCTCACTACACAAAATATACCCTTATTCCTCCAAATCAGTGCCATGCCAACCACTCAACACTGCTCAGTGTGATAATTATGTTGAACATTGGATACTGTTTTCAAATCATTAGTATGCAGAAAGATTATAAGAATAATCAAATTTGTTTCCTAACCAAATTATACTGTAGGAAGAAAAACACAATCATTTCTGTCTCAAGAACAAATGTATTAGTGCTAATGAAAACTCCAGGGCAGCTTTTAGCAATTTCATTACACGCTACCTTGGAACATGGTAGTTCAATTAATCTGTACAGTGCCACATTGCATTCTTAACTTCTTTTCAAACAAGTTTCATCGAAAGAATTGTATTTGATCTGCAGGCTTCAGGTAGTTTAAACAGGAATAGAACATGACAAGAGTTCAAATGGCTAAAAGCAAGTGGACTTTATTTAAAATACCAACTTTCCAGCTCTCTTATAATACATTTCAGTCAAACATTCCTGTTGTAAGTGTGAATAACTTAAAAGATCATGAAAGTCTCTAAGTATGATAATGTTATACTTTTCATTACAGAGGTCCACTCAATAGGAAGATATATTTTGTCTCAGCTGGTCTCCATAAGAAATGAAACTTGTATAGGCAACACGCATGCAGTATTTGAGGATGGCAGAAAAGAAGAAAATACCTTCAAAGTGACAATAGAAATTTTAAGTCACCAAAATTTTAAGTCAACAAAGAAACATAGGGTTCATCATGACCTATATATATGCACAGCCCATCAAATACCACTTTTCACCAAGACTTAACAGTCTGATAGTCCTTTTTCTTGCTCTTTAGGGCTTAGGTTTTGTTTTCTCTGCTAGTTAGGTTCTAATGTGTGTTGCCATTTTCTCTGACTCTGCAACCATTATGTTTCTTGTTTGGGAGCCAAATAAACATGAACTAATTCCATAATCTACCATTTTGTGGGCATACTTAAAAAATACAGCTGACCAGAGAGGGATGATTGTTCTCTGAGGGATCTTTGCTGTGTGCTTTCCTATTGTATTTTTACATGTCATCACCACTACCGGGTCTGGAAGAACCTTTGATGAAACAAATCTACTCCTGTCATCTGGGATACCTCTACTGGGAAGATTTTTTTCCCTCTAGTATAATTGTGGGTTTTCTCATCTTTTGCAGTTCAGTAGGATTTACTCACTTGTACTTAGCAGCAGCTTCTCTGTTCTATTATTACAGCTGGAGAAAATAAATATTCTTAATGGATCAAACTATAGTTACAATTTTTTCAGGTTTTCTAAATACCACTATTTGTCCTGGCCATTTATTTTTCCAACATCACAATTTTTGCAGCATCTTACCTGGTTTTGTTTGCAAACTCTTTCACTACAGATGTCTTTCTGGCATCCTTTATGGACTAGAATTCTGCAAAAAACCCTATTCATAGGAAAATTCTAAGTACCTTAACTATTTGGTTTATTAACTCAAAAGTGCTTCTAAAATACTGGAGTGTGCTCTTGTGAACACCAGACCACCTGTAACGTTCTCGTACTGTGTAATATTCCTGATCACTGAGAGGATTTCTGTTCAAGACACAGAGGTTCCTTCCTCTCCTCCTCAGGAAGGTCAAGGCACAGCCAGAGCAAAGAATAATAAGCAGGGGTTCTACAGGTAAGTCAGCCAGAAAATGAAGGTCAAAGAAAGCATATAGCCCCTCGTGAGGAAAACTGGCAAGCTGGTAACAACAGCCAAAGAAAGCTGACATATTCAACAACTTTTCTGCCACAGTTCTCACTGGCAATCTCTTTCCACACCACTCAAGTGGTGTGCACTCAGTGGAGGCACTGGGGGAGCAAAGTCACTCCCACTGGAGAAGATCAGATTTGTGGCAACCTAAGGAACCTGACTATACAGAAGTCACATGGAGGACAGGGAAGGAATTCAAGACAAGAATGAAGCCAGCATGGCTTCACCAGGCCAAGGCCTGCGTGCCTGACCTAGTGGCCTTTTTTGATGGAGTGACTGCAGTAGTGGACAAGAGAAGAGCTACAATGTCATCTATTGGGATTTCTGGAAGGCCTTTGACACAGTCCCCCACAACAACCTTCTCTAAATTGGAGAGATAGGGATTTGATGGGTGGACTGTTTGGTAGATGAAGAATTGGTTAGATGGTTGTTTCCACAGGGTAGTGGTCAACAGGTCAATGTCTAGAGGGAGATCAGTGACAAGTGGTGTCCCACAGGGATCCATGTTGCGATCAGTATTGTTCAATATTTTAATCAGTAACATAGACAGTGGGATTCAGTCAGCAAATACACAGGTGACACCAAGTTCAGCAGTGCAATTGACACATCTGAGAGATGAGATGCCATCCAGAGGGACCTGGACAAGCTTGAACAGTGGGCCAATGTGAACCTCATAGTTGAACAAGGCCAAATACAGGGTCCTGCACCTGGATTGGGCCAACCATCAATATCGATGCAGGCTGGGGAATGAAGGGACTGAGAGCAGCCCTGACAAGAAGAACTTGGGTGTACTGGTGGATGGAAAGTGGGACATGAACCAACAATGCATGCTCTTAGCCCAGAAGGCTGGAGAACCTCTCCTGTGAGGACAGGCTGAGACAGTTGGGATTGTTCAGCCTGGAGAAGAGAAGGCTCCAGGGAGACCTTATTATGTCCTTCAAGTATTTAAACAGGCCTGAAGGAAAGATGGGGACAAACTCCTTTGTAGGACCTGTTGCAATAGGATGAGAAGTAATGGTTTTAAACTAAAAGAGAGGAAATTTAGACTAGATATAAGGAAGAAATTTCTTACAATGAAGGTGGTGAAACACTGGAACCGGTTACGGAGAGACTGTAGACGCCCCATCCCTGCAAACATTGAAAGTCAGGTTGGGCAGGGCTCAGGGCAACCTGATCTAATTTTAGATGTCCCTGCCCATGACAGTGTTGAACTAGCTGAGCTTTAAAGGTCCCTTCCAACCCAAACTATTCTATGATTCTACCCACCAGCTGCAATTTCTCAGCTGCAATTTGATTGTCACTTTATGTGTGCGGTCTATCAAAACAGATAACGAAGAACAATCTTACCTTTAGTGGAAACCTAAACATTAGAAGTTTCTTTCTCATTTGGATTACATTATTTAGTGTCATTCTGATCAGCTACTTACAGGATGGGATGACACTGGGGTATAAAATACAGAATTAATAGAGTCAGATGAATTACAAAAAAAGTAGGGTTGAATTATTTTTCAGTGTCAGGCAATTTCAACCATTTAAAGATAACTGTGTCTGTGCATCCCAAATAAATGAATTGAAACTATGTAATTATCATTCTTAAAAAGCAGCAGAGGCTGCTGTATTTTGCAAGCTGTCAGACACAGTGCTGTAAAACTGTCGAAAATTTCAGCTAAACCTTGCCATGCAAATGAGCTCACTGTCTCTCACCAGACAGTGAAAACCATTTGCCTGTAGGAGCTATTTTAGAAAATTAACTTGAATCCTAAAGCAGGCAGCTAACAACAGGGTATACTAACTAATCCTGAAGGGGAGCTGAAATTTCTTCTCCTTATTATTGCAACACATTACACTGAATATTTGAGACTAAATGGTTGTCCAAGCTAAAAAAGTAGCAATTACCTTCTTTTTATTTTATTTTTTCCCTTTCCCCTCTTTCCCCTCCCACAGGATGCTGTAAGCTGTCATTAATTTCTCTAGGGAAGTTGGTATTTACATCACATAATAGAATGTTTCACAGTGTACAGTGGCAAAAAAAAAAAGATTAAGGAATAAGTGGGTATTTAATAGTTTCCAGTGCTTTCAGATCTGAGTGAAATAGCAGATAGATAGGACTAGATTCCACAGTCTTTGCAAATGATGTGTTATTTCTTTATGAATAACTTTCTGATGTTATGAACAACTTGTTTTTTCACAGCCTTATACTATTTTCATGCCTTATCCTGACCAACATTTTAGCACATGAATAATGTCATCACAGTCTGCGTGATTTTTACGTACTTGATATTTTAAGTTTTGCCTCTCTGTGATGATATATAAAAATTTTGTTTCTCAAATATTCTGTAGCTGCTATTTTCCAAGTGTGCAAATCAGGGTGCAAGTTCTAATCCACACCAGGTTCCTTTGACCTGGGCAGATTTTAAATTCCATCATATAAACATATATAAAAATATATATATTTTAAAAACAAACAAACCAACAACAAAAAATACACCATCCCCAAAACAAAACAAACAAACAAAACAAATTAAAAAAAAAAAAAAGAAAGGGAAGAAAATTTGGATTTCAAAGCAAAATTCATTCTGGTGAACACACCTCAAAAATCATGTTGGAAGCCTTAAAAATCACACCTGCACCTCTAGATTCACTAGTCATTTGGAATAACTATTGCAGCCCTGATTTTCTGATTGTATTGTTTTATGATTTCTATTTAATAAAATATTCTGGATCTTGTTTTTAATTTATGTTATCATGATTTGTTCATAACTACATGGACGTCTTTAAAGGCAGCAGTTGGCTTAACAAAAGCAGATCCTGGACTTGAACTCTATAAGCAGGTAGGAAATAAATGCTCAGTTTCTTGTTCAATCAGTTATAAAATTATTGCAGTGATGTTGTGTGTTTTGGCACTTGGTATTTCTGTTTCAGACGATATAGACAATGAAAGACTGAAAGACTAAAGATTTATATTGCATATACTAAATTAAAAAATGAAATGTAACTATTTGTGTAGATTTAAGAAACAGAGTGCTCTAGAATCTTGAGTATTAAAATTGATGACGTGGGTTGTACTTTCATTTGTACCAGTTCAGGAAACATTAAAGTCACTAACAGCAGCATAAATGATTAAGCTGAACACCTTAAATTGCTTAGTTATTATGGGAAGATAAAAACATTCAATGAAACTCTAACCAGAATTCATATCGATGTTGGTAATTCTTACACACAGATTTTCAATTTAATCTGGAGTAAAAATGGAACAACGACATCTGGTTTTTAAGAAGTTTGTTGTTATTTGTTGAAAAATATTTTACTGCTTGATTCCAGTCTATATATATACCAATGGTCATTTAGGAAAGGAAATTAGGGTTGAGGGAGGAGGGTAATGATGAATGTACAGGTTCCTTTTAAAAAATTATTATAACAATTCTGTTTCAACTGCATAGGAGCTGCAACAAATAAACCTGACTTGTCAGCCTTGAAATGCTTTGAAAAGACTCAGATCTGAATCCAGATTTATTTTGGTACAGATCTTTGTTAAAGCACTGTTGAAGCTAATTATTTATCCCACAATGGACTGGACTTTGCAATATTTTAACCCCATAACTAGAGCCTTCTTTGTTGCATTGACCTTCAGATGGCTATGCCTTAGCTGGACTATAAACCACAGGATAACAATTTCTGTGAGGACCAATTCCTATTCAAGAATAAGCAAATACAAATGAAAAGAGAGAAAAAGACATGTAGAGAGAAGGTTAAGGAGGAGGATTATGCCCAGAGGAAAGGGTGGAATTAAAGTGCAGTGGCCTGAAAAAAAAAATAAAAAATCATGAGTTAGGGTCACATTCTTATGTTTGCCTCTGCCACCTCTTTTGTGGAAGATGTTGCTCTTATGTATGCTCAGCAGATTGCCTTTCGTTACTCTACCATCTCCTCTTGGCTTTGATGTAGCACCTACAAAAAAAGAGATTATAACCCAGAAGTACAGATGAGTCTTGAACATGAAGCTCCCTGCCTTTTTTCAGCACGACATCAATTCTGGAACCACTTCTGCTTAGGGAGGAAGCAAAAGCTTCAAACAGATGCTGTCACTGGCAATGCCTCTGAGAATAAAGAGAACATTAGGAGAGGAAATCAGAGGTTCTCTATGGTAAAAGTGTGGATGAGGAGGACACAGTGTCTGTAATACATGCTTCAGGAGTTTTACTTCAAACAACTTCTGGTCTCCCCAGTTGGCCAGAACACATATTAGCAGCTAGAGCAGCTCTTCCAGCTTGGATGCTTTTAGTTTTCTCCACATTTTAAGCCAAGGCACAGTAAGTGGTTGGTGAATTATTGAAAGTGCACTCCTGTCCCAAAGTAAATATTTCTGATGGCCACGTGACATTTGTGGTCAACACCTTGCTTGATATACTGCTTAGAAATCACTGAAGAGACTTGGATTTCTGTCACTCCAAACAGCATTGCCAGGGCTCTCAGCAGCTACACCTCCTCAGACATCACATCCTTCAAAAAAATCTCTTCTGTCTTCAGAATCATAGTTGACTACTCTGCAGTGCTACTGTTTCACACTGCTTGCCATGTGAGGAAAAAAATGCAGCAATGGGCTGTCATTGCTGCCAGAGAATCAGTATAAAATAAATCCAGGATGAAAGAGGCTAAAGCATTTTAATTGATGTGGCAGCACATCTGCCATCTATTTAAATTTACTTTGCATATTTTTCTTACTCTTAAAGTTTAATGAATCTTGCTGACTACTAAAGGGCTGGGTCATCAGGTGAACCTGTCATCCAAGCCCACCAATTACCATAACTTCTTAATTTAATTTTCTGTTATTTATAACTGATTCTCTCCTTCATCTCTCCAACCTGTGTTGTTAAATCAAAGGAATTTATAAGGAACCATGACTCCTGAGACCCACTAAGTTCATGACTGAAAAGTACTGCTGTGCCAGAAAATTAGTTTTGATGTGTGAATGTTGACTATGTAGCTAAAGTGTCTACTGGAATATTTTTTTTTCTTTTTACTTCTGCAGTACATTACATATGTAAATTACCTTCATTTTCTGTCATCAACACAGAAATGGGTTAAATGGACTACTAAAGCAATGGTTCATATTTAAACATATGTGGTTTTTTAAGACTTTATATTGTATAGCTATGTTAGCATTTAAGAAATGTTAACAAATCAACTAAGAGCAGTGTTAAATGCTAAGCATGCTTTATAAATGTTATGGTGGTTTATCGATAGCCCATAAGTAGTCTCTAACTTTACAAATTATTTCCATCTCTCTCAAAAAAATAGAAATCAGAAAAAATCTGCAAAAAAATCTTAGTATAGACAGAATAAAGAAGTCCTACAGGTTTTATGGAAGGCAATTCATCTTTCATGCTTATCACAAAACAGAATAAAAGATATATAAATTATTATAACAAATAACAAGTTGAATTTCTTATTATTGGCTTGAATATTTATGTAGCTTGTAGAATTGCAGTCTACAGGAAGGGTATGGGACTTCTGGTAATATCTTATTTTCTTGGCTAAGAGCCAGATGAAATGTTACAAAAGGTACTCTGGTAGTTCAGCATCTAAACAGGACTTTTGATCTTTGAATATGAGGATAGTAATTTAAAACAGATATCTAAATAATTTTGATTCTAAAGGCTGAATAAGTTTGAGTTTTGATTGTTTTTTTTTGTTTGTTTGGTTGGTTGGGTTTTTTTTTGGTCTAGGATGTGACTGAGTTCCTTAGGCTCTAAGCAAATTTCAAAATGCTTTCCAGCTCTCTGGTCTTAGTGATGTGATATCCCAACCTGGTGAAGGCTGGCAGAGCTACCTCAAAGAGATGAAGTATGAGGACTTTTCAAAGCTATTCACTGTGGTAACATCCTGGCAAAAGTAAGAGTTTAACAAGTCAGTAGTAGTAGATTGTGAGCTTCCAATTCTAATTCTAATTCTTTCCAATACATATTCATCCAGGGCAACTCTTAACCTTTTAAAAGCTTTATTATCTCTTTATCTGGGATTTTTTTTTTTTTTTGCATGTATATAATACAAAAGCAGTGAATATCTGAGTTTTTTTATAAAAGTAGAATTAATGTGTACTAGTGTTTACACACAGGTCTGACTAGATAATCAGTCTGATTGTGAGGATTCATATTCTTTCCAAAATTAGTCAGTATGGTTTCTAAATACTAATTGTACCTATCAAAAGGAATCCAAGCAATCTTTAATATACTTAAAATCTGATTCAGAAGTTAAACATTCTGGGGAGATGTAGAAGCAAAAGAAGGGATATAGCTACCTACTCAGTGCTACCTTTAAGTCTAGCTGTTATATATGAAACAACAGCACTGACCTTTCTCACTGGCAGCAGTTTCTGAACAGCTCTT
>VZRU01012831.1:107382-141013 GCA_013398155.1 Pedionomus torquatus
AGACTGACAGCATCAGCAGGAGAGGGTGATAGAAAAATCCAAGGAAGTTCAGGTGATGAGACCATGTGTATTGCAAAGGTTAGAATGTTTATGGGTACATCATGTTTGCATTCACATACACATTTTTGTATTTTTTAATATATTTTTATACTTTTAAAAGAAATCATTTCAGATCAGCTTGATTTTTAAAGTGCTTTGCTGTAGAACAAATTTTAATGTATAACTGTACTTTAGCAAAACAAAAAAGCTCATACATATTAGGCAAAATGTTGAATTTAGCTCCCTGTTAGAAAATAAGTGGAAAACGGTGTTCAAAAACAATTGGGTTTCTAATGGTGCAGTTCCTTATCAAATATTAAGTAGAAGAGAAAAAAAAATTTTCTTGGCTGCCAGACAAGCAAATGCAAGTCTACCTCAAAAGAAACAGAAGAGCTTGCCAAATGACAGAGTTGAAGAAATGCTTTCTGGGTCCAAAACCAAGAATTTGCTTGCATTGTCAGTAGGAGAGGCACAAAGAGAAGCAGAGTTCCTCACACAGGAATTGGGAGAACCAGCTGTTCAAGATGTTGATGTCTTTTTCTACATGTGTAAGGAAGACAGAACCTTGCTGTTGCTAGTTTCTAATTTTGCCATTCCTTTATTTGCTTCTAGGTCGTCTCAGCACTCACCAAGATAGCAAAGGTAAGATGAGATTCTCTCTCTCCAGTATGGTACAGGTAACAATCTTTTATGGGAAATGGATGAGCAGATTTTCTGGCCAGGTTAGCATCTCAATATAAATATGGTACATCTGTAACAAAGTACTTTCAAGCATGACCCCAGTGCACCACTGGAGAGACCAATTGCCATCATATTTGCAGCTTCCTTACTTGAGAACACCTAGGACCTCACAGAAGTTTGACTACAAAGCTGCTAAATAGCCTTCTTAGAAAAGATTTCTTTTGCTAAAGAGTATTCCATTTCACCGTTCAAATAGTGTAATAAATCTCTTGCCTATAAATAGAAATCATATTCATTGCTCTTTGAAGGCAGTAGAGATTACTTTGATTTCAAATTCCTTCATAGCTGCTGCTTAAAAACTATTCTAGAGTGATTTTATAGTAGCCACACACTTAAATTTCCTGTAATTTATTAAACTATAGATAGGGTAGAGAGATGATAGAAACTCAGCATCATTTAATAAAAAAACATAGATAGGAATTCCTCAGTAGTACTAGAAATTTCATATTTCAGTGCTAGTCAGGAATACCTTTTGTTTTCTTACTTTAATTTTATATTTTTTCTTCATTTAAAAATTAGTTATCAGTGAATCAGGGCTGAATTTTGTATTAAATATTACAGTTCTATATGTGTAGCTCTTCCTGTATATTTTATGCTGTCATTTTTTTCTACTTTTAAATACATTATTTAAATTTAGTGTCAGTGTATTCTACCATATACTTGAATGACAGCACTTAATGCAAAACTTGCGTGGTAAAAACTGGCATTGACTTCAGCAGCCTTTAGCCTGAGATATATATGATTTGAAAACAGCTTGCTGTCTTGGTGCCAGATATCAAGAATGTATCTGATCCATATTCTGCTCATGAACAGTTCAATATCTGGTGTTTAGACTCTGTTCTGCCATGACTGTCATAATGTCTCTTGGATTTTTTAGGGACTCCTAAAGGGGAGCACATTTTTGGCTCATAGCCAAAGATTTTCACAGCAAGTGTTCTTCCAGTAAAATTTACTCCAAAATATTTACTCACATCTTAAAGCCATTCTACTTTCGCTGACTTGACTAAGTTTCTTTTCTGGTGAATCTTAGGACTGAGCCCAAAATTTATTTTCTTCTGGATTGATTCCTTGATGTTACTCAGTTCAGGTACAGCTAGCTGTGGGTGAAAAATGAAGATTGAGTTAATCCCTGCATATACATTTTCAGTGCCGATGGGCCTTTCAAGAATGAGGCATTTCTTAACTGCCAGTTACTAAAAGCTGGGCCATTTTTGCAAGCTTCGTCTTGGCATTCGTGGATATCTCTAGTTTTCAATTCACTCAGCTATCAAGCTCTACAGTTGTGATGCAGCAGAAAATTTGTTTTCCATATGAGCTGTATTAATTGCACAAGAGACCAAGCCTGTGCTTGATCAGTTTACAGAGATAAAAGGACATTTTGGCTTAGTGCAGAAAGGCAGAGGAAAATAACTAAAATTGATTACCCTGTTTATCGCTGGCTCGATTTGTTGGTTCCCTTGGCAACTGGCATTGAAATAGATGAAGTTACTAGTAGTCTCAAGGAGATCAACACATAAGCTTTCTGTTTCTATCAGTGGCATTAAGCATCTTTGATTGTCAGAAGTATGGAAAGAGAAGTGCAACCTTAGTGTAGGGGTTAGATTCATATCACTCCAAATGCAGCTAGCACTGACCTAATTATTTTTCAAAAAAAATGAATTATATGCTTGCAAAAAAATGGGAAAATACTTTATTGCACTACCGCACACTTCATTGTTTTGCTGTCTGATCTAGACAGTAAGTAAAGTTTTGTCAGTGTTTTGTATGAAAAACCTCTAAGAAAAGACCCTCTTTAGAGTCTCAGTGAAATGCGATAGTCTTCATTTTTATATATTGCTTCTACTCTTGTATGTATTCGATATAAAATTGCTGCATTTGAGTTTTGGTGTGATTTAATCTTTGTTGTGGAAAATGCTTGGAAATCCTGTGCAATTCAAAAATGGTGATTTACAAGAATAGGAAACTAGAAATACATAGGAATACATAGACTATGTAGTTCACAAATCCATTGGACAGGAGGAAATACTGTATGCAGTGGCTACAGATTTCCAGCAAAAATGTGGATTTCTGCAGTCTTGGTTGCCAGTTCAGATGAAGTGTTCTCGCTTGAATGTATTTTTGTTTTTGAATAGTCTCTCCTAAGCTTACAGAAGGAATGGCTGGGAGACTATATTGTTTTTTTTCTGCTTACAAGATGTTGTTCAAGAGATTACTACACCATTTCCTCAGAATCACATGTTTTCATGTGCTGTGCTTTACTGCTGGAGATTCTCTCTTCCACCTATATTCAGTAGCTTTTTTGAATTTTTTTTCTCTGATCTAACTGGTCCATGAGGATCTGAGAGCTGGAATCTGAAGCTTTTCACATCAGTATTCATAATTCTGCTTTCTTCCTTGAAGAGAGCTTTTATGAAAAAGCAGATTATGTGAAGCCTTTCAGACCTGTTTTCAGACCCTTTTTGGACAATTGGAGCATAAAAAGTGAAGAACTAGGGAGCCAGACCCTGGCTCTCTGTGGCTATGTCTGTACTTTGGGATCTGGGAAACCTTCCCAGTTTCCAGACTGGGACACTTGCCCTGCTTATGTTGACTCCCTGTAGGACAAAATCTGTCTGTGCAGTTTTCCATACACACGCACACACACATATGTACACTCTGTTTCTAAGGAGAAAATCTGGGCACGTAAGCCAGCAGGGAGACCCAGTGTGTTCCCAGAGTGTACCTCATCTGGATTGTCTGAGATTGCCAGAAAGCCCACTTATGCTGCAATCGGCACATATTTGGAATTACTTTTGTTGTTGTTGTTGTTTTCTCAGAATTTTACAAAGGCATCTATCTCTTCATTGGGATACTAAGAGCCGTAGCTCATACATACATGTGTAAAAAAACTTCAAGCGTTTTATGGTGGAGGGAATAATTATATCTGAGAGGCTTCTGGATGGCTCTGTTTCAGAAAATTTCAGAGCATTTCCAGTTAATATAGGTCAAGAGAACAGGAGTCTTACACTCTGAATGGAAAGCATTCAGTTGCCCATAAGAAACATATGCACTGCTGGCAGTAGCATAGCAGCAACTGTAGTCATCTTTGGCAGACTCAGATTTTTCTTGTTGTGTAGAAATATTTTTTCTCCTATTCTTTTTTTCTCTGCTGTTGAATCTGAGTCTAAGAGTTTGTAGACCTCACAGTGGACTTCCCTGCCTATGGATTTTAATCTGCTACATAAGAATCTGCCTCAAAATAATAGAACTAGAATTAAAAAAAAAAATAATCAAAATATTAATTCCAGTTTTCTCTTTTGGTGCTTGCTTTTTCATGTTTAAATGCATAAACTGCCTTGAAGCTTTTCTCTACATTCAGGACTGAGTGCTTACATATTAACAGCTGCACACAGAGTAACCTTTTAAAATAGGGTTTTATTTAATTAAGCCATATGCTAGCAACAAATCCTAACCCACTCAATTGTGAATTGTCACAGTTGTGCAGTGTGCTTTCTCCTGCTGAAATCTGATTTGCTTGGGTTTCTGCCATAGGGTAGATATCTGGAACAAACTAAATTCTCAGGCTTAATGAGGAAGAAGCTAAAAGACCCTGAAAGGCTATTTTGTGTGCTAGTTTGAGCTCACCAGAGAGATCAGCAATATCAAGAAATCTGTTCTCGGACAGAGCTTGTACAGAAAACAGTCAGGGTTGCTTTAAAGTGTGCTGAGACACAGGCACTGCAACTGTCCCTTCTGGGAGCAATGTCCTAACAGACTGTGCAAAAGATCAAAATGGGGAAGGCTGCCTTGGCACTAGGATATTAGGTCGGCCTACCTGTTTTTCTTCTAAGCTTTCTTCTGTGGGTNGAAATTTACACAGCCGCAGCACTGCTAACTGAAATACTTGCCGGTGCCATCAAAAGAGCAATGGCAGAAGATTCAGAACATAAAGACAATAACAGATTTGTCACAATAAATTGAAATATGGTGAGGAGACAATGCTGCTGCCTTCTTGAATACCATGGAAAAAAAAATCTGCTTACTTCCCCAGGGACAAGATTTCTCCTTCATTTCTGGAATGCCAATTTTAAAGTTATTTTTCCCTTGCCCTCATCTGACAAGGAGCTCTTATCACCAGCACTTTCCCCCAGTGTTCCACGTTGCATGTAGGATACTGAGCTTCCCAGTAACTGCTCTTTCCAGACCAGGGAAATGAAAAAGATTTGCGTTCATGGATTCATTGTTTTCAGTTGATTCAAAGCATGATGAAGTCAAATAATCATTCTTCTTCTATTTGAATAAAATACTTTCTTCTGTCTGAGGATAAGTTACACGTGAAAGGCATCTGCTGAGCAAGAAATGGTTGTTCTATTTAGCCAGGCAAGATTCAGGGAATGTAAATTAACTCAGTTATTTGCCTGAAGATCTGATCTTCTAGTTTTAAGGTCTAAGAATGCATCTAGTTAGTTCTGCAACAGACAAGTTAGAAATTTAGATTAATATGTGTATTAGTATTACAATATTAATATTAATAGCATTCAAGGAGCTTCCTGGAGTGTAACTAACACTAACACTCCAACTCCAGGATGATGACCTTGTGCAGCCTCTGAATTTCAGTTCCTCTGGACTTAAATAATGCATTTCTTCCTCTACTCTTTTTTCATTAGGTCATTTTTAGAAATTATTTCTTCACTTATAGAGTACTCCGTAGTTCTACTGACTATTTGTTCTTTCCATCGTCTCTGTCTGGATTGCTTAATGCAGACCTGTTTTATAAGAAAGTTGTTTGAAATATCTTTTTTTTTTTTTTTTTCTTCAAATTTGTATTATTTGATATTACTTGAAAAGATGATTCTGACATCTTTGTAGCTTGTTTCCTAGGACAAAGTTTAGTTACAAGATTTCTGTGAAGCATGCTTCTACTATTACAGGGAAATAATAATGTGTCAATACCATGGTTTTAACTGTGGCTAAGTGGAAATTTGCTTTTTACTGTTGAATTATAATAAACTACTTTCCCTTGATTTAAAAGCTGGGTCGCTGAACTATCAAGATACAATAATCATCTTTCTTTTCCTGTTTCTTCTCTTTGCTTTTCATGATGTGACCTCTGCTTCAGAATATGTTTACAAATGGAGAGTAGTACATTGAGAGAACTGTTTTTTGCTTCACAGACAAGCTGCTTTGCAGTAGGCACAGATTTGGAACATGCTTTTGTCTGTTCAGCAGTGAGACAAGAATCAGAGGATTTTTACTCCATTCCAAAATAGCTGATCAATGGTTATCATTAGTGCAGATCAACCACACATTAGTGATTAGGAAAATCTTAAGTATCATTTGCAGTGTGGATATTAGCAATCCTCACTTCACCTATAGTATAACAGCAGATGTCAAAAAGGGGTCTTTTATTTTTTCTTTAGTCTAGCATTATATTCCATGAGGAAAATACAATTTCATGCATTTCAACAGTAATTTTTCAGGTGAAAAGCATATAAACACCCATGCAGTTGGACAAGTCATGCTGACGAAATCCAGTGTTTTCTGCTTTCCTCTCGGGCTGGTGCAATACCCTACCTATACAGTCCAGTGCAGACAGATGGTCACCCACTCTGTTCACAGGCTGAACTAACAAGTCTTAACGGTTAAATAAAATATCTGCTTTATGCTCTATTGTGCAAAATACTGAAAGAGGAAAGCTGACTTTTCATCTGATAAGGCCATAGCAATGTGCTAAGCACAAGGTATGTGTACTCAGGAGACTTCCTGTGCAACAGTAGATCAAGGAGCTTGCACTAAATCAACTCAGCTAAAATGTATTCTAAACCTCAGCCAAAAACAGTTCTGGAAGGATTATATTTAGTGCTAACAGGATACTTAGTCAAAGGCATCACTGGTAAAAGGAGAGATGTAAACTGAGATTAGAGATATCACTGAAAAAAATCCTATGTGGAAAGGAAAAAAAAAAGGATTTTTCAGGATTTTATCTGTTGTTTTGGGCAATTTATCCAGATCATGCTGCGGAAAAACTGAGACACTTTGAACTTTATAAAGATTTATGGATTTGCTGGATAGCAGCATATGTGCTGCAAGAATCTTGGCAAAATGCTTGTTCTCGTGAGACAACTCACTTTTCATATAAATATTTGCTCTCAAAGGGCAACAGGTTCCCTAGACTTCAGGACCCTTTGTGAAGTAGTGTGTTGTATAAAGGGGTCATTTCATAATAAAGCTGAGTTTTGGTGACTGGTACTTCATTTTTGCCAGTAGCAGATACACTTGAATAGCTTGATATTTACAATCCCAGTTTTAGAGCTTGTGTCTTACAAAATAAATGTTGTAGACGAGTGGTACAAGTTAGTAGTACAAGTAGCTACTAACAGTATCTAACTATTCCATGTAGGCTAGCAGGGGAAATGAGAAGACAGTAAGAATATTTCTTTACATAATAGGTAGGAAAACTTTTGGTTTAGACAAGAAACAGTTACATTGCTTTTGCTGAGGGATCAGTGAGAAAATAGTGTTCTTGTTTAATTGCTTCTTTTCAAGCCATTGGGAGCTGCATGTATTCACTAACTGCTCTACAAGATTCTCATTCCTTTGCAAATGAAGAGGTATGTCAAGCAATATGAAGGTTTTTGTAATGATCAGCTCATCGCATTTCTATAAATAAATTGCTCTTTTTCTTGGGTTGTCTGCTCCCTCAGCCTCCTGGAAACCTTCAGTTATTTGAGAACAAAAGAAACAGCAGCTATGAGACAAAAACACAGGCCTAAATTATACATGAATAAATCGAAAACCTTCATAAGACAAGATGAAAGAAATGACATTTAAATTAAAAGGATATACTAGTGAACATCAAAAGTCGATGCAGGGAGAGTATAAATGCAGGCTGGAATTTACATTTCTGGCCTGAATGGAAAAAGTCTTTATGATATCCAGGTTAATGGGAGCAGAAAACTACAACTTCTTCAGCATATGAAAGCTTTGTAAGTTTGTGTGTTGAGATGTGACATGATAACAGGGGTACCAAATTTAGAATTTAAATCTTATAATCCAAGATGCTGCTGCTAAAGGCATTTACATTTTCTAAAGCAAATAAATTATTGGTGCAATTTGTCACTTTCATCAGCTCTTCAAAAACCTTTCAGTGAAGATAGGCAGGGCCTTAGTTTAAGTCAGAAATCTGCAGAGAACAAACCTGAACCTGCTGTAGTTAATTATACTGTTCTTTCAATTCTGATGTACATCAGGAGGGAAAAGGGAAACAGTCAGTTTGTTCTTTATCTTTCCAGCTCTCACTCCATCTTTCACAAATATAATTCTGGTTGTTTCTTGCAGCCATGTTGCTATGCCACAAAGCTGCTGATAAAATAGCCTGTATTAGTAATTCTGAATAATATTTCATGTATTCAAGCAGTCAACTGCATCAAGACTATAAAATGCAGAAACCTGTATTTGATTAGATACTGCATTGTTGTCATCTCCCTAACGAGACCCTTATTTTGTGTGAGTATGGTCTTGGAAGTGTTTTGAAAAACAAAAATAAAATTGGAGGTTAAATGTTTCAGTAGCATATACAACATCTGGTTTATGTAGTCTCTTGCAGAACAGGTGGAACACATTGAATTTACTGTGTAGCTCTAATGAGATTTTTAAAAAATATCTGAACTAGAAAAATCAATATTTATTCTATGAAATATTTCTTTCATTCCAGGAACAATGAGCATGCCCTGTCAGGTTAGCCATTTTTAGACACTGGGTTACTTAACTTAGCAAATCTTGCAGGCTAAAACTTTTCACATGCTGATGCTCTGTAGTCTTGTGAAGGCCGCCACACACTCTCTCTTCCACACCAGGAGTAAATGTTTTGATTCCATCAGAATTTTTTTTGGTTCTTAAATATAATTGTGTGTACAACAAATGCATAAATGAGATGAGTCTTGCTTTGTGTAAAGTCAATGAACTATTACTTTTTCACCAAATACTGTCACTCAGGAGAAATTAATGAAGAATCTCCACACTACAGTCATTTTTCCAAAAAGTGGTTGAGAAATCCACTTCTAAAAGGGATGCATTCTACATATTAATATGATATTTGAGGTTCTTGAGCAGGAGACTGACAAAGGTCCTGACAGGTATTTTTACACCAGTAACAAATGAACAGTGATTTGCACTTTAGATATTTTTTTTTTCAGCTTCATGTAGATGGTAGATTTTTTTCTATTGCAGGCCCACCGCTTAGAGCTGCTCTCTCACCGTGCAAATTCAACAGGATATCATAGGCTTCTCTTTTCAAAGGGCATTAGGATTTCTTTTTGGCCTCTTTAGGCCTCTGTTTCATTGCTGGAGTATCATTTTGTTTATTACTTCAGCTGCACAGAACTCAATGCCACGGGGCTGACGAGGCAAGATATGCAGAATTGATTTTTGAGGCCACTGTTCCTTGAATGGCAAGTTTGTGCCTTCCTTAGTATTTCTAAATGTGTGCTTTAGGTTAGTCATCTTCCAGGTGTGGCCAGCTCAACAGTCTGAAACCCAGAGGCACATTAGATTTAATATTCTTAAATGCCAATTTATACCTATGTAACTCCTGAGGGAAGGATTGCTTATGTTTTTACATTGGCTTTGTGAGCTTTGCTGCCTTTAAGTTATTAAATGATTTTGATTTTCAAGTATGTTTGTTTCCTACAGAAAAGGCTTCAGGCTTTACCTTATAAACATTACTGAAATATTACTTTGATCACAGCCATGCTTTCAAACAGGAAGATCAAAATCCGTTATATTCTGCAGCTGACAATTTTCACTCATTTTTTGGAACATGCATGAACTTTCATATACAGCCTGCATTAATAATATCCTTCAATAATACTACTTATCCAGGCCATTTTTTTTTTGAGAGAGAGAGAGTCTGCCAAGCTGCTTTTAAAAGGGTTTGTTCACATTTTACATTGTCTTCTTTTCCAAGTTTTCCTGCTGTTACCTTAATCTCCCTGATAATTTTGCATTTGTCACGTGTTTTAATTGCCATGTATTGCATGCAAAATTAGGTAATTTTTGTTCATAAACTCTTAATTAATTGGGGAGCTTCCTACCTTTCTATCAGCTGTCTGAATACTATGTAATAGCTGTTAGAGGTCAGCTATTGATAAACAAGATTAATGACTTCTAGTCTGCTCAGCTCCTCACTGCACAAATGCTGGAGTTGGCTTTATTAGTCCTGCAACAAAGCTTCTCTAACTTTTCACAGGCAAGAATTATTTCTGCCCAGCACCTCCTCTTGATGTACAAAAGTTTCTGTAGCTTAGTTTACTTTAGTACTGGATATCTCCAATGGTAAGTCTTTGGCAGAAAATTAACTAAAATGCTTGAATTTAAAACTAACGCAAACATTCACAGTGCACTGCTATGTACAGCAGGCAGTATGCTTATTAATGTTATCATGCTATTTTCAGTTCATTCAGAACTAGATCAAGTATTCCACATTGTGCAAAAACCTTGGTTTAAGCTTTATTTTCTAGTAAAAACTGTTAATGAAATTATGGAATCATAGAATGGTTCGGGTTGGAAGAGACATTCTAAGGTAAGGTAGTCCAGCCCACCTAACTGTGGGCAGGAACATCTAAAACTAGATCAGGTTGCTCAGTGCCCCATCCAACCTGACCTTGAATCTTTCCAGGGATTGGGCATCTACCACGTCTGTGGGCAACCTGTTACAATGTTTCACCACCCTTATTGTAAAAAATTTCTTCCTTAATTTACTCTGAATCTTCCCTCTTCCAGTTTAAAACCATTACCCCTTGTCCTATTGCAACAGGCCTTGCTAAAAAGTTTGTCCTGTGGAAGTACTGAAAGGCAACTCCCCAGACTCTTCTCTCATCCAGACTGAACAACCCCAGCTCGCTCGGTCTGTCCCCCCTAAGGGAGGTGTTCCATCCCTCTGATCATTTCTGTGGCCCTCTTCTGGACACACTCCAGCAGGTTCACGTCCTTCTTATTTCAGGGGGCCTCCAGAACTGAATGCAGAACTCCAGGTATGGTCTTACTAGAGTGGAGCAGAGGGGCAGAATCAACTCGCTTGACCTGAGGTTTAGCCCAAAGCTCAGTAGGCTGAACAACCCCTTGACATTTCTTTCTGCTGTCCCTTTTTAAATTATATTTTAGATGGGAGAGTAAGTAGCTAACATCCAATATGCTACCTGGCATCTGGAAACAAATAAACCCAAGTATTTCTTCAGAGAATGAAGCATTTCTTCAGAGAATGAAGCATTTCATCCCACTATTCTAATTATTTCCATCAAATTTCACAACAGTAGAAACATCATCTAGAATTTTTCTGTGGAACCTCACATCGTCTGTTTTCCTTAGTTTTACATAATATAAATTTCTACAAATCTGAACCAAAAGGGATTATGGAAACAGCAGTATTAAAGGAAAAATTAACTAATATTTCTATATATCAATATTAACTGTCCCTTGTAATAGAGAATTTCATAAAATTAATCAGACATTCTTCCTAGACCCTGTGCAGTTCTGGGCACAATATATGACAATTTTTATTTCCAGCCTGACTTATCTTACAGAATTATTGTTTTGAAATTTGAAAGCAATATCTACATGCAGCTCTGACTGCTCAGCCTTCTTTCTGACCCCTCGTAGTTAAATCCCTCCCTGGAAACACAGCCTCTTCCTTAAGCATGTGATTTACAGGCTGTGTCTGAGTCTCCTTCCCCACCAGTGTCTTGGGGAAGTGGAGGAGAACAAACCAAACCTCTGTGTGTAAGTGTGAGACTATTATGTGATTCTGATTCTGATTCTGATTACTAGTCTCTGCCTAGGTTTGCCAAGGATGTGAACCCTCTACTTTCCCACAGCTTGTTACTACAGGAGCTGTGTAATATTGCTGTGAGTGCAGGTTGTCCCCGAGTGCTGACTGATGATTTGTTGTAAATACAAGCTGTATGATGGGACTGTACAGCTGGCTTATTCTGGCTCAGTGTGTCTCTGGGTGTAAGCAAGCCTCACATTCTGAGGCACTTGATTTCTGCTCCTGTGTCCCAGTTGCACCTTTGATCACGCTCACTTCAGTCTTGATCCTGCCACAGCCTTGGTTTCCTCATTCCTGGTATCTGACCATGTTCTCTCACTGCTGCGGTTCTTCGTTTTTTGCTCTGTTCCTTTCATTTGATTGCTATAATCTGTGTGTTTCCCATATGCTCCTAGCCCTCATACCTGTCTAGATATTTGTCTTCTGGTGTATTTTCCTCTTGATCTCAGCCTGTCACTGTCTACAGCGTCTTAGAGTTTTTCTGATCTCTCTTTGACTTGATGAAAATGCCTGTTTCCAGTCTCCACTGGTGAGACTGAGGAACCCTCCCAAGGATATTTTTATCACTGCTTTTTTGCTATTGTTCAGGTGAATTAGTATTTTTCTGTGCATTTCTCAGCAGGCAGATATTTCAGTCTGTTTTTTCTTGACTGGCTCCACCTGGAGCACAAAAGCCTTGATTAAGCTGATATTTTACCAAACAAATTTCTTTTGTCAGACCTGTCGTTGAGTATCGATTACCTGATGGAGGAGATCCAAAATCCTCTCATCGTGTTTCAGGGTGAAACTTATCAGACCAGCAGTAATTCTGTACCAGGAGCAGGATTTGGCACTGATTAGGGGTAACTTGGAACAGGTCTGCAGCTTATAAAGGTCAGCTGCTATTAAAAGGGTTTCTTTACAGCTGCAGATGTCCAGGAGTTTATTTTCATACTTATTTTAATGGAGACAAGCCACTACAGTATCTTTCCTGTAAAGAAAAAGCAGCTGTACTAAAAGTGATTCTTTTAGCCTACTCTCACTTCTTACTCATTTTAACGACAGGGGATAAGTTGGTGAAGACTAAATAGCTTTCTATTCTAACATTGCAGGTTTTTCATAATTCCAATCAGATGAAAATGCTAATGAGATCCATCCTGTCAATGATAAGGCTGGATTTGGAGCCTCATCACAGTAAGTTCTTGATTTGCATGAACAAGGTAACCTTAAATGAACCTGTATTTGCAAAGAACTACAGAGGTCAGAGTCTACTCTACCTGTCGATCTTTTTATCGACTATCTGATTATTCTTTTACTCTTTTGTTTGCTAAGGCACCAAGTCAATGCCATATACCTTGGCCACAGTAGCTGAAGCAGAGGAACATACTGTACTAAAAAATAGTAATGTCTGAGCTGCAGACAGAGCTGTAATGTTTGAGGAGAAAACAAATTCTACAGACAGAAAAAAAATTCCTATGTAGTTTCAGGTTCGATAATAATAATAGATACATAATAATATGTAATAAAAAATAATATTATAATATTTATATAATTTTATGTTTTACATATAATTTTATATTATAATAATTTATATAATTATTAATAGATATATATTTTTTCAACTTGCAAAACTGTGTATCAAGTTCTTTGCTATAGAAAATAGTGTAAAGCTTCAGGTTGTTTGTGTAGTACTGGAAGGAACAAAGTTTTGGGGGAAAATAAACATACTAGAATTTCCTAGGCACAAATAAAATCTACTTCAATAATGTACCAAAAAAATTACTTCTGTACCTGAGGTAATTTTTGCAGAAATTGTTTGTTAGTTGTTGGTGGTAACTGGAAGTTATACTACTGTATATCAGTCCTCACCTTCATAAAGTCATCTCTGTTGTCTGAGTTCAGCTCTGGGACTTATCTTTTTCTTTGACTCAAACAAATTAAGAGGCAGCCGTATCAAAGATTGTGAATTATTTACAGGGAGACTGGTTTCATTCAAGCAACATTCAGATGAAGGGATGGTGGTGTGACAGCAGCTGCAGAAAGTTGTTGGAACACTCTGTTACACCACTTACCCAGCCCTGTTTCCACTGCACATCCTAAAAAGATACAAAACCTCATCATCCCCTATCCAAGTGTCAGGGTTTGGACTAAAGAGCATGCAGCTGCACGATAAATTATCCAGTGACGTGTTGCAAAGCACATGCAGGTGTTTACTGCAGCTTCTTGTCAACTTTTTTCATTGCAAGATAAGAGGGGTCAAGTTACTTAATGCTTTTCATGAGACAATAAAGCAATTTATCACAGGTCAGTTGCCTGCATGTTGAAACTTGTCTTAACAATAAATCTTAACAACATTTCTTTCAGAATCACATTAAGAGACAAGGAATGATCCTTTATCAAAAAGTGTCTCCTCCGAATGAATACAAATTCATTCAAGCAATGGAGAGGTGCATAGCAAATTCAGCATTATTTTCAATGCACTCTAAGAATAGTTCAAAAGAAAGAGGAGGTCACCCTTTTAAATATATTCTTAAATTCTGTTTCACAAATTTAAGCTGACATATATTATTATATATGATATTATAAAAAATAGCTTTAGAGCTATTTCTTAGTGCCTTTTTTTAAAGTGGTAATGTAATCATAGCATATCACGGCATATATTTTCTATTCTATTTTCTCCTAGATAAGTTGCAGTGCACTACTGCACTCTTCAAGAAAAAAAGTTACCATTAAACCTGCTTTAGGTATAGACTAAAGGTGAGCGTATACATGGAATTGTAGATCAATTTGTCATTTTATTTCTAAATTAAATTAGAAATTAATTACAGCAAAAAAGGAACCCCATTAGATCTTGAGGATGAAAGATTCAGGGAAGCTGGTAAAAACTGTACTATGAAGCCGTACCAGAAATACTTTTTAAACCGTAAGAAACTAACTTGGCAGCTCAACATAAGTATATCTATTTTGCCTCCTGGCACAATGAATTCATGTTAAGATTTTCCCATCTCCACCAACACAATGCATAATTGTCATGTGCAGTTTGTAGACCAAAAAAAAATGTGTCAAAAGAAACTTTAATGCCATTTTTCATGGACTCATAGGATGGTTTAAACTGGAAGGGACCTTAAAAATCATTGAGTTCCAATTCTCCTGCCATGGGCAGGGATACCTCCCACTAGGACAGGTTACTCAAAACCCATCCCACCTGGCCTTGAATACCTCCAGGGGTGGGGGCAGCCAAAGCTCCTTCAAGCAGCCTCTTTCAGTGCCTCATCACCTTCACCAGTAAAGTATTTCTTTCTAATATCTCATCTAAACCTCTCCTCTTTCAGTGTAAAACCACTAGCCCTTTCTCTATCAATACAACCCCTGATAAAGAGTCCATGCCCATCTCTCCTGTAGAAGTATAGCTATACTGGCTGTACTGGAAGGTGGCTATAACATTTCTCTCAGCCTGTTTTCATAGGAGAGTTGCTCCAGTAGTCTGGTCTTCTTTGCAACCCTCATCTGGATTTGCTACAACAGGTCCATCTCCTTCTTATATTTGGTACTCCAGAGGTGGACACAGTACTACAGGAGCAGTCTCACCAGAGCAGAGGAATATAATCACCTCCCGCAACCTGCTGGCCATGCAGCTTTTGATGCAGCCCAGGATGCAGTTGGTTTTCTGGGCTGCTAGTGCACATTGTCAAGTTATATTCAGTTTTCCATCCACCAAGATACCAGAACTTAAAGTTCCACTTGCTTTTCTCCAAAACCAGGAAAACATACTCCAAAGCTATCATATTGTTTTGTCTCTATTAATACTTTACTTAATGTCTTGTAAATCAGAATGTATCCAATAAAGGAGAAGACACATAGAGTAAAATATATACTATAGAAATAGAAGTGCAACGCTTAAGATGCTGGAAGAATTTGCCCCTAAAATCTAGGTAATGACTCCTTCCATACTGTGAAGATTAATTTCATATTTATTATTGTATACTGTATACCAGTTAGGCACGGGCTGATTTTCTTGTTTAGAGAGATTTATATTGTAGTTTTTGTTCCAGAAACTCTGGCATATTAAAGAGATTATCTTTAACCTAACAGTGAGCTACGAGACTTTACTTACATGTACCAGCCCCAGCCTAATATATAAACAACCTTCATATTGATCTCAACCCAGAAATCCTTTGCTAGCACTTTCCTTACAAGTGTTGCCTTACGTGTTCTGAAAGTCCACCCTGATTGTAACAGCTGGTTTTGGACTAAGAATAGTTTATTACATACTTTTGGGGTCTTCTATAAGGAAGATTTTTTTCTGATGACTTGTCTTCAGGTGTTGTGATAAGAAATACAAAAAGTTTAGAAAAGAAAATTAGAATGGAGAGCACCATTATTGTGCTTTTTGTGGAGCTCAAGGAAATCTAAGCTATCATTCCTCATTTCATCAGGCGTCTTTGAAATTTTACTGATAAGTAGCTTTGATGGAGCAATCTGCTTTTGAGATGAAAGACCATGATAGGAATGCAAGTTAACAAGATGTTCTAGTATATTAAAGCCAGCCTTTGAAATCTAGTACATAACCCCAAGGCAAAACCATTAAAGTATGAAAAAAAAAGCAGAAAAAACATAAGGTCACACTATTGCAAAAAAAATATTCATGTCTGAATTGCAGAGTTGGGAAACCCTTAGTACAAGAAAAACTCTGAAATTCCTGTTTCCCTCTGAATACCTTCACAAGATTATGACTGAAGACAGAAGAGGAACACAGACAGATCTGGACAGAGGGTTTTGTGTTTGGTGAAGATTAATGTTTGGGTGGTAGGGAGCAGAAGGAGATCAGCTAGTACCACCTGTGAGGCATTAAGCTCAGTGCATTAAAGCAAGATCATGTTAAGAAAGTACTGGTGTAATGCCTCCTGCTCTTCACATACTAACCCTTGCCATCTGAATTGTGGCCTTAAAGATATTTCAAGGAGCTAGTCAGAGGCTAAAGTTGGTGATGAAGCTGTAGAAGAAGCCATAGCAAAGAAAAGTAAATCCTGATATTTTTTGCTCAATTCTGACTGGACCTTTTAGTATTCTGGTTTTATTTGTTTATTTTTTTGTGTAAGCATATTTGAACTACCTTTAAAATTTCCAGTTGAGGCACTGCCAGCAACGCAGCTGAGGCAGCACAGTTGTAAAGCTGTGGTAATGGAACACTGCAAGCAAATGTTTGGGCTATGCTCCACCTTGCCTTGACTTTACTGCTAGAGCAGGAGATGCCTCATTCGCAACTAGCCTGAGTACATCCAGTCACATCTGTGAATTTACTTCTGCCCAACTCTCCTACTTGATCTTTTTGTAAAATTTATGAATGCTGAGATGAGCTGGCGGTGGAACATCATGTCTCCCTCTGTTCCTGCGCATCTGTTTAAGATAGTATTTTGTCATTGCTTTTCTTGATCCCAAAAGTTCTTTGGGCCTCTACTTCCAGCGTGGTTGCCCTTCCTTTCCATGTATTCAGAGCTCTCACTCACTGCTACACTTATGAGAATGGCAGAGTTAACAGATCCGCTATGGAAAACACCAGATGTTTAAGTAAGCAATATTTGCCAACAAAATCTCAGCTAATGCAGATATTTGCATCTGTTTTCATTCTGTATCTTGCAACAAATAAACATGTGCATTATAAAGAATGATGTGCTATCTTCCGATATTTTACTAAAACCTAGAAATTTGTCTTGTAGTCACTTGGAGCTTTAGCACCATCTGAGTGCAAGTAACATCAGGACTTATATCTAGTGATGCTGTTTTCATAAGGTGAACAAAACAGCATTCAAGTGGCACGAAACAGAAATTACATCCATTTGTGCCTTCTTTCAAAAAAGTTATCTCTAGAGTTTTAAGTTTACAGTCACACCTCAATCTTACCTCCTCAGCCTCATAAAAAAGGTTTTAATGTCTCTAGTTACATCTAAGTGTTTATAACTTTTCTCTTTTTGCTTTAGGTCAAACTGTGTTTGGAATATGAGAAGAATTTTAAACAGATAAAATTTATCGAGTTGAAAGCTATCTATTAAACTGGAAATCACAAATCCCCTGTACTGTTCTGTTTTTCTTCCAATTTTTTTATTTTCTCAATCCAGCCTTCAGGTCTGATTCACTACTGTACTCAAAATGGGACATTTCCAGTCCCTGTGTTTGCAGAATTTCAGAAATAACACAAGCTGTTAAATATTTGATTGACTAAGAAATTCAAGTACTGAGAAGCTGTGCTCCAAATCTAAGTAAAAGTAGAACATGAAATTTTCTTCATCCATCCACCTCACCAGTCTGCACCTGTTTATGTGTTACTATTAGCTCCTTATACCTCTTCTCTAAGCATGATTTATATGTAGGGGATCAGGGGGAAAAATAATCCTAGGTTTTCACTTGACTGTTAGAAAATACTGGAAATCCTTTTCTTCTGACTTTGGTATTAGAAATCCAGAGGCTTGTTTCATTTTCCCCCACACATCTGCACTGTATACAGATTAAAAAACCACCAGTAAACCCATGGCATTTTTTTTTTTTCCCCTCCCTAAGTGAATTCATACTTCTTAAGGAAGAGCTGGGAAGTTGTCTTAAGAATGAAGTGCCATTGGAAAATATAGTTTTGCTACGATACAGCTTGGACAGTTAACCAGCTATGGTTCCCCCCAATTAAAGGAATGCTTGTCAGTGTGACTATGCATTTAATTCCTCTGTGCACTAGTTTCTAGCAGATTGCTTTCGTTCAGAACATGAAGTGTTTGAGTTTGAAAGTGTTAACGCAAAATATTCAAAAATGTTCAAGAAGCTTTTCGAAAATGACCTTTTCCCACAAAATATTTCAGTTTAGATGAATCAACATTTCCAATGAAAACATGTTTCACCAAATAGAAATAATTTCCAAAGAGCCATATGCATCTAGTACTGCCAGTACTCAGCTTTTAAAACCTCATCTGTTGAACCTCAGAAAAACTTTAGAAGTTTAGTGCATCTGGGATTCATTTCATTTTCTTTGTGGTGCATGTGGGTCAAATTGTTAAACTTCCCTCTATTGTCATAAGGATTAAGAACTTAGTGATGCAAAAGCAAATCCTGAGATTCTCACCTTATGGAATACAACATTACAGGTCTTGTATCTACATTATGTGCTGGTAATGCTCAGATGCAGCTTAGTGATCAAGATAACTGCTCTCTGCTCTTCTGCATTGCTCTGTGCTCATCCCAAGGACAGGACAGAGAGGAGCAGGGCTCCAGGAGGTCAGACCTAGTCCAGGTGTAAAATCAATTCAGGGTTCATTAGGTGGACAATGTAGAAGACCACAGTGTCTACAGGAGTTGAACTGGCAAGAAGACCCCAGGACAGAGCTGATTTGGAGCTTTGTGGGGAGAGTTCATTATAATCAGAACTGAAAACAAAGGGCTTGAAGGAGGAAAGGGAGCATCCTCCAAATGGCTAGAATCACATCTATTAATTTTGCTAATATTTGTGTCAATCATATTTGGGAATAATGCAAGTTTTANTCAAAAATGAATCAAAATTCTAAATGTAATCCCCAAACCTCATGCTTTCCAAATGTGTTACACTTCCGAGAAGGTTTGTGTGATTTATCTTGTTACGTATCATTTGACTTGTGGTTTTTAGATTAGGAAGTAGGCAGTATGGCAGATTGTGCTTATGTTTTGAATCAGATAAATATAGTAATAAATTATTTAACCCTCAAGTGTGACTAATATTCTACAATTTGTTTTGAGTTGTCTATCCTGTGAGCCAGTGATGATTGTACAAGCGTATCCAAATATTTTTGCCTTGGTAAAGCCCTGACAATATTCATAATTTTAAAGGAAAATTAAAACGGGGCGTATTCAATATGTCACCTGCAGTGTTTCTCTCTTTCATCCATGGTATGGAGACCACAGCGTTTTGTTGACTGACCATGTTTTTCATGCAATATTGCCATTACCGTGGAGATTGTTTAAAGACAGATGGAAGTATGGCAATAAACTTCTTTCTCTTTTTAGGTCACTGGATCTCTTTTGAGTTTTGCTTCTAAAGGAATGCATGTTTACTCTAAGGCCATAGGCACTGTAGAGTGGCAAAGGGTAACAGGATTCTTTCCTTAAATCATCAGTTAATGGCAAGCTGATTCAATCAGAAAACACGGGTTCTGTAAGTTAGTAAAATATTCTGCCATCTAAAGGAGAAATTTAATTGGGAACACTTGAGTATATTTGCAGACATAGTCTGACCCTAAGCTTTAAATTTGCACAGCCAGGACTTTCTAAGCTGTCTGCATTCTCCGCAACGCTGTGAGGTTCTGCTGCTGTCTCTTACTGGCTTCTGGTGGCTCATGTAGATGATACTGAGCGTAAGGAGCATGAAGCTCAGTAATGGCTTACCTAAAAAAAAAGTGTTTTCTAAAACATGACCAGATAGTGCAATTCTGTCCCACAGAACACTTTGCTGAATAAATTAATAAGATACCAGTTGGTTTAGCATCAGAGAACTAATGCTGCTCTTCTAACTGTATTAGTTCTAGACATATGTGGGCATATCACGTGAGCTGTGGGCTTCATTCCAACAGCTGGTTTTGAAATATACATTGAGACTGTTCCTGCTCCCAAGATCTTCAATCAAAAGAATAGGAAAACATGATCAAAGAAATGTTTAAACTGATATTTGAATCAAGAATAAATGCCAGCATTCATTTGCCACATATGTCATAACCTGCCAAATCACACACTCTTTCAGTGGTATAGACTCTACCATAATTTTCAGTCTTTTAACTTCATTAGTAAATCTCAGTAGCTGATATACTAAAAAAAAAAAAAAAAAGAAAAAGAAAAAACATGAAGATTTTCTGTCTGAGTTTTTTGAAGAAATGACCGTTTTTTCTCTAAGGCACACAATTGTAATTTTTCAACGGAAAATATCAACAGGTTGTTATGGTAAGAATAATTAGACATTCTGTTCTGTAGAATACCTGCAGCATGAATGACAACATAAATCTTGAATTTCCTCTTTGAAATACATTTTAAAGTTCGACAGAACAGACATTTGGCATTTATACTTTCATTAAAACTGTGATATTAGGTTTAACATCTCTCAATCTATGAATTTCATCTTTCAGTGCAATTCTTTAAGAAAGAATATACCTGCTTAGAATTTCTTTTTTAAAACATGCAGTAATGAGATCATCCAAATTTTTAATGAGAAAGATCAAAATGGAAATTCACCAGTGGCCAGAGGGAAAAAAACCCTCAAACTCCAAAAGGAGATAAATTGGTTAAAGAAATACTTTGAACTAATCTTTTCTTAGCTTGAAGGAATTAGCTTGAAGTACCATAAACTGTATGGCACACAAACTCCTTGCCACAGGCGAAACCAAAGCATCATACTTTGAATACAAATACCACTCATGTCTAGTCTCCATGATCACTTCAACTTTCAGAAACCCAGTGGCACAGCTCTAGAAATTACTCTAGCCCTTGAACAGAAGAGGGTTGCATGTTCTTCCAGTTAAAGGATTTCTCTTTGCATGAAAGGTTCTAACACAACTGGTAGATGAAAGTGAAAGGCAGACAGGGTACCAAAGTGACTTGCTCTCCAAATGGTATATTCTTCAGCAGGCAGAGACAAGGATGGGTCTCCACTTCTCGTTGAAAGCATGTATATGACAACTGTTTGAATGAAATGCATAAACAGAAAAAAAAACTTTTGCTTGCCTGTGTTATGCCATTTTGATGACATATTGTATAGAAGTATCTTCTACTGACTTATAAGCAATACAAATAATGACTCTCATCAGTGCCAAGTTCTCTTTATCTTTTCCTGGGAAAAGTTTACATGGAATATATTGTCAATAGAAAGTTTTATAAGGGATTCTAATAAACTGTTGTGTGCTTTTGCTAGAGAAGGCAGATTGAAGAACATTGCTTTGTGCTTCAGTACAGGAAGCCAGAACAATTTGAAGTTCTTGGGGGAATTCCACCACCTGCCCTTGCTCCAGAAGGTTTGGTAAAAAGTGCTTTTATGCCTAAGAAGCAACAAAGTCAGTCACTGCCTTTTTCTGACTGCTGTAAGAGAAAGGGGAAAAAAAAAACAAAAAAAAAAAAAAAAAAAAAAAAGAAAAAAAAAAGTTTATGCATAGTTGTTCTTTTCTGTACCATCTATAGTCACAGGATCTGGAAGAAAAGTGCTTGGAGCCTGGAGGATAACACTTGACAAAATTAAGGGCCAGGCCAGCCCAGAAATTCGTTCAAAGTGGTTTTGGATGACATGATGCAATCTAGAGAGGGTCAAAGATGTAAAATTTTTTCCCAGCTATCCAAGAAAGAAATACAAAAGGTCTGTTATTCCGCTCACCCTGTAACTATGTTAAACTACACCTGTGAAGACAGGTTCATCATTACCAGAGGTTTGAAAATCAGGTTCTGATCCAGAAATAATAACTTGTTGCGTTTGCTGAAAGGCTAGAAAAACCCCCACCTTCAGGTTAGGTGACTAGGACAAGGAAATAAAAATAATAAGGCAGCACTGAAGCCACTCAGACAAATAAATTAATGGACTCAAGGTATTAACCAAGGATGATTAATTCATGTTGTTTCCAGCTAGGCATACACAGAATGAGTAATGAGGTTAACACTTCCACAAAATCAACAGAATATTCCACCTTATCCTAGCAACCCTCAGTAACTTCCTTGCTATATTGTACCATATCAGCAGGTCCGGTACCTGCTTTACCAAGTGTTGTTTTCATCTGCAAATCATATGCATATGCAATATTTCAGCCTTTTTCTTTTGCACATACACATACAGACCTTTTTGTGCAGGGTTCCTACCATGCTTTTATTCTATAATTAAATACATGCTAGGCAAAACTTTGAATGTTTGCTTATATTTTGCTTCACCTGGTTTGTGTTTTGTTTACTCCCTTTTGTCTGTAAATGCTTGGCATCTCTGTTTTCAATTTCCACCTTGTGGGATAGAGCACGTTTGATGCTCTGCAGGCTAAAAGACAGGATGAAGAGCGCTTTCTAAAATGTTCTCCTTCCTGATTTATTTCTGGCTTTTTTAGCATAGAAAATCTCTAGGTGAAATACCAAATGAATAAAAAAATCAGAGTTATGGGGCTGATTCCTGAGATATTTTTGTTAGGTCAGGGACACTACTTCACTACAATGCTAAATTGCCACTAAAAGTAGTAAAATAATTTTGGCTTCTTTTTATTTTTTTTTTTTAATTCCTCCTTCCTACCTCCAAGCCATAGAGAAATAGAATTTTCCCAAAGATGTCTTCCTTCCTCATCCTACCTCCAGACCTCTGCTTTTCATATCCTCTTCAAAACCTTTTTATTCTCCTAAAATAATTTTTTCCCTTACCAGCTGTAATTCATTACTGAGGAACAAAAGAAAATTTTTGAGATGGCATGTTCAGGTTTTTCACCTGCTCACTTTTTAATTTTCTGTGATTTGTGTAAGGTCTATAGTCAAGAAGTATCCACAGCAGGCATCTGGTCTTAGAAGTACA
Organism: Pedionomus torquatus; assembly: GCA_013398155.1. Lineage (NCBI taxonomy): Eukaryota > Metazoa > Chordata > Aves > Charadriiformes > Pedionomidae > Pedionomus > Pedionomus torquatus. The sequence continues at coordinate 130,473 of VZRU01012831.1, forward strand.
CTCCATACCTCTGTGCTTGGTTTTCAATCTCTGTAAACAACATGTAAAAATATGAAGGTTCTTATAAAAGGCATCCAAAAGAACCGGCACATCGGGTGAGTAATCACCAAATGAAATTTGAAAAAGAAAAGTATTCATTAAGCTTTATCCTGTGTGGGTCATAGGAATTTGATATTCATTGAGGAGGTTCTGTCCACTAAGTATTCACAGTCAGAGCTCTCCTCCACTGTTCCTATGTCCATTCCTTTGCTAAGTGAGGAGGAAGTAATTACTTTTTCCAGAAATGGGTGATGATGTTGCTTTCTTGATCCAGGTTGCAAGCAAACCAAATTGAGCTTTCTGCCTCTGTACTTTGAGCTATACTGGATTTGAATGCACTAAGAGTGTGAGAGTTTTGGGTTCTTTCTTGAAGCTGAAGAGTATGTCTGTATGCCACAGAGCATTTAATACAGATAATGAATTATTAAATAGAACAAGAATAGAACCTCAGCTCTCTCTTGTCTCAGGAAAGAGTTCCAACCACTAGATCGTGAAAAGCCTTACCATTTCCAATGAATATTTCATAACTCCACACAAAGTGAAATAGCTCTGGAAAGACAGAATGGACTTGCATTACGGCAACTACAACCTAGGATTTTCTTTCAGAAGGTAAAACACGTGTGTTTGGATCCATCCTGGAAGACAAGGAACTACATCCAAATCTCCTGCCTTCTGAATGTTGATTGAGTCTTTGTGCTAAGTGAAAGGGCAAACAGGTTTCTTTACCCCTGTTTTGTCCTAGAACCTAGTCTGACAGGCAAATGTCATTGAATCTTGGGAAAACCAAGGTGCAGAAACCACTGTCTCAAGAACCATATCTAGGATTCATTCTGGGGAAAGTTTTAAGCCAACGAACAGAAAATAAGGCCCTTCCAGTCATGTTCTGAATAAAACTCTAGGAAGTTTAATGTTCAGTTGACACACTGACTACATTTTGAACAACCTGCTCTTTTGAGCAACCTGCTCTAGTGGGAGGTGTCCCCGCCCATGGCAGGGGGGTTGGAACTCGATGATCTTTAAGGTCCCTTCCAACTCTAACCATTCTATGATTTTATGTTCAGGCTGGAAAAGAGAAGGCTCCAGGGAGACCTTATAGCAGCCTTCCAATNAACCATTCTATGATTCCATGACTAAGATAGCAGTGGCCTCTGATTGTGCTGCCTCCAGAGTTGTGTTGTGCAGAGATTGCAAGCACTATAATTTCAGCAGCCTCCAGACAGAAAAGCCAAGTACTTGGAGATAAATTGAATAGTTCCTGCATCTCTTGGATTTATTATTACGGTATCCTTGCAAACTACAAGATGATACTCATTCATGTCAATGGCAGATATCTAATATCAGAACCAAGAGAATAAAGATAAGATATTTTCATAACTAAAATTTTTTGGAGTAAAAGTAAACTTTGTTGAAATCACTGCAGTGGTCTCATAACATCTGTTCTATTCTGTTTGAGAATACCAAGTACCTTGTTGACATTTCTCTCTATATTGTGCTTTTACTTAAACAAGATTTGTATCATTTACTTCCAGCTGGCTTTTATTCACCTTTTTTAATAGTTGTCTTTTTACTAGGTTGAGTAATACTTAGTGTTTGAGAACAAGGATTCCTAATTTCTGATCTGTAGAGATCTTTATTCATGTTTATTTTCTGGTGTTTAGTCATTTGTGTAGATTTGAGAAACCTGAGATGAGTGGAATACAAATACTGGTTTGGGGCTGAGGGATTTGTGTGTGTTTCTCTTCTGCATTTCCTTTTTCTGTTTGCTTTTTTTGTGTGTTCATTACAAACATTCTCAGGAAGCACTGAGAATGTAGGTTCATATATAAACATTCAGTACTCTTAAAGTATAGAATCCCCAAACAATATTTATTGAAGCCTATCTATCTGTAGGTAGCCCAAGTTTCTAAAATACTGAGCATTGGCACATACTGCAAGGGAAACCCAGAGCACAAAATCTAACCAGTTCTGGGGCTTTTCTTCTTTCTCCTTGAAATCAGGTAGGAACAACTGGCACCATAACAGCTCCCTATGACTGTTTCAAAGCTGAAAAGAACAAGGCTAAAATTTATTAAGTTAATCACAATTTTGCAATTGACTTAAAGGGCTCCTGGATTACATTCCAAAGAAGGCAAACTATTAAATCCATATACGTGTTCTAACAAGAATAAATTAGGGAAGCAGAAAACAATGTAGACTATCAGGAAAAACATTCAGAACCTCTAGGGTCTGTTGTGATAATGACTACTAAAACAAATTGCGATATTTCCATTGCTGAGAGAAAAACAAGCAGCAAGTGTTCTTTGCAGGCAAATAATTGTATTTATGAGAAACACAGTTAATTAACTACTTCTTGCCAGATGAAATGGTACAGTACAGTATTTCATTACAGTTACAGAACTAATAACAAGTCTTTCAATCTAGAAGGTATCTGTGGCAGATTATTCAGTGGTAATTTACGAACATACCCCTCTTTCTATTTCATCAGAAAATACAAGGATTAAGAGGCAGACATATAGAAGGAATTGCAATTAACTAGTACTCTGTGATATAAATTATCAAAGTTGTATTTTTGATAAAAACTGAAACTCACATTTTTCTTAGAAGAAACTTTCATGAGAAATATAGTTTAGCTTGTATTAAGAACAAATCTACTGAAATGTAGATTCAACAATTGTATTGGATCAAAGGCAGCTCCAATTCAGGACTTCTAAGCAATAGGGGTAAATGGAATAATAATCTTCCTGTCCAGGCACCAGAGCAATTGCAGATCTGTTTTGTGGTTGCTAAGATGTAATACCTTACTTAGCTGTGAGAAAGTTAAAAACCCTCTGTAGCTATACTACCTTTATGTTAACATGCATATTTCAAATCTCAGTTTCAATTTATTTTCACACCAAGCAAAATCCCAAGTCCAAATAGTAAGGGGTCTTAATAACTACATCAAAATCGAAGTACTATTGGTTATATAGTCATTATAGTTTAAGGAAGAAGAAAAGGAAAATACCTGTAAGACTGATTTCATATTAAGCTTCAGAAGAATTTAAGAATGAATAACCAAAGTCAGGGAAGCAATTATAAAACAGGACAAAAAGCAACCAGAATATATCAGTCCAGGTTGTCTTAACACCTTTCTTCTCTAACTTTCTAGGCAAAACAAACACAAAAAACTTTAGAAGGCAGTGACCTCCCCACTGGGTAGCTGCAAATCACAATAAAAGCAATTCCTTACTGAAAGGAATGATGCTGATCATTCGCTGATGATGTTGCAAATCAGGAGGCATGTATATTCTCATTAGCAAGGCAGACACCTGTAGGGAATACAGGATATATTTCAGCTCATGATAAAGTCAAAAAAGTTTGTGCTGCCTTTCAGTTCTCAAGCCAAAGGCATGGGAGACAGGTAACACAGTGGTATGCAAGGTCGTTTGCAATAGGAAGCAGAATAAGGAAGGGAAACAGGATTTCAAGAGGTAGGAAGTAAAGGTGGTCAGAGCAGATTTGAGAGTGAAAGTAGAGTGATATGTTATTGTCTAAAAAGGAGGTAGATATGCCATGTGATGTGGTAGATGATCTTATAATCTGATATTTGGGATTTATAATGGTCCATCTTTTGTTTCATTAGAGTATTCTGGTTTTTGTTTGCAAACACAATGAGTTTACCTTCTACTGTCAGTTGCTGGGGAATTTCCCAGAAGCTATAGTGGAGTGGTTAAATTCCATTAATTTTATTCTCTACTGTACTGGGTGTTTCCCTAGTACTCAGTAGATATCCTTGAACTCTTCTGTTTGATTTTAACTCTCTTTGTGAGGGTCATTGTTGTTCATATTTTCCTATTTGTTTTTCATGTGGGGTTTTAAGTAAGGTTAAAATTGTCACTGTAAAAAGAGTTTTACTCCTTTCTGTTCCAGTTTCCACAACCTTTCTTCAGGCATGTTTATAGCAAGATACCATTTTGTATTACTCCACCAGCAGTTTTCATCCTGATCATCTGCCTTACACTGCAAGGTGGTCCTGTTTCAGTGAGTGGGTGGAGATGCATCTTCCTCTTGGTCTTTGTAGTCCATGCCAAGTGCTGACAGATTCCTGCAATGTGACACAGTCCCCTGCAACTCTTGTATCTTCCTTCATATACCAACTATCCTCCTGGTTTTTTTTTCTTTTGGCCAGCTGGTGTGTGGTTCTAATCACTGTATTGACCTTTTCTTTTGATCTTTACATTTGCACATCTCTATTTTTTTTTCCTGTCCTGCAAAATAGTTTATTTTTTATCAGTTTAGTAATGTGGTAACTTTCACCTTCTGTGTATTTCAGAATGCAATGTATGACATGGGTTGCTTTGCAAATTCTAATAGCCTTGTAGATACTGTATCTTGATATCCTAACAGGCTCTCTCTGAGACCCCAGGTTTGATTTTTTGGGCTTTTTTTAGTTATTCTGATCATCAGTTATATGACATCTTACCATAACTTCTATCCCAAAGTGTTATGTTCATTTCTGCAAATGGGATGGTACAGAAATGACAGGCAAGCTGCTTAAAGGTCATACACACAAAGATGGTTTAGATCATAAGTCTTTTTTCAAAATCTTTGTGAATCTAATATTAGTTGTTTCACCATTTCTTGGTCTGAGGTGTAAACCCTACAGGAGGGAAGGATTGCTCTCTCCACGTGTATTCCTGCAGTACTGGCTGCATTGAGATCCCAGGCTTGGCTATGGGTATTCTGGACTCTGTTGTTATACACAAAAAAAAAAAAAAAAAAAAAAAACCTGAACTGTTCTGTTTGTATAAATGAAGATACACTTTCCCTAGCAAAAGCTGTGTGCATTTGACATAAATCAACTATTGGGTGATTGCTTCTTTTAGAAGAAAATTATTCTTAAGCCATACAAAACAACAAGGGACCTAAAAAAAAGTATTAAAAAAAATCCTTTCATTTTCATCTTTCAACTGGTCAATTGCATGGATGACAAGTAAAATGTGAAGTGCCTTGAAAACACTAGCTATGGGTTTGAGAGCTTTTTATTTTGTTACCTGGAGGTCAAAATGGTATGTCACATTAAGATGGAAAACTGAGAAACCCCAAGACCGATCTTGCTGTAATTTGGCATATGTTAGGTGAAAATCAAAGAGAACATTTGGTTTAGTGTCGAGATGGCTTTGTAGGAGATGCAGGTGCAGATCATCAATAATCACAGTATTATACCTTTGAAATACTATAGAACTGTTACAAACATGTAATAAAAAGATATGGACTTCAGTCTGTAACTAAAATACAAAAGGTATTGAATAGAGGATGCTAGCTTTACTTCCATTCATAGTGTAATTGCAGCTGTTTTCAAGCAAGCTGTAACATGATAAGGAGTAAAAATTCAATGTCAGTAATATAATTGGGTATCATATATCAGTGTTCCTTAGCAACAACCAAGTAGCATTCAGTGAAGGCCATTCTCTAATGCAGTAATAAATATCAGTGGGGAATATTTTCAATGAATGGTTACACTTCAGGTTTTTCCCTCTTTGAAAAATGTAGACATTAAAAAACCTTGCTGCTGTAGGCTGAAAACATCAATCACTGGATTTTTTTGGTTTTGAACAATCTGCATATAATTCAGCTATGACAGCATTCATAAAACCAAAACTTTCTTCAAAATACTTCTCTATGTTGTAAAGGTAAAATGCCTGTCCTGTCAGGAAGGCTGTCTTTCAGTCCCTGAGAACTTTCCTAGTAACAGCCTTGTGATGGACCCGCAGTGTTAACTGTGTAAACCATAACTTGAAGGAAGAAAAATATTTTTTTCCCATGTTCAATATATGTCATTTAAGATATGTTACAGTTCTTCTCTCTTAGAGTTCAACCTATTTCTGAAACCAGGTAAACTTTTAAAATTTCAGCATCCAGAGAGGAATGAATTGAGTCAAAGAATGAAAACAGAAAAAGCTAAGGAACGGGGAACATCAGAGATTGCTACTAATACGCTGGTATTCTATATAAAATTTTTATAACCTTATAATTCTTTATTCATTAACAAAAATACAAAAAATTGTGTGTGTGAATTAACACTATTCTGACAGCAACCTGGATCAGGATCAAATTCTCCTCTGTTGCTTACAGAGGTGCCTTCATGGAATTCTGCATTACCTGAACCTCTCATCCCTGCATGGTCAGAACTCTTGAGAAAACCCATCTTCTGGAAATTTTCATGCCTGACATACTTTGCTTTTGAGGGACGTAACTTCTGCTTCTCTTTTTCCTTTCTGATCCAAGCATTAAGAAGATATTTAATGTTACAGCTTTCCAAATATTAATGTTTTGTGATAAGGGAGCATAAGTTTGAAGGGATTGGGTTTTGATCAAAGAGTGAGCCTTCCCTTGTCAGAAAAAATGCTTAATGTATATGCATACCATTTACTTCAAAGGGATTTTTTTCCATGTGTTAACAAGCACTTAAGGTAGAAGGGCTTAGCCTCTGCAAAAGACATACTTTGTGTTAAAGTGACAAAGCCATTGACACGTGAAGATAGGGCAGTGGGCAACAGATACACACTAGCCATAAAACCAGTAGGTATCCCAGGAACCAGAGATCTGTGTCCATGTTGGTTCAAACAAGCGATTTACTTCTCTACCCGATTCTCAGAATCTCAGATTTCTTAAGGGTGTGGAAATGTTAAAGTTGGCAGGACAACACTTCTATCTCAACAGACCGCTGAAGGCTTTATCTGGAGAGGAAAACTAGCAAAAACAAACAAGTTTCTCTCCACTGAGAAGCCTTCCCAAATAACATATTTTTGGACTGAGCCTCTGGGCCAGTCTCTTTGCATTGACAACACCTCCTCTTACAAGAGATAAAATCCTGATGTCATTCAGAGAGTATTCCACCACTGATTGCAAAGCTGACAGCATTCATAAATCCTGGGAGAGAAATTACTTATTTTTCTAATTCATCAAAACAAAAGAGAAGCAACCAAAGAAAGGGGCCCCTTAGGTGAAATAACTGCCTTGTATGACACCGTGTAACTGATCCCCCCTCCAAGGCCATGCAGGGAACATGTTGACATAAGTGGATGCAGATAGGGCATATCATTATCACTCCCTCTCTGATCAGGCAGACACAGACTGGCTCTGGTCAGGGGCCCTTGAACTCCTGTAAACATGTCACTGACCCCAAGGTGAAATATTTTATCCCTTTCAAGACACTTGCTGTAGGTCCAACTGCACTCTACCATCACTGTACAGCCTCTGAACTGGAGCCAGCTTCCATCTGTCAGGCCTTGAGTGAGCACAGGATGGAACGACAGCTCTGCAGCTGCTGGGGACACGCTATTGGTCTTGTCCAGCACTGCACAGTTAAGGTAGGAGAATGGAGATTTGTACACAGGCTCAGGCTACAAAAACTGAACCTTAACAATAGTCAGCACTGAAGGCTACAGAGGAAAGCACGAGAAATTTGAAACTGGCATTTTGAGGGCAATGGACCCATCAGAAAGCTTTCTTTCTCATCTTGAGGGCTTGGCCAGGGAGACAGGAGGGACTGCATTCCCTGCAGTTTGGCCACTAAAGCCACGATGTCCAGTCTGGCTTGCTGTTTGGGCTGAGGCTCACACACACATGGGACTGCCTCTGCCTGTGCCTATCTCCCTTCTCCAATTCCTACATCCTACATCCTGTGTCTTTTCTTTCCCTTCTGCGCTGCAGATGGTGAGAGGAGAGAAAGGGGTTAGAGTGAGGAAGTTTTAACAGATCTGCAATAGGCAAAGTATTTCTGTAGATCAACATATAGTTTCTGTTTTCAAAACAATACAAGAAGCTGAAAAAGCAGGCCTTTAGGTTGTTTGTTCATGACAATTCTGTGATCTGCCTAGAATTTATCTTTTAGAATCTTTTCCCCTTTCTTCACTGAAAGTTTTCTTTTGGGGAAATAATTTTAGATTTATGTTTGTACGTAACAGTTTACACTAGGATCAGCAGAAAAAAAAAACCCATGTAAATATAAATGTAATGTGGTATGAGTGGCGTTACTTGGAAAAGAAAACTGAATTAAATGCATACTATTTAAATAGCATTAGCATGCTAGGTAAACAGCACAGGCAACCTCATCTCATATTTATCTCCTAAATACCTCATAATTGCATTCCACTTTACACAGAGCCAAAGGTGGTTAAATAGATGGTGTGATGATGTTACATTTGAGGGAATAAGCATAACATTTTACTTGCTGATCACATCACATTAAAATTATCTTTAAATCAGTTTCTGGAGATGCTGTCAGTGTCAGTGCTAAGATTTAACTAATAACTTGAGCTATCCCAGTAACACACTGGGAATCTTGGTGCCTGTGCTAAGGTCCTTGGTGGGGTTGCACAGGTGTGATATGATTGACATAAGGTAAACCCACTACTTCCAGGAAAGTCAGTGTTGAAACATGAGATATGTTTGGGAATGATACTTCTTGACTCAGTCAAGCCTACTCTTCTGTGTCAAAACCCTGGCTGCATTACTGTGTTTGCAGTCATTTTTAAACACTGATTGAGTACTTACATTTCATTTCAGGTATACAGAAGCTGTAGTCATCTGCACACTGAAAACAGGAGTAGATGGGTTTTATGGAAGTCTTGTGGTGTGTCTTTCTTAGGTCTTTTTAGACATAAATTTCCCATTTTGACAACTGATTTATTTTACACTTGCAACTTACTCAATCTATTTGTGTTTCCTTCCGTGTCAGAAAGAAAATTTGGAGGTGAAAAGGGACAAGAGAGATTTCACTTGGGTGAAGCTGAAAAAGAGTATTTTCTGTTTCTTACAGATAAAAGAAAACACAAAAATTTCACTTCGAATGAACATCAAATTATTCAAAATGTGTATCCACAGTCTTTTGTTTACTATCCTGTCTACTTAGCTCTTTTTATAAAACATTCTATGTTTGTTTTCCTTTTTTGAAAATATTGTAGGTCAGTTTGTAAACATAGAATGTCATTTCAAATTGAAAAAAATTGAAATGGATGTTTTAGGTATGTTGAAATCAAACATTTTGTTTGCAGCAATTTCAAAATTTCCTCCATGTTTCATTTTGTAATCAAAATTGTCTATTGAATTACTCATTTTCATTTATATATCAAATCTTGTTTATATGAATTCATTGTCAAAAAATTATTAAAATTACTTATCTATAGATACAAGCAACAGCTGGTCTCTGTAGTAGTTGAAACTGTTTTTGGTGGTATGCTCTTTAAGTCACATTTATCTCATAGCTTGCTATTTTTTATATTCTTTGAAAAGTTTGAAATATTTGGGATTACTCATTCTTGAAGAGCTACATTCTGTAGCTGAGCTGAGCTTCAATTTTACATCTGTTTATGGCTCGTCTGGTTATGCAATCAAATATCTTTGAAAGACATCAGTCATAAAAACAGAAGTTACCTCCCTGGAAGCTCTTAAACATTACAAAAGTATACTAAAAATTATGTGGGATCATTGTCATGCCTTGATAATCACCACATCTTTTGAAAACTTCATAAACTCTGCCATGTTTAATTCTGAATTCAATGATATATACTGTCCTTACTTATACTCTTGTCTATAATAAGGCTAAACCAGTGAAAACAAATCTCTACAGTTTGTGTAATCCCAACACCGCATTTTGCACAACTCCTGATGGAATTTCTGAAAATCATTAAACTGCATTTTACCCAGCCTTAAAATTTTGTCACAAATCTTAGCAATTAGAATACACTTTCAGTATGCCAGAAGTTGAGAGACACTCAGCTATGAATTCTCATATTATCACATAGTATTCTTTAGCTGAGGTTTGGAAAGGATATCAAGAATTTGCCCACAGTTTACTAACTACTTGAACAGGGTGGTTATATCAGATGATGATATTCAGGTTAGTCTGTGAAGCAACAATCAGATTATTGAGCATTTAGAATGATGATTTAGTTATTGCCCCATAAACCAGAAATAATAAGTAGATTAATTTTTCCAAAGCAAAATCATTTGCATTAAAATTTTTAATTTTAATGATTAAAATTATAAATCCCAGTTTATCTCAACTACAAGGCTAAATACTGTTATACTTTTAGAAGACAACTTGTAGCATTCAGCAATCTGATATATTATTTATCATAGAGTGGTGATATCACTATATTTCTAGTTAAAATTGCTAAAATATTGGATGTCCTTTTTTGTGCTTGTATTGTGCTTCTTTAGCAAGTCAGCAAAACTGGTCTGTAGTAAATCATCAGTTTTTACTGCCCTGTAGTGCTTGGTTTCAGAAAACTCATACATCCCAAACTGTAAGGTCCACCCTTAGCACCCACTGGCATTTGAGGGGACAGAGAAGCATTGTGAATACAAAAACGCAGACCAGAGGGCAGTCGCTGACCTAAAGATACACTGCCCTCTACTATAAGCAGAGGAAGGGAAGATGGAGAGAAAGTGATTGATCCAAAGTCATGTCAGCAACTTCTGAAAAAGTCAGGAGTTTCCAATTTGCCCTATTAACA
>VZRU01012831.1:141077-153935 GCA_013398155.1 Pedionomus torquatus
ACTTTTTTTTTTTTTTTTTCTAAACTGCATAGTCTTTGTTATTATTGTTATTCAAAATCATTACTTTTGAAATAGCGGTACCAGACAAATGGAAAAGCCTAAGTGTTTTGTCTTCTCTTATGTGCTTTGTTAAGCTCTTTAACTATATTAAATTTAATATTTATATTAAGTTTAATATTAAAATTGAAATATAATTAAAGAATGAATGTATGCAATGGAATGCAATCAGACAGAACAGACATCAACTTTAGAAATGTATGAGCTCTCCATTCTAAATTAAAATTGAACATTTTCTTCCATTTTGGGGTAGGAAGATAGTATAGAAATGTGACATATCATCTTCAAATGAGGTAGAAATTATATTTTCATGTCACTACTTACTAGACTATTTTTCTGCCTAAAATTGGGCTGATTTCAGTATCTGATGCCATTCTCTTTCCTGTGTCTACATAGGCAATACCAGAACAAATGAATACTCCCAATTTTTCTGCACTCTATTACCATTGTTGTCTGTGTAATTATCTCTTCTCTTCTGCTAATATTAACTAGCCTTTTATTGCATTACTAAGAACAAGGAACTAAGGAAAAAAAGACTAATCAGGTGGACCCAAGGGATCTATAAGTCTGTGACTCTAATTGCAACAAATCGAGAGGCAAGAAATAATCCAGGAATGATATAATGGGAGAATTAGAGGAAAGAGGGAATAGATTGAAGTGAAAAATAGCCATTCATGTCATTTGCGGACATGAACATTTCTGACTGTTTGCAGTCTTCAAGAAAATAGGGTAACTGGGGCAGGATATATCAAAGCTGTAGTATTAGTCATGCATAAATAAAAGTTTTTTATCATAAATTTCATGTTTTAGGTTACAATAATCTATGTTTGATGAGCACCAGACCAAGGCACTTGCAGTATTGTTTGTCAAGTTTGTATAGAAATAACATGTATTAGTCAACCTAATTTAAATATATTAGCATTTCTTAATTTTAAAGGAAATAATCATCTTTTAAATGTGCCTGAATACTGAGGAAATAGTCTTACATCAGCCTGTGCTTAATCTTTGAAATAACAGAATTGGTAAGAGTATATTATCTATCTACGTAATTAATTGATTTGCAGTGTTCATGACTTTCAATGAACGTATGCTGCTCCCAACAGCATGTGAGCTCCAACAGCAATTCGGTCCCTCTGACCTCAGTATATATCCCTACTAATGGAGGGATTCAGGGGAAATAGTGAGCAGAATCTTGATGACACTTTCCTATGTGATTCACTCAAATACCTGTTTAAATAAATGGGGTAACACCTCTGAGTCTGCAGGTATTTGGTTTTCTTCAGCGACAGATTCTGATTTCATTCCTTAAGAAAAAATAATTATACTGAGGATGGTGTAAAGAGTTCTCTGAAAGAAAAATCATATTCACACTTTCTAAAATTTATCATCTTCATAAATACTAACAGAGCAGGTCTGATAAAACCTGAAACTTTGCTTAATTTTAGCACACATTGTCTCAGTGTAGTGAGAACTATCACTTAAAAATACTTGAGAATATTTATTCTCTTTTGCAGAAATCTGTTTGTATATGTATCTTGGGATTTTTTAACCTGAAATTTATATTTATGACTGTGGCTTACCTGCATTCATGGACCAATGGTTTACTAATGAATTGCTACAGCCAGAACAGCAGACCCTGTAATGCTAATTTTCTCCCAAAACTTGTTTCCTGAAGGTGCTGCAGAGAGAGTAGTTGAGGAGGTGTGTGAGGACTGTACAGTCCCCAGGGTGACAGCTGAGCTGTCAGGACATGCAGGGACCACCCTGGGACCACAGCTCATTTCAGCACACCCTCCAACCCAGGTCTTGCATGGTGCTGGCCAAGTTATGCTGCACCAGTTTCTCAGCGGCTTTCCAACCCGTGGGACAGGACAATGACAACTCACTGACCTATGCCCACAGATTTGACCAGCCAAATCGTGAGAGCAGTCCCTGTCCCCTGCGCTCTGCCTGGTGGCTTGACCCATTCCTAGGCAGTACCACCAGCTCAGCTTCAAAACCTTAAGGAATCTGGTAGCTTATGAGCTTCGGGGAGGTTTTGGGTTTGTTTGTTTTTTGTTTTTTGGTTTTTGTTTTTTTTTTTGTGGAAGGCTTCCTACATCTCCCAGGAGAAAAGGGGAAACAGCTGTGTTAGGTCAAAATAAGGGCCTGCCTACCCAACCCAGCACTGATGTCTTATGTGCACATCAACCAACCATAACACCCCCACCTTCTACTCCTGCCTGCACGTGGCAACCAACGGCTGAGGACCTTGCTACTCTTATTTACAAAACCACAATGTGAGTTACTTCTTTAGGGGTCAAAAAGCTTACTAGAGGTGACTTATATGTAACTTGAACCTTATAGTGCTACATCTTTCAGGAGTAATTCTCCTTTGCCTGTGAATGTCTATATAATGTCCATTATTGCATGTGAATGTAGTTGATTCATAGGCTACAAGGAGTACACTTAAAAATCACTGCTTTACTGCCACAAAAGTACCTCTCATATGAGTGTCATGGACTACTCCTGAACACACAAAACTGAAATAAGTGATTCTCTGATATTCCTCTGTGTGCCTCAACAAGGAACAGTCCCATTTCCATTTTATGCTGATCTGTACGAGTTGCAAGGCAAGCATACCCAAGATCCTGGGCTCTACCAATTAATTTAAATTCTAGCCCAGCAAGTTTTGTTGTCTTGAGATATTTTTCTATTGTTCTGTTAGTCCTCAAGCCAGCCACCTTCTGGGTTTGAGCTTTCACAGCAATAAATTGATTTGAGTTTATTTGGCCTTCTCTGTTGCTTGGAGACAAATGAATATAAAACACACGTGGAGGCATTTTCTTCAGTTATGCCTCTCTGCCTGGGTCCTCTCTTATTCCTGTTCAAACAGAGCAAGAAACAGCCTGTATGACTAAACAATTTAGGATGCTGTTCGGTTATGGTTCCTCTTCTCGAGCACCCTCGGGGCTTGCTCCAGCTTTCCTCTGATCCCATGGGGAGAGACAGTAAGATGCCTGAGGGTTCCTCTTGATGCATTTCTAAGCTTACACAACCATCCAGAATCAACCACAGGAGCTGCAGTGTTTCAGATTCACCTTACTAGGTAATTTTTCTGTCTTTGAAAGCCAGGCTCCAATACCAAATGGATTAGGGTGTTTAATATTTGTTAGCTTCAACTAGTTTAGGCCCATGCTTGGGCACATGGTCAGAATGAGATGAAGCAGTAACATAAATTATGCTGAGAAAGGGTTAGAATTGTCACAGAGTTCAGAGAAAGAACTTCAGGCTAACACTATGTTTCACAAGGGGAATTGCTGACTTGCTCCGGTGGTCACATTGCTGAATTGTGTTGTGCTCTGGGGCAAATACTCTCTTATGTTTTATATATGAAATATTATTTGTTCCACAGTATTTATTTAAATGTAGATTTTAAAAAGCAAAGAGTAGGATCTATCTCATATTTACACACTTAAATGTGACCGATGTATGTCAACAATATAAATTAATGGTTTATTTTTTCCAATGCAAAATCTCTCCAGCTGCAAAGGTTTCACTCAGAAAAATGGCACAAAGTTGTCATCAGTTTAAATGTTACCTGTTCTCATGATAAGCAAAATTTGTCATCCTCTGACCTCCCCTTCTTCCCTAGACTATGAAAATGCAAAAATTAGGTTACATCTAGGGTAACTGGAGTAATTTGCTCTAGTGTGGCTGTATAACTGAGAAGGGATATTGTCATAGTTTCAGCCAAATTTTCCAAAACTTAATTGACAGATGTCCTCCCCTCCCCCCTTTGGGTAACAGAGAGAGGAGAGGAAGAAATTAAAGAGATTCAAGAGTTTAGAAAAAAAGATAAACTACTTTAATGAAAATATTAATAATAATAATATCATAAAAAGGAAATTTAGAAAAAAGGGAGTATACAGTATATACAAAACCGTATCAAGCTCCCAGGATGACAACCACGTCACCAGCAGGCTTCAGGAAAAAATCCCAAACTGGACTCGGTGGTCGACAGGAGCTGGATTCCAGATCTGGAGTCAGGAATGCTCGGATCAGGATCAAAGGCAGATGAACAGGCAGGGTCCTCCTTGGACATTGGCCATCAGAGTAGGGGAGCTGACCTGTTGATCCCTCAGCTTTTAATACAGGACATGATGCAGATGGGATGGAATACCCCTGCATACCACCAACCCCTGTTGGTCAGTTTTGGGTCACCTGTCCTGTCCGCTCCTCCTTGCAAGGTGGGACCCCTTTACACTTTACCGTTTCCGACCCTCCAGTGGGGCAAATGATGAAAATTACCTGACCTCGGTTCTTCTAGCAATAAGTCTAAACAAGGGCTCTCTGCATACCATCCCTTGGTATAATCAGGTCTTATCACTGTGAGACGAAACAGTTCTGAACAATGTGCTGTTAATTTTAGAGTTTTGTTTGTTAGAAGAGGCCTAGCTAAGAAAATAAAGATATAAAACAGAAAATTGGTTCATTTTACCTCAAACCAGGACAGATATGCAATAAAAAAAAATTAGGATCTAGCATGACTCTTCATCTTTATTTGAGCCATAGTACAAAAAAACATGAATGATTCAAGCAGTATCCACAGTCAAAGAAACTTATGCCCCATTAAAAAAACTTTGAAAATGTCTTATAAATTTATTGCTAACATAAGCAGATACGAACATATATGTTATAGAAACAATATTAATGTTTAAAAATTATGGAAAGATACAGTATACAACCTGAAGCTCTTTGTGTTCTGGGAGAGTTCAAGATGGCTTCAAAATATGTCCAGACAATCCATTAAGTACTTTAAAAAAACCCATGTTTTTCTGATTTGCAGTGCGGACTTTCAGCATTGGTGAATGACCTTAAGATGAATTTTTAAAATAGCACAATAATAGGGAATTGCATTTCATTCTGCCATTTCACCATCATTTATTGTTTCTAAAAGAGGTAGGAAAATATGTTGGTACTCATTTATTGATGCTGACTACATGATTGATGGGGCACTTCTTTGGGAGTGTATGAGAGGGTTTACGAACACCATAGCTAAAAAGTTAAATCGCCCTCATCCCTTGTAGATGGCCACAAGCACAGCTACTCTCTGCCTTCAAGAGGGAGGTCCTTATGCCATAGCAAAGGGCAGCATTCAAAATAGCACAAATGTCTTTCTTCAGTCCATTAGCTACGTTAGTGTTTCTCAGCAGTGATGGACTGTTCTGATAAACCCTTTATGAAGCCTCTGCCTCCCTGATGAGTTGAACTCTTTCACCCGGAGCTTGCATCTTTATTTCCTCGCTAGCAGCCAAAAGGCTGCCTCAAAGATGGGGGAGCCGGCCAGCATGAACTGATATGCAAAGCTAAGCCCTAGTTCTTATTCTGCCTGATTTCTCATACCCGTTTCTACTGAGTATTACAACAGTGCTAACCATGGCTTGACTTTTAAATTTTCTCCACTGAGATTTTGGAGGATATAAAATTTCCAGCCATGAGGAAAACAAAATTTTGTGTTTAATCTCACTCACAGTAGATGCTGTCCTGTGAGCAGCTCTCCTGTTGATCCTGCAATGAATCAGACCCTTATATGCATTGCACAGCGGTGACCATATCACTCATGACAGCGAGTGAATCATACATTACCTCCAAAAGAATCTTCAAGTCATTGCCCCACACCTGACACAAAATTCTGTCTTCCAATATTACATGCAATTCATTTGTGCTTATAGACAGTTCTGTGTGCAAAAAAATTACTTTGCTGATATCTGTAGTATTTCTTATGGCTGAGATACATCAACTCTTTGCTGCACAAAGCTGCTCTATGCACAGTGTGGGTTATGCAGAGGAGGTACTACTAGCAGCTATCATAATTTTCCCCAGGGTTTGTTTTATTTTTTGTGGTCATTTGAGTTGCTAGACGAGAAGACTGTTCTGCAATATTGTTGTCATCAAGATGATAAAAAGTAGGGATGCCAAGCTGTACATTGTAATATACTCATAAAATCCTAGAGATGCCATTGGTTATTAGTATGCCAAGTTTTTCACCCTGCTATCAGCTTGAAAATGTCCTCTTTCCACTAACATGAAAAAAAAAAATTGTCAGAATTCAAATACTTTGCCATGTAGCAGGATTAAAATCAAAGGACTGACAAGCATGAGTTTAAATAACAGACTGTATAATCATTTTTATTGATTGCAAGAACCCTTCAGGATCCCTCTTTTAATGAGCACTGCAGTTGTTCCACTTCCTTGAGAGTTGTTATGGCAATATTTATGGCTGCGTTTGAATAGAAACTATTTGTAGTGGAGAAATACACACATGGCAGCTGATCTTGCAATACTTCTATTTCATGAACATAAGTACCGCTCTTCTGTTAAAAATGTGCTCATGTGTCAAAAATGACATCAGAAGGGTACAGTCTGGTGTCACTGATACAGCAGCATGTTGTCTCTGAAGTGGTCTCAAAATGGTTTTAGAAAAAAATATAAGTCTTATCTCTAATGCATGGTTGGGGGAGGAAAAAAAGAAAAAGGCAACAAAACAAAATAAAAATGACCATTGAAAATTTTTTATCAAACCTCATAATAAATAATTCTACTTTGATAATTGTAATGGTAGTATAGTTGGCATAAATAGGCTGACTTTTCTTCTAAATCTTGGATAATCGGAAAAAGGTTTTAAATTTAGTCTTCAAAGATTAAGCACTTTTTTGTTTTACTTTATCTGTATCTTGAAACTCCCTCTTTCGGTTTCACTGGGGGCTAATATTTTGCAAGATTACAGGCACATAGTTACTGTATATTCAGATACTAACTCATTTGGATGTTACAAGGCCAGAATTCTTCTTCATCATAAAGACAGCAAAGTTTGGACAAGATTCGTGTTTTAGATATTAATGGGTAATAACTGTTCAGCTTAACAGAACTACTGAGTATGAAGCTGGCATACATATATATGGTAAGGACTGTTCATTTGAATCGACTTTCTTTTGAAAGCCTTTGTCAGTTGAATCCTGTATGACCTGTAATGGAAAATAATGAAGATTAAGTTCAAAGCAGAGGCCTGGAGGGGCAGTCTCTGAGTCCTGTTGAGGCTAAAGCAATTCTAGATCAAATAGCTGAAAATATGTGGGCCCATGCTGCGAATATGCATATGGGCAACATTTTTCAAGGAACCTTCATGGATAAATCACCTTCCTTTTTAGCATTTCCACCTAGTTATCTGTAGAATAAAATCTTTTTTTGTCCCCCACTCTGGTAAAATGTACTCTCACCGAAGCAGTACCTTCATGCAGACAAGGCGAACTGATTTTAGTATATCAGCTTTAGATCTGAATGGCCTAGAAATAGTCTGATACTGTGGCAGTACGCTCTCCCTGTTCTTCCCTCCTTCCCCCTCCCTGTGCTCAGGCCTTGGCCATCAGAGCATAGGATGCGATAAGTTGTACCCAGATTTTGGGGGATGACTGGTAACACAGACAAAACACTGTCTGGACTGGGGACCTAGATACTTTATTCCCATGATAATATGACTANGTCAGTTTGTCTGACCCTGTCCTCTGTGCAGTAAATACACAAGTGTACCTTGGCATCGACCCTCATAAAATACTGTCGCATTTACTACTAATTTGTTAAATCTGTTTCATCTCAATAAATAGTTTATTACTTCTCTCTCTTACGAGTGAAGTCAATCACTCCACCTGCAACAGATACGTTTGGTCTATGAACTCTTTGCCCTCTGTAACAATATTATTTTTTTCTTGCTTGTTGCATTCAATTCTGTGCATCTTTTGGATGTCACAGGATGAGCTTTTTCTTTTGGCACAATACCTTTTTAATCACTAATAAGGCAATGGATATATTTCTGTCTTTAAATGAAGGTGCTTTCAATTAATCACTGGGTAAGCAGAAAAGTAGCATGAATGAAAACATAACCGTTTCCAGAGCTGCAAACTGTGTGCCCCAGGAGGAAAATGTTATTAAGGAAATAGGAATATATTAATTTAGCTTTTATATTCAATTATGATTATAAATAATACCAATGCATTTCTATAAAAAATGATAACATTAAATGTTCAGTATATGAATAGTGCATATTATGTATGTATTAATTATTGTGTATAAATTACATAGCAATGTAATTAACAATAAATTGAAATGGCTATATTAGTTAACACTTAAGTACATTAGTGTTATCAGTGCAGCATTTTTGAGTAAGAGATTACATGTAAGGGTCCAGCTCTCTTATTTCTTTATAATACTGATTATTTTATCTGAATTTATTACTCTGAGTTGCAAAACTTAAGAAACAGCAGAAATGCTGAAATTAAGTCTGTCTATTTAACTTTTATGTTGCCCAGTGTTTGTAGTACAGTGACATAGAATGGGATTTGGCAAAGCACAAGCACCATTGTTGTTCAGCTGAATAAATCACTTAGATGCTCGGAAGAAGCCACTTGAACCTTCTCCTTAGTCCTTCAGAAAAGCTACTTCTGTGTTCTGAATGGAAAGTGCAGAGTAGAGAAGATAAAGTTAGAATATTTATTTTTGTTCCCCTCAGTCATCCTATGACTTTCTCTTGCTTATTGCATGTAATCTGAACCTTATATCCATGATGAAATGAGTTCTTTTAGGTTTCTTTCTAATGCTTGTTACCATAGGACCAGAGTAGCCTACAGACACAGGTGAGCTGGCCATCTCAGCTCCCTGACACGGTATTTTGCAAAATTTATAAATATGTACCCCAGTATTTAACAAAGCAACCTCTAAACTCAGAGCTTCGATACCTGTGCACTTCACTGCAGATGCTCAAAACCTGTCCTATAGCTACCAGTCACAGTGTCTGCTGGCTTCAGCTATACTGACTTGTCAGCATTTGTGAAATCAGACTCTGGCTGTCTTGGGCAGGGGACCCAGAAAACAGGGAACATACAATTAGTAGTCCAGTGTGGTTGTTTTCTTAGTATAAAATGAAAATCCACAAAGCTGCAGTCCGGAATCAACTTGCACCACAGTCTGCACTAATCCTCCCTTTACTAAGTTTATAGCTATGTGTTTAAATTCTTATTGTTAACCTCATCCTTTGAAATAATGCATGTGGTTCTTTCTTTTATATATACATGAGCCTCACAGTGAAAATAGTAGTGCAATCCCTTCCAAGGGACAGGGTGTGCCGGTCAAGTTGAATTCTTTACATACGTGCCCCAGTAAACGCCAGTATGTCAGTCTTCTCATGTGTAACACCAAGAAGACTCCCAGAAAACTCCAGAGAGCTGTTGTGATTAATATCTATTTACTTATGTGAATAGAAGTCAACAAGCATATTTTAATAAAGATTTTTTCTGCACTATACCAGTGTGAAGAGTCAGAACATTTGCATTTTCTATTAGAGAAATCGTTGGATTGCATCTAAGCTGTGACACATCACTTCCACAGAAAATGCACCTGATTATAAAAGGTTATAAATGCTTGATTACAAATGAAACTTTTCTCATGATACAGATCTGACAGCAAAGAACTTTATTTCACATCATATTTTCCTTTCAAGATTCATTAAATGATCCTTTGAATTTTTCACTTTTTATAATGATAGTATTTTAGGGCTTTCTCGTGGTCTTTCTTTTTGTTTTTACTTGAGTAGATATTTTTATAATATTCTGTCTACCCTCATGACTTTTTTCTTCCTTTAGCCTGAAAACTTCTAAAATCTATGTTTCTGACAACAGCCAACTGCCAGTTATCTGGTTTGCAGGTTATTTATGTGACACATGGAAAGACTGTTTAGGTATGGCAAAAGCACAGCTCCACCATCTCTCAGACAGTTCATCTCCACCATTCGCATCATCACCTTCCTGCAGCAAAAAAATAGACCCTAAAAGCCCTGGGAGATACAATCTGGTTTTCAGCTAGCCCAATTGGGCGAAGTGCCTCCTGATCTCACTTTGAAGACCAGGACTGCTGGGGTGTATAGTGCATAAATACACACTGCCTCATGCCTCTCCGAGTCCCAGAAGCTTGTTATGTTCAATGCAACTCCATGTGAACACCTAGACCTGGCTGGGCTTAGAACTTTGTTGACCCCAGCAACAAGCTAGAAGCTAGGAGAGCAATGTAAGTGCACTTCACTGGATGGCAGCTCAGGTATGCCACAGCTGATGCTGAACCTGATACCAAGGTACAGGGCTGGCTTCTGTAGTTTTCATGTCTTTCCATCTGAAGATTCATCCCATGATCCTACCTACCGTACCTCAGTCTTAGCAACTTCAGGCTCCTAGGAGGAAGTGCTGCTATGAGTGCAGCCCCTGATTCCACGCTGGGTCTTGTATTTGCAGTGTGTTGTACTATGCCAGAGGTGACAAACTCACCCAGGTACTAGGGAGAATACTAAAGTGCATTGTAGTTTCTCTGTGCAAGGCAGAAAAGGTCAAGGCAAATTGTTACTAAACTAGCGCTAATAAAGTCCATTTGTTTCCTGGTGGAAACACTGGTGGTGCTTTGTACAATGCTGTCTCTGAGTAGCTTTACATCCTTCATGCAGAGCATTCCTGCACGCCTTTCTCTTTGATCTGTAGATTACCATATAGAAGGCATGGCTACACAATTTGAATTTAAGTGTCTAATTTAGGTGCTAAGAATCACCATCCAAAGATGCCTACATTCCAATGCCAGCTGTCATAGAGAATTTAGGCCCCTGAATGTAGGTATTTGGTATCAAGCAATCAAGAAGCTAATAGTAGATGTTATACGTGTCTAGCAGAATGGAGTTCAAATCGCACTATGCACTTGCATTCTATTACCCAGAAAACTACATCTCAAATAATTATCTGAAAGTTAGTGCTTGAAAAAAATGCAATATTGAAAGAGAATTTCAGCTCATTGTTCTGCCTGCTGGAGTTGTTCTTCAGTTCAAAGTAAGCAGATGGAGAAATACTTTAAAGCTACCAAAGTACTTGATGTGGGCAGGGACCTGTCTGAGAGAAGAGTCCTCTCTTGGCATCTGTTAACAAAGAGGGGAAGTGAACAGCTGCACCAGACATCATCAGTTACCAGATGTTCAATAACTTAGGATACTTTTAGTAGAGAAAAAACAAAGTATGAATCTGAAGGGATTATAGGACTGCAAATAATTTCTGGACACTTACAGAAACTAAGTCTTTGACAAATATTCACATAACCAAATGTTACCCTGACTGCAGCTGCAGCCAGCTACAGTAGGGTGAAAGAGCGTTATATAAGAAAAAGTCATGGTCCGTAATGTCCATTTTTGAAGCAAAGTGTAAGTTTGTATTCTCTCTAAGAGCCCATCACTGAAATATTCTCCCAGGGAGCCTAGAAGAGCTCACAAGTTGAAGATCAACAGCAGCCAGGGAAGTGCTGAGGCAATGATGACAGATGTGGGTGGCAAGACAGCAAGAGCAGTGGTAGAGGTGAAGAGCAGCAGTAAAAATAACAAAAGCTGCCTTTTAACCAGCAATACATTCTCTGGAGTACCACATACTTCAGCAACTGACTATTTTGAATACTTCTCAGCTGGGATAAGGAGGTTAGCCTACATTTCTACTGCTGCCCTGGATACATGAGAAGGTTAGTAATCTTTCCTGCTGATAATATTATGTAGATTTATTTTTTTATCTCTTACCAGTTTATCATTGTATTGTGTTTCTTTAACTTCCTATTAAAGTTACATTTATTCAAACCACTCTGACTGGTGCAGGTACTCCTCACTCTGTTGTGCCTTATTTCCCAGGTTTCTAGAAGGACTCTTAAAGCACAGTTTCTTAAGCTTTCAAAAGGCACTGGTAGCACATTTCTAGCTTCTTCTAAGTGTCAATTAACATAGTCAGTTTATGACTGCTACTGCCTAGGCAGTCATAAAACTTCCAATTCATCTTTATCTTCTATTAAAAGACCTGGAGTTGCGTTCAACACCTTCTGTGCTGAATTATTTTTTAGCATTTTTAGAAAGTATTACTGCATAGAGCTTGTACATAAGGTTCCTCTCTTTGCATTTTTTTCTCAGAGAAGATCTGTGCAGCTGCAGCACATAGCACTAGTGTGAGCTGTATTTGACATTTCAGTACTTTCCCCTGCATTCATAAGTGCTTTCCTGGCTGCATGGTTTTATTGCTGGATTCAACCACTGAAATCAGTGTAAAGGTTTTATGGGTGGTGAGAGCTGGATTTTATTATACAGCCTGAAAACCAGTTAGTCAAGTATACATGAAAAAATATGGAGGTGTTTTGAAGTAACTGCATAGTACCTACTAAATTAAGATGAATTAATCTGACAGGGAGACAGATTTCATAAAATCATAGAATGGTTTGGGATGAAAGTGACATCAGAGTTCCTCAAGTTCCAGCCATCTTGACATTGGCAGGGACATCTCTCACTAGACCAAGTCACTCAAAGTCCATTCAGCCTGGCCTTAAACACTTGTGGAAGGGATGAGACTTCCACAACTTCTCTGGGCAACCTCTTCCAGTGTCACACCACCCTCACAGGAAAGACTTTCTTCTTTCTAATTTAAATTTCCCCTCTTTCAGTTTAAAACCATTACCCCTCATCCTACCACTACCTTCCCTGATAAAGAGTCCTTCTCTATCTCTCCTCTAGGCTCCCTCTAAGTACTGGAAGGCTGCTATAAGATTTCTCTGGAGCCTTCTCTTCTCCAGGCTAAACAACCCTAACTGTCTCTGCCTGTCCTCATAGGACAAGTGCTCCAGTCCTCTGATCATCTTCCTGGCCCTCCTCTGGACTCATTCCAACAAATCCATGTTGGGTCAGATCTTATGCTGGGTGCTCCAAAGCTGGACACA
>VZRU01012832.1:0-29478 GCA_013398155.1 Pedionomus torquatus
AGGGGATGAGGGGTTAGAGAGCAGCCCTGAGAAAGGCACCTGGGGGTGCAGGTGGACGAGAGGCTGGACAGGAGCAGGCAGTGGGCACTTGCAGCCCAGAAGGACAATCCCATCCTGGGCTCATCAAGAGNAGGCTGAGGGACCTGGGGTTGTTCAGCCTGGAGAAGAGGAGGTTCTAAGGAGACCTTATAGTCTTATAGACCTTACAGAAGCCTTGAGCCATGCTTTGACCTTCATGGGACTTATTGAGGCTCTTTGGTCTATTCAAGAGCTCCGGCATCAGGCTCTGCAGAGATCAAGATCCCGCAGCAGTGCCTAGATGGTCAGGCTGGGGCATAAGGAAGAGTTGGCCTTGCAGCCAGCACAGTGAGACTGCAGGGGCAATCCAGACACCGCAGGCTGAAAGACATTACTTCAAATCTGGGCAATTTCCTGATGTGGGGCCATGGAGTGGCTTTGTTCCTGGTGTTGTGGGAGGGGGCTGTGCTAGCAGAGGGTCTCTCACTGTCTCTCACTCTTCCATACACTCTCTGAGATGTTACACCTGAAGGATTTTCTCCTTGCAGTGAACAGATGCTTCAACATAGCTTTATTGTGCCATTGGAAGTGCCCTAGCAAGTATTCTGTCTGGAGAGTCTGAAAACACATTGAAAAACACTATGAAGGGCTACCAGAGCTCAGCAATACATGATAATCTCTGCAATAGTGGGTATTTTCACACGGTGGGACATACCTGGTCTGCCACTGGGTTTGCTACTTATGCCCAGCGGCATTAGGGAGAAGATGCTGACTTTGGCTCACTGCTGTCCCTGGACAAGGCTGCCTCACTTGCTCATTGCCTGGCTTTTATAGAGAGTAAGAGCAGAGAAGCAGGAGAGGAGCAAGGAGAGGAACAGTGGGATGGGATACGGAGGCGGATAATGACACGAGGCTGGGGACCCTCCGCCTTTGGGACTGATGTGCTGATGACAAGTCAGGAGAACTGCAGAGTTAAGGATGAAACTTCTCTTTTTATTCCATCGTTTCTCCTCCCAAGAGAGCCACAGAACCCAAACAACAGGCACTCGGGCAAAACCATTGGCAGCCATTCAACTGCGTTTTGGGAAACCTCAGAGCGGTGAAGGGGCGTCCACGCCCACAGCCTTGATTTGGAGATGCTCAGGAGGTGAGGCAAGCTCAGACTCTCTCAGAAAGAGGATTGACCTTTGTTTCCCCTGGATCTCACTTACCGAGCCGGCTACCTCAGGGCTTGTGGGCACAGACAGGTGCAGGCTAGGCAGCCTCCAGCTCTTTATCAGTCCTCACTGCTCAACAGCCTGTGCAACACCCATCAGCTGAAGGCCAGCTTTGTATAGATTTAACATATTTCTTTCTCCGTGTCTTGTGTTTCTCCCTCTTCTTCCTCCCCCGCCTCGAATTTATCAGTGAAGACATACCCAAAATCCAGAATTTACCTTCTTCTGATTTCAGCAAAAATCAGCAATAAAAGAATGCAAACCCCTCACTATCATGGAACAAAACTGAATACAGTGATTGCAAAACTGTGGCCACACTTAGGAATCCCCCCTACTTCAGGGCTGTTGGGAAGGTGTTGGCCAAAAGTGGAGAGGAAAACAAAGCCACGTAACGAAGGCGATCAACTGTGCACTTATTGTGCTAAACCATCAAAGTGCATCTTTAGCAAGAAAAGCATCTTTGCACGTCAGGAGCGAGCCCAGCCCTGCCTGCCCGCAGCGCAGCCTCTGGCAACGGATGAGAGGAAATCAGGAGAGGGGCTCTGTTTATTTGCAGGGTAATTGTACCGGCTCCGCGCCTAACGGGCTCAACATTTCTTTGCAGCTCTAAGGCAAACTGCGCTCCCACCGCTCACCCAGCTTCAGTTCTTCTGCACAGCTTGCTCTTCTGGTTGAGGATATAACACTGCGCGTTTCAAAAGCCAAAGCTTCTTTCCAGGAGGGAAGTCTGCCTTGAGCCAGCAGCAGCCGCCACCTCAAGCACCCAGTGAATCTCTGCTGCGAACCCACCGAACCCTGCTCATCCCCAGGGTCGCAAGGCCACAATCCCCATGGGTTTGCTCAGCTGTGCTCGTCCTACGTGTGCTGCTGCTCTGTGCCCGGTGGCAGAAGGAGGGGGTTTGGTGGAGGTTGTCCCCGCGGCTGGTGCAGGAGGGGTCGCAGCAGGGAGACCAGCGGGCGCCCTGTGCTACTGGCCTTCCACCTCTGGCAGCTGGGAGGCGTAGAGAGCTAGTGTGTGATGGAGGAACTGGTACTGCTCGCTTGTCTGGATCATCCCACCTCTGCAAGGGAAAGGCAGGTCCTGATGACACCTCATCAAAGCCCACAGCCCCGTCCCCAGCTCCCTGCCCCTGAGGCACAAATATTCCTGCTTCACCCACCATGTCCAGGTACCCCTGAAACAGGTACCAGACCAAAGTGCATTTGGGCTAAAAAGCTTTTCTTGGCTGTTCAAAATGCAGGTTAGCAACTGATTTGGCTCTAATTTTTACCCGTACTTTTCCTCAAAAAGTGGCAAAGTTGAATGCTTCTGAATTTGCATTGGCTGAGCTGGAAGAAGCAGACGGGCTGCCAGGATCACAGCCTCTCTCCTCTCCCTCACGTCCTCAGGTCCCCAGAGCTACAGTACTCCTGACAGCAAAACCAGCCTGGCACTGGGCAATTGTTTGCTGTCACCACATATGCATCTTTCAGCACCCTTCTGGGTGCCACCAAAAATGGTCCCCATTCCCCCTCACGATGCCCATTCCCACGTCCCTCCCACGTCCCTCCTCCCAGCTTGGCAGCCGTCGGGGGTCTCTGGGGAGCAGCCTGCTTTCAGCACCCACCTGTCTATGCGGAGGCGGCACACGATTCCCAAGATGTCGACCTCTCCCTTGTTCTTCAGCTGCTGGCAACCCATCCTGGTGGCAATAAAGCAGCCCGTCCGGCCAATCCCTGCACTGCAGAGCAGAGACAGCCACGCTGAGAACCCACAACACCCACTGCCTGGGCCGTTGTCTGAGCTGCACATATTCCTGGAGTGGTTTCTTGCTATTTCTTCCTACAGGGATGCTGAGATCCCCGGACCAACTGGGGACCAACTTTCTCAGCTGGGGACCAAAAGGTGGGGGCTGACATCAATCTGCCATGGGAAGGGGGTCTTTCCATGTTGCACAGCCCAACTGAGGTGGCTCTGGAAGCACTAATCCAGTCTGTGCCCCCGTCCCGGCACGGTGCAGGGGTCTCTGCACCCCCCTCCCAGCTCTAGCCCCAGGCACCCGGTGGTTTCCCCTGGGGCGGGCCAGCCTGCAGCACCGCGTGCCGTGTGTGTTCCACAGGGATGGCCGGGCTCTCTGCTCCACTGTCCCTAAATTCACTTAGCAGTGAGAGAAAATACACAGAGGCCACCTCCTCCAGGAGGGCTGCTCTGAAAAACAGTGTCACAGCTGAGCCACAGCCCACGCTCAGCGGCAGAGGAAGCAGGAGCCTGAGCTTGGTGGCTGGGTCTCAACCCTGCAGAGTTCTCCTTTTCATCTGCAGACCTTTTCAGGCCAGTATGTGCCATGCTAATGCCACCATCCTGATGCCAGGACAGGAGCCACTGTTTGAATAACTCTGCTTGGGGGATACTGTGCCCTGGGACTTCTGCACCACAGCACGACCAGCTCATGAGCTGGTGGGATTTTCCCCTCCAGTATCTGCAGGCTGACCCCAAGGTGAGGGACACGCAGGGGCTCGGGTGAGGGAAAGCTCTTACCTGCAGTGCACAACGATGGGCCCTGGGCTGGCTGCAGCCTGCAGAGTCTCTTCCACCTTGGACACCAAGTGCAGCAGGGGCTTGGCTGACTCAGGCGTCTGCTGGTCTGGCCAGGAGGGGAAGAGGATGTGTTTGACCTGGCGACATTCACCTTCAAACTTTTCAAGCACAGAAGAAAGAGAAATCAGGATGTGGAAGCACAGACTTGCTGGTTTGGGCCAAATGAGGGCATGGAGTTCAGCTAAAGCAGAGGCTGAGCAGCCTGTGACCATCTCATCGCTCTCCTCCTAAACCAGTCTTTGAGCCAGATGCCCAGGAGAGATTTCCCGGGAAATGCCCCATCATGGAAGATGGGAACAGAGGGTCCCAGTGGTGTTCCCACAGTCCAGGCAAAGCCAGCAAGATCCTTTTGGCTAGTTTCAGCCCAGAGTGACTACAGAAAGCCCATGGGGCAGAGTCCAATAGCAAAGTGCAAACAGCAAAGGGTGTCCCCAGCTGGTCCCCTCTTCTCTCCCCTCCAGGTCCTGCTGTCTCTCAACCTACTCAGGCAGGCAAGAGCTCTGCAGACCCCTCCTCTGGCAGGGGTTCATAAGACCCAGCTCTCTAAGCCATGAGCTCTGCTCTGCTGTCACACAGTGCTGCCATCTCACTAACGAGCTGGGGGTGTGGGGGACACTGCCGGGCCCTGCTGGGCTCCCCCTCTTGGCCCAGGATGGAGCTCAAACCCACCTGGATGGAGAGATCCCGGACCACGTACTCCACGCACTGGCTCACACCCTGCACATGGATGGTGAAGGGGCCGTATGTGCCCTCCTTCTCGGGCCAGTAGTGGACACATTTCTGAAAAAACAAGGCAGGGTTTGTGGCTGTGCAGATGCTGGAGGTGTCCCCTGGATGTTTGATCTGTGCTTTGCTCAGTGCTCTTCCGAACAGGCATCACCTGGGGAGGTGTGGGGGGTGCGGGGAAACTGGATGTGGAGTGACACAGAACACAGGCTAAGGATGGGATAGATCCCTCTCCCCACATCTCCTCCCCCTATACCCTTTCCCATATGGCTTTCAGACCCTGGAGTGCACAGCAATCCCCAGCCCCACAGGAGCTGGACCAGTCCATGTCCTGCCAGACCCAGAAAGTCCCAGCCTCACTGGTGGAGGGCACAGTGTTGCTGCACCAGAGGGGGAGAGAAGGGAGGAAGGGCATGACCAGGAAGGAGAGGGTGCGCTCCTTGGATGTGGAGCCTGCTGAGGCACAGGGCAGCCACCGTGCAGGGGACAGCACTGCCAGCTTGTGTCCCAGCCTGGATCCACCAGCTGAGAGCTCCTGGCCTAGGAGGACAGCTGCTTGCTGCCAGAGGGACACTGCTGACCACTGCCTCTGCTCCTTCTCCCAGGAGTTGCCCTAATCTCTTTATCCTATTATCCAGCTGGCAAAGCACGAGAGGCCACGTGAGGAGGAGAGGCTTTGCTGGATGGGGCCAAGCCTGCAGTCCTGGGGCTGTCCTCCTCTGAGTGTGATGTCAGGCAACCCCTCTGGGAGCAAAGCAGAGAAAGCCAGCGGGTGCTCAGACCCCACGTTTGTCTCGCGTAACTCTTTGCTCTTATTACTCCACTCCACCCTTTGCTGGGTGGGCTGGCCCTGGGGAGGGACAACGGTACCTCTTTGCGCTCCTGGAGCTTGGTTATCATGACGATGAGAGGCACCTCCTCCTGCCACACCATCTCCCAGAAGTCAGTCACGGTGTTCAGCATGGGTCCCTGGGTGGCAATGTACTCCCGGGGCCGTCCCGCATAGCCCTGCCAAGCACATGGTCACCAGTGGTGCTGGAGGACACCCTGCTGTGCGAGGGGAGCATGTCTCCGGGCCACCCCGGTTTCATGGTGCTTGTCTTCTGCTACAGGTGAGAGGCTGAACCACACAGGCTATTTAGAATCACAGGATAGTTTGGCTTGAAAGGACCCTTAAAAGGTCATCCAGTCCAAACCCCTGCCATGAGCAGGCACACCTTCAACTAGATCAGGTAGCTCAGAGCCCCGTCCAATCTGACTTTGAACGTTTCCAGGCATGGGGCATTGCCCACCCCTCTGGGCAACCTGCTCAACGATTTCCTACTAAACCCACCCATGAAATGCTTTTATAGACCTGGTCAGGAACTACCAGCCATCAGCCCCACCCTCCTGGCCCCACAAGCCAGGAGCAAGCCATATGTACCCAAGGTCATTGCAAGCATCCCCAGTTCATTGATGTGACAACAGCCAGCATGATGGGTGCCTTGGCAAGCCAGAGCTCAGGTACACGGGCGCTTCTCACCAGAGGCATTTCCCCACAGACAATCAGAAGTCATCAAGTCCTGCTCTGGCTGGGAGCTGGGATGGTCCCAGCTGGGTCCCAGCACTCCTCTCTTCCCGACAGGCTCAGGAGAGGACATGGCAGCGCCCAGCACTGGGAAGGCTGGGTCTGGGAACACCTGGAGGAGCGGTCAGCACAGGCTCCTGCCCTGCCCCTGCCCCATGTTCTGTTTCACAGCTCTAAGCATCCTCTGCCTCTGTGGTCACTTCCCAGTATAAAATTGTCAAAGGAGTAGAAAGTCTTGGAGATGTTCTCAGTCCTGCGCAGCTGCTGCTCCACACCATGGCCTCAAGGGCAGCACTGCTGGCCCAGCAGAGGGGAGAGCGTGCTGGGCAGGCAGGGGCTGGAGAGCAGCAAGGACAGAGGTGTGGGAAAGCCTTCTCCCAGGGTCAATAACATGTTCCTCCAGCTCCCAGATGGAGATGCCATTTGGTGAGACAGCAAGGAGTCAGGAATTCAGCTGAGAATTACCTGGGGATACTGGGGGAGGTATCCACAGCACCCACAGCTTTTGACAGCACTCCAGGCAGAGCTTTACAGATTTGTCAAAAAAGATTTCAGTTAAAATTGCATCCAAACCCCTGTGATTGAATCCACATCTCCCAGCAATGCTGTTAACAGCATGGTCCCACAAGAAAATGCACTGGCAGGAACATTTTTAGGAACATTTTGTATAGCCCTTTTCTCATGCCTCAAAATTATTGCTTTTTTCCTAAGAAACATGATTTTTGCTTCAGAAGGAGACTTGCAGTAAGAGCTGGAGGTGTTAACACTGGGAATTTCCCCCACCTGCTCCTTGTGCTCAAAAACTTCTCATGAGATATGGTCAGCAGGAAAAAACATTGTCCCAGGCATGTGATGTGATCAAACACCTGCAGAACTCTTCCAGGCTCACTGTGCCTTCCAAGCACGCCAGAGGCAGGATGGGTACCTGACTTGCTGATAGGGGCACAAAATCCTGCACCGTAACACCCTCGAAGAGGTCGGTAGAAGGAAAGCATCAGGAGATACCAGCTCCGCACAGGGACGTGTAGACACGTGTGTGCCCACATGTGTGCACATACACGTGCACATGTGTGTGAGACGGGGATGGGCGTCTCGCACGGGGATGGGTGGTGTTTGCACAGTTTAGTTAATGCTTGTAGGAGACAGAGAAGGTGCCACGTACTCACATACACCCTGATGGTGTCACCCGATGAGAAGCTGCACGCTGCCAGACTGCTTTGGGAAGACTACTCTGAAAATACTCCTCTCTTTCCTGCGTCCAGACGCTCCCTGGGAGCAGCAAGGCTCCCAGCGCTGTGAGGCATGGTGCTCCTGTGTGCAGAGTCAGACTCTGGCCCCACCGCAGGATGCGGGCAGCTCGCACTGCTGCTGGCTCATTGGATCACGCCCATAAGGACCATCGGAAAAGACATGCTACTAAATGTCCTCCAGCTCCAACCTGTACCCCCGGACCACCTTCCAGAGGTCTCTCCAACCTACCAGTGGACACTTTTGTGGCTTAATTCTCTGTCCCACATTCCCACGCTCTCCTCACTGCCACACACCGAGAGCTGCTTCCCAGCTTCCCAGCACCCCTGGCCTCTCCCAAGGGGCAGTATGCTGAAATGAGCTGAATTGCTCAGAAAGAAGCCTGCCAGCCAGGCAAAGCTGGTATCTGGCTGACACGAGAGCCTGATTTAGGATGACGTATGGTTCAGCACCAGTGTGACTGCCGGCTGGAAGGGGACATGTGCAGAGGAGAATAATTATCCTAAATTAGGCTGCCTGAAGTAACACCCTTGGCTCTGAGGATTTCTCAGTCTGTGGAAAGGGTCTCCACCAGGTGTTAAGCATAAGCCATGTGTATCCCCTCATTAGCTTTCTTCTTTGGAAATTACAACAAACACCCCGAGTGGAGAGAAAATTCCTAGACCGTGTTGAGCAGCACCAGGCTGCGATACTCTGATGACACGGCCCTTCCTGTGGCCTGGCCAGACAGTGGGCTACCATGAGGAGGAGATGGAGAAGCCACTGCAAGGGAGCCCACATGGGTGTTCAACTCCCCCAAGCAGCGGGAGCCAAGAGCAGCCACTTCAGGAGACTTTCCCACCAAAAGGACAGCGTGTCTGCCCTGCGGAGGTGGAGCCTCATCTCTCCAGCTCAGACAGGGATGGCAAGTCCAGACTGCTGCCCCTGGGCAGGCACAGGACAGCGGGTGACAGCCAGTGCCCCGGCACGCAGGTTCTAGCATAGCACCTACAGGAGTTTGCAGCCCAGTGCCCTGGGGGCTACAGGACCAGAGGCCACCTGCTCTCCAAGCAGGCAGGACACTCACCGTGATGTAGTTGGCATTTATGTAGCTGTCTTCCTCCTGGCTTCCTGCTCTCCTGAGACAGACCCGGCTCTCAGGATCTGAAAGGCATGGCAGTCCTTACCCCAGGAACTGACCCTGCTTATCATCCCCACCTCAGCTCCAGTGGCTGGAGACTGGGCCCTCCCAGCTCCATGCCATGCAGAGCCGTCTGCATCTTCCTTTGGCCTCTGTCTTGTCCGACGACGTTCACTGCTATGGCAGGACACAGCCAGCCATGCCCAAACCTGTCTGTGCTACAGTGAGCGTGGGGGGAACTCACCCACCAGGGAATGACTGCCCAGGGCCCTCCCACAGGGGAGCCCAAATGACTCCTCCTACAATATTCTCAGACTTTATACCCTCAGCAACGTGCCCCTGGGACATGTAAGGTGCCCATGGTGGCAAGGAGCAACCCAGGCTGAGCTGTCATGTCCTGCATACCCTGGGAATACACCCCAAGGAGTGGCTCCCCATAACATTCCATAACAGAGTGTGCACCCCCTGCAACACAGCACCCAGCTCCTGCGACACGGGCAGCAGGAACGGGCATGGCAGGAACAGCCAGAGCACGCAGGAGTGCCCACCCTGGTGGCAGGGCTGCCCCGAGTCACCCCCCTCCCACACACAAACACCCATGCACACCCACGCACACACACACACCCCCTTTCCTTGCTCGTGGCACCAGAGCAAACGTGAGGCAAAGGGATGCAGTGGCACATACTGGGGAGGATGGTTTTGTATCTGTCTTTGGAGGCATGTCCAGGGATCTGCAGCTCCTCTGGACTGACGAAGTTGGGTGGGATTTTCTGCAGGAGGAAAGAACAACTGTGAGGAAAACTCATTGCTGCTGCTTGTGTCCCCTCCCATGGTAGAGCTGGTCCCCCAGGCAATGAGAGGCTGACCCAGGGGCCTGGCAGCATCACCCGAGATGTAAGCATGAGGCCTGTCCTTGCCCAAGATGTGGTGGGATACCTTCCAGAGAGACCACCATGGGAGAAGAAATTGGCATGGGAGGGCAGGGGTAGGCTTTCCAGGGACACAAGGAGACTTCTGTGCACCAGGGAGCAGGCAGCCAGGGGGTATCCAGAGCACCCCTCACCCATGTTTGCCCACATCACCTTCCCTGCCACCAGCACTGTGGGGCACAGCTGGGCTTAGAGCCTCCCTCAGAGATGTCCACCCCTGTCAGTCCCCACACTGCCAGCCTCTGCCCCCTTGTGTGAGAAGGGAGGGGGGAGCATCACACCAAAAACTCATCCTGGAGCTGTGTCAGGCTCTGGGCGTGTTGCTGGAGCTCCTCTCTCTTCAGCACATGGCTGGACGTCCTCAGGAACTTCAGCGTGATGTCTCGAGGTGTACAGACAGGCTGGATGGGCTCCACATTCCCCAGTGAGCTCATGTCCAGCATCAGTGACACATTGGAGCCCCTCCTGCAAGGCAAAGGGGTCCCTGCCTGACCCTCTGCCATCTTGGGAAGCCCATCACACCACATCATTAATCATTAATTAATCATCCATTAAAATTACCCTACAGTGAGCAGGAACCAGGCACGGAAAAAGGGGCAGCTAGATACATCAGAAGACTGGGTGGGTTGAGGAACTAGGAACTAACTGGTCATTTAGCCTTTTTGCTGGAAAGCCCCCAAAGGATTTGGCCTGGGCTGGTCTGGGGAGGGGGGCCAGGGTGTCTGCACAAGTTGACAGGCAGTGGGCTGGCAGGGCTTGGCTGGGGGAAGGAATTCTGGGGGAGCCCAAGGCCTGGGGATGAGCAGTGCCTTGGGGACCCTGGGCTAAAGTGGGCAGTGGAGGACTGGGGCTGCAGGCACCACGCTCACCTCTCCTGAAGACGCACGTGCTTCTTGGCAGAGGGACTGGGCTTGTCTGTCTTGTCCATGTCTGCCCTGGCTGCCTGGGCTGTTACGCTGTCGTTATGAACTCTGGAGCACACCAAGCAGGCTTGTACCATGCTGCGGCAGCCACGAAGCCCTCGTCCTGAAACATGGGGAGTGGACACAGGGGGGCTTCAGCTCCTGGGGAATCAAGGAGCCATTGGAGGAGAAGCAGCTGGAAAAGACAAGGCAGATCTGAGAGGCTGGGTTGATGCCCTGGCAGATGGTCCCTAAGCAACAAACAGGTTTTGGTTCCTCAGCTGCCCTGGAACCAGGGTCCCCAGCCCTCGTATCCAGGCAGGTGGCACAGGGAGAACTCCCAGGTTCACCTACTGGCATGTCCGCAGCACAGGCACCCACTGGTGACACTGGGCACGGCACCAACAGCCTTCTGCTTCCATAGAACACAGTCTGGTTTGGGGCAGCCCAAGATGCTCTCCATCTCCTTGGGAAGCACACATGGCCACATGTTTCCAGCCCTTTCCCAGCGTGCTTGCTTCAGCCTGAGGACATGGTGGGGAGGTGGGAGAGTTGGGACCTGCATGAGCACAGCAGCACTGGACTGTAGGCACCACAGGGAGCCTTGCAAGCTCCTGCTCTTAGGAGACATGGGGCCAGGCACCCTCAACATCTTCATGGCTCTGGAGAGGAAGGGATGACCCTGGGACAGCCTCCTCCATCCCCCAGCTGTCAAGAGGAAATTGCTTTGTCTGGGTGGCTGAGCAATCAGCGATGAGGCAGCCCAGTGGGAGGAGGGTGCCAAGGCTGCACTGCCGCCAGCCCCAGGACAGCCCCCGGCAGGGATGGAGAGATGAGGGTGATGCTCTGCACTGGGCAGAGCTCCTGATGGTGCAGGAAGCCCCCTGGGATCGTGAGGCTCTTTCTCATCCCCAGCTCCCTCCATGAGGAGGACAGACCTAAAGGGACAGGGGATGCTGTGGAGTTGGAGGTCTCAGTGGGCAGAGTTGGATTTCAGGTACCACATTGGCTCAGGCAGGTCCTGTAGAGAACTGGGTCCACCCACGCTGTGGCCATGCTGATTGTGAAAGCACCTGGGGCAGGAGTCATTCCCAGTGACTCCCTGCTGCCTGGAAGCATTTCTGGAGGTGGCAATGCCACCACTGCCATGCACACTGTCCCCATGCCCCATGCAGGTTGCCCCGGGGAGCCTGTGTGGCTCGGGTGTCCTCTGGCCAGGCAGGGCAAGAGCTTTACCTCCCCAAGAGCCACAGCACCAGGGGAGATCCCAGCTAGACACCCCAGAAGATGTCCCTCACACACTGGCCAGAAACCTCCTGGGAGATGCCAGCCAAGCCTCTGGCCAGCAGGAGGGCCCTGGGAAGAGCTGGCACTTGCAGGGAGTGTGGCCCATCACCCCTCCCAGCACCCCAGCCCTCCTCAGGGCTGCCCAGCATGGAGCATATGCCCGCTGCCTGTGGGCACCAGGGCCCAGCACTGCCCGGCGGGGGTCCCCTCTCCAGCCAGTGGCACAGGCAGGCTGGGGGGCTGCCTACCTGCTGCCCTGCGGTGTGGGCTCCGTCGGTCCCGGCACAGACCAGCAGGCACCACGCGGGTCGGTCTGACACCACGGTTTGAAATTGTTCAGGAAGCTGCTTATCAAAGGAGCTGCTGCCTCTGCCGCTTCCTCTCCCTCCTTCTCCCCCACCCTGCCTGCCGCCCACACACATACCGGCCACATCCACACAGCTCGGTTCTGCTGGGCCGCCTGCAGCCCCGCTCCCCACCAGCAAACCCCCATTCTGCACCTCTGAGCACAGCCCTACCTCCCCCAAAATCCTGGGGTGCCTCCACAGGCATCTCTGGCAAGGCCACAGGGGTGTGCTCAGTGCCCTCAGCGACAAGCCGTGGTCCGTGCCAGTCTGTGGGGCATGGAGGGATGGGCAAGACCTGGCCATGGGGCTGGCACCGCTGGCAGCAGCACTGGGGTGGGATGCTTCCCTACCCAGTGCACTACACTACTGTGCAGTGGTGCTGCTCTGGTGCCACCAGACCCCACCTGCCACACAGGGATCCAGGATGAGTCCTCCCGTCCCTGCTGCCCTGGCCGGAGCCCCTTGCCTGGGATGTGTACCCCATCCCACCACAGGGCAAGCCAGAGCTCAGCAGCTCCTGTCCTCCATGCCTGACTGTGTGGTCTTTGTGCCACCCCACCATCCTCCTAACCCATGCCCCTCTGGTTGCCACCCCTCTGCACCCAGGACCATCCCCAAGCACCTCAAGGGAGGGCACATGGGCTCTCCCTCTCCATCAGAGCAGGGAGTGGGATGTATTTGGGGAGGAAAGTCTCTGGAGGGTCTGGTGCAGGTAGGACAGGTCTGCCCTTGGGGCACATCCTTCCTGCCCATGCCCGCTGCCGCAGCCGCTCTTCCTGTTTGTTGTTGCCCGGGCTCTGCGCAGACACTGCACGCTTCCTTCCTCTTCTGCCCCCACCCACCCCGCTGCAGCAGCTCCTGATGCCTCCCCACCAGCCACCCCAGACCCCATGTCCCACAGGCCTTCTCCCCCCGGCCACCCCGTTGGCCTCTCCCTGCTGCCCCAAGGAGCCCCCCTCCCCAGGCCACCTCCAGCCCAGCTCATTGCGGTGAGCTGTCCTCCTGCCGTCCAGCTGGTCCAACCCTGCACAGACTGGCTGCCTCCTCACTGCTCCATTCCTTGGGCATTGGGACAGTCAAGGGACAAGCTCAGCATGGCATTGGGGCAGATACCACAGAGCCACCAGCACAGGGGAGTCACTGGGCACGTGTCGGTGACATCTCTGCACCCACACTCACCTCCAGCCTGCCCAACTGCCAGACACCTGGGGAGGACGGAGATAGCTGGACCTCCACAGACCTTGTAGCACCCAAGGAACATCCACAAAACCTCGCAGCACCCAAAGGTGCAAAAAAACAGGGCTCTGATCCCCAGAGCTGGTCTGTGCCTTGCTGTACCCTAGGGGCATGAAGGGCATGTGCTCCCCTTCTGCACAGAGCACAGCGGGGGCAGAACGGGCCTTTGGTGTCTGGATTTTGCCCTTTTTCCCCAAAGGGAATGGGAACCTTTCGCCAAAACATGACTTTATCCAAGAAACAAGGTCAAGCTGCAAAAGTGGTGTGGAAGAACTTTTATAGCAAGAACTCCCTGTGTGCTGTCAGTTTTGGTGATCTCTGGCCCAATGTGATTTAAGAGATTTAATGGCCATTTTGAAGCATTTGGGAGCCCATGTAGAGAGCAGGAGTAACAGCCCCCCCATTGCCAGATGCCTCTCCTGCCTCGCTGCAGAAGCCCAGCCTCCTCTGTTCCTGCACAGCATCCCCACTCCCCCACACGGCGAACAGGGAGGGTGAGTGGGACGTTTGTGTTTTGGGGGGTGATGATGCTCCCCAGAGTGGTGCTGCCACAGCAGAGGACTGGTGATGGAGAGGTAGATGCAGAAGGAAGGGTCCCAGCTGTTACCAAAGCAGCCATCAACCCTGGCCCATTGCGAGGTGCCCAGAGATGTTCCAAGCCTGGGATGATCCTGTGTGTCCCCTGCCTGTGGATACCTCTGCATTAGGGTCATGGGTAGGGGTACAGGGACTGGAAAGGATTGTGACATAGCCTCAGGGGTCTTCAGGGGGCTGTATGGCTGTGGTTTTATTTTTAGCAAACACAGCAGGACATGGGGACCCTACAGAACTCATTCTTTAGGGAGGAAGGTCTGGGTTTATGCCAGGCTGGGGGATAAATCTGGTTGTTCTCTTGCACCTCACAACTCCAATTTCATGTGGTTCTCTTGTGCCCCAAGCATCCTCTGGCCATATCCTGACAGCCAGTTCCCGTGGTGCAAAGAGCAACTCCCAGCTTCAGGCTGGGATTCGTTCTCCCCACTAAAGCCCAGCCATTCCTTACGCCCACTTCTGCCCTCCAGCCTCCCGAGCACGAGCCTCCTCTCCTCGCCACCCTGCCCTGACCCAGCACCTCTCCTCACCCTCTCTAAACAGCAGCGAAGATCCAAAGTCACCTGAGCCTAGAGAGGCATCGAAACAGCACCCAAAACGCTGCCCCGTTGTCTTACTTCCCGGGATTGCCTACCGCACCATGGCCTTGTCTCGCTGGGCCTCCCTCACCTCTGGGTCCAGCGCTCAGAAAACCCTGGTCTTGCTCCCACTGGCGCCGCTGGGAGCTCGGGCTGTCCTGCAGGGTTCTGAAAATTAGTCCATCTCCTTCGCTGCCTAAACATTGCTCATGGGCTTGAAGGTGAAGCGGCTGCCTCAGGATCCAGCAGTCTCTGTTGAAATCGGCCGAGCAGCTCCCAGCAGGCAGGAGAAGGGCTATGCAATTAGCCCGAGCATCCCGCAGAGCCGCTGCAGGGGCGGGAACAGCCCCGTTAAGGCCCGGCATCAGGGGGCATCAGGACAGCCAGGACCCGGGAGCTGAGCAAAGCAGAGCACCCCTGCGGATGCTTTTCCCGGAGAGCATCGTCTGGCCGCTCCGGCTGCCGCTGCCCCAGCGCCTTCCCAAGGACAGCCCAGCTGACAGCAGCCGCCTGCCAGGCGCAGCCCGCGGCGCCGGGGGGCACCGAGCCCACGGAGCATCAGCCCGGACCCTCAGGCATCCCGCTGGGACGGAGCCGATCCCGGGGAGGGCGAGCTGGGGGCAGCGGGTGTGTGACCTTCCTCCCCGGTGCCAGGGACGGTCTCCACAGAGTTTGCTCCTGGCGCTGCCCGGCTCTGGCTGGCAGCAGTTAAGCAATTGCTGCTTCGTTTTTTTCAAGGCATCTGCTGCTGATCTTGCCAGCCCCTGCACTGCTGCCCTTCTCAAGGAGAACCAAGAGGGTGCTTTATAACCTGAATTTATTGCTTGACTGTTTTGGTGGGGTTTTTTCTTCTTCAAATGCCTCCTGAGCAGAAGCACTTTTGGTTGCTGGAATTAGGTATTCATAGAATCATAGACACGTAGAACAGTCCGAGCCAGAAAGGACCTCCAAAGCCCATCTAGTCCCACCTCCCTGCAGTCGCAGGAACACCCCCAACTAGCCCAGGTTGCCCAGGGCCTCATCCAGCCTCACCTGGAATATCTCCAGGGAAGGGGCCTCAACCACCTCCCTGGGCAACCTGCTCCAGTGTTCCACCACCCTCAGAGGAAAGAACTTGTTCCTAATACCCAATCTAAATCTGCTCTTCTCCAACTTAAAGCCATTGCCCCTCGTCCTGTCACCTGCATTTGTAAACAGACTCTTCCCAGCCTTCCTGTAGCCCCTTCAGATCCTGGAAGGCTGCTCCAAGGTCTCCCCGGAGCCTTCTCTTCTCCAGGCTGAACAGCCCCAGCTCCCTCAGCCTGTCCTCACAGCAGAGATGCTCCAACCCCCTGAGCGTTTTTGCAGCCCTGTTCTCTGACATCTCCTGCAAGCAAGCTGAGCTTTCCCCCAACTTTGCAAACAGAAAGGCAGAGGCAAAGTATTTGAAACCACCATGTGGGGCTAGCTACGATGCGAGCTGGCGCTGCTTTGGACTGAAGAGTGGGGTGTGGGCACAAGGAAGAGCCCCCCTGGGAAAGCTGTGCTCCTGGTGTGAAGGTGCTTTATGTCAGACTGCTTTACTCCTCCCCTCATGTGGAAACAAGCTCTTCCCATTCATTTTAGCTTCAGGCACAGAGGATTGCTCTTCTGTTGAGTGGTGAGGGTAGAAAGGATCTGTTAAGGTTTGAGAAAACCCATAATTTATTGTCGTTCAGACATTTACTCCGTCACCCGATGACCCCTCCCCACGCAGGAAAGGGGAATCGGGGAACGCAAAGAAACAGGAGGGTTGAAATGTAAATAGATTTAATAGAATAAGATTAAATAACTGACAATAATACTAGAGAACCAGTATTAATTCTGACGCTGGTGTCAGATTTACAAGAATTCTACCCAGCCCATTCTCTCAGCAGGAGCTGTGCCCTCCCAGCAGGGACAGCAGATGTGGGACACGGCGAGTGCAAGGGCTTCGGGGGAACGGGGGGGCTCAGGGGTCCGGCACCGGGGTAAGGAGCTGTCTGGACCCCCACCATCACGGGAGAGCCCGCTACGCAGCAAACTTTTCTGATTTCTATTGAATGTGACATTCATGGTATGAGCTAACCCTGTTGGCAGTTTGGGTCAAATGCCCAGGCCTTGCTCCTCCTCGTCCCTGCACCTGGCAAAGGCTGGAGAACACCGAGAGCTTGAGTCTCACAGAGCCTGGCTGGCCAGAAAGTAAATAGATTTCTAAAAGTCCAATTTTCCCCAGCATTAGAAGAAAAGTTAGTCCTGGTCTCTCAGCCCAGGACAGGATTTAAGTCAGATCTCCAAGGTGTTGAGACTTGGACTCTCTATCCAACAAACAGTAGAGGAGAAGGCACAGAGGCACAGCGTTGCTGCACCATGTTGGGACACAGCCCCAGCACCAGTGACAGCATCTTGCTCATCCAAGTGTCACCTGGAGTTTGTCCTGCACTTCCCCGACTGCCTCCAAGAGTGCTGTACTTTTGGAAAGGCTGCTTGGGAAACTTTGCGTCCTCAGTTTCCCCTGGGGAGCTGCCTGCCTGCCTCACATGGGGAGGCTGGTGGGGTGGAAGCAAACAGTGGCTTGTCCAGGCTGAGACACACACATCTATCTTCTCAGGAGGCTGTAAACCACGGCTCCTGCTTGCAAAACACTGCAAGATATACGGGCAGGAAAAAGGCTGCCAGGAGCAAGAAACCCCCCAGCTACCCTCCATCCCCAGCGCACACAGGACGAAGCAGCTCCCTAGGAAGAAGACACAAAAGGCCTGAAAATCCTGAAGTCCCGTGGTGTCGTTCCCGCCCTGGGTCACTTGGCACGCTCAGCCCTGCAGCGGCAGCGACCCGGGCACCCAGCACGGGCTGAGCCCCCGCGCCCGCCCAGCACAGCCTCGTCTCCTGGGGGCACGGAGCGCGGTGACCTGTGCCGGGTGCAGGGGCCGTTATCAATAACAGGAAACGAACTTGTCAGGAGGGGCAGGAGGGAGAGAGAGACCCAGAAAGAAAGGAAGCGGTTAGAAAATAGTCATTTCCATTTTTGCTGCGAGAGAGCCCGCGCCCACGCGCCCTGGGCTCGGGGGAAGCGGCGCTGCCTTTCTGCAGGCTTATCTGGTCTGGGATCTGCAGTGAGTTCTTCATGAAGAGTGCACAGATCCTCTCCTAGGCTGTGATAACAGCCAGAAAGAGGGTAATAAACCAGGGGTGGTTAAAAATAGCCCACTCTCAGCCAACGTCCGGTGCAGAAATAGGTGCCTGAAGTCAAACAGATGCTGTTTGCACTCCACGGGGGCTGAGCCTCTTCACTTCACTAAAAACAGCCCATGCATACGATCCTCACTGCACCACCTGACCCCAGCAGGGGATGGATCTGTGGGTGCAGGTACCTGGGGCTAAAGGGCCTCGCTGCTGCTTGGCACAGGCCAGGGAGGACATACCAGCAGCATCTGCATGGAGTCTTGGAGATGGGGATGGACTGGGGTTGTCTGAAAGGACAGTGGGACAGGGCGAAGCCAACCCAAGAACTTGGCTCTTCCAGTTCCCGGCTCCTGGCATGTCAGCTGCTGCTGCTGGACAGGAGGAATCTCCTCTCAGATACTTGCATAACTCACCCTTGTGGCCTCTTCCTCTTTTCTTGGGCAAACTGTAGAGCTGAGGTCTGTCAGATCTTTTAATGAAAGCCATGTTTTTCAGAGCTTTCCATGCTGTTTTCCTGCACTCTAGTAAAGTACCTTTTTAAGGTCGAGAGCTTAAATCTTTGTTACTCTCTGCAAATGGGAATCCTTATCTGTATTATCAGCACCCTGCAAGAGCACAGAGACAGATTCGGCCTCCTCGTCCCGAATCCCATTGAGACAATCCTGTCTCAGCACAGCAGGGCATGTCCTAGGGACAGGACCTGCACCCAGGCAGCCAGGACCACGTGGGATGCAGCGCGTGGGCAAGCGAGACAAATTCTCTAAATTCAAGTCCTCGATCCTGCAGTTTGGCACTGTGCTGCCAGCACCCACGCCGGGTTGATGGCTCGCTAAAATGTGTTCACCTGCTCCCAAGAAAGGTTCTGGAGCTGGGGTGCATCTTGCAGGTCCCACCCCTGCAGCTGGTGGAGAGTTTCGCGGTGGAAGTGCTGAGGCAGCCAGAGGGCAGCACCGCAGAGGGGACGGGGGTCCGCACGGGGGTCTCCTCCAGCACAGGGCACCCGGGCAGGTGGGCCTGACACTCTTGAGAGCTGCTTTGGATCGCGCTTTCAGCCCTCAGGAAGTCAGGGAGCCACCATGCTGGGCCATGCATCGCTCCTGCCGAGCCCCCCTGGTCTCGCTGCGGCCGTGCAGCCTTGGGTCTGAGCCACAGGAGCTCGCAGAGCACGAGGTCTGTTTTATGCCAGCTCTGGGCATGAGAAATACTCCTGTTAGAGTGGGGAAGACATGGTGCTGGAAGCCATAAATGCCCCAGGTCTGAAGGACAAGCTCAGAAACTGCAACCTTTTTAGTCTGTTTTTTTTCTTCTGCTCTTTGGGCCGAGGGGTGTCCCCACACGCTCTGGGCTGGGGGACACCTTTCCTGCCAGCAAGTGCAGGCAGCAGAGGATGGAGCCGTGGAGCTTTCAGCACCGGAGGGTAGAACAAGGCAGCAGCTGGTGGCACCAAAGCCCCTAATGCAGCACAGGCGTTGGGCTTTTGCCCGTGAAAGCCTTGCCTTGCCAGCGCT
Source organism: Pedionomus torquatus (assembly GCA_013398155.1). Lineage (NCBI taxonomy): Eukaryota > Metazoa > Chordata > Aves > Charadriiformes > Pedionomidae > Pedionomus > Pedionomus torquatus. Next base: position 19,036 of record VZRU01012832.1, read on the forward strand.
GGATGAGCTGCAGAAGCAGACAGCGGACCCCTCCATCACACGGGGCTGCCGAACAGGCTCCCTCCTTGGGGTTAAGCCACGGGGCTGTTATCAAGGCAGCGTTTGTAGCAACCCTGAATAAGACACTGGCTCTGCCACACAGGGGAGAACAGCGGGTTGTGGCCGTGGTGCCTGGTGCAGGCCATGGTGCAATGCAGGTCACTGCTCCACCAGCCCATTCTTCTCCCCCCCTGCCTCACCTCTGGTTTATGGGGGGGACGTCGTGCCCTGTTAACAAGGGCAGCTGGACTGTGTGTGCATTTTGGGAAGGGCTGAGCCACTCTGTAATGCAGAACCTGCCTGTGGTGCCAAGGCCCAGGAGGATATAGATGGATAGGGCAGGAGGGATCGGAGCTGCTGGAGAGTCAGAGGGAGGATTGGGAGGCTCTGAATGGAGACCCCTGTGGCTTGTGGAGAGCTGTGCAAAGTCAGCCAGCTCTGCTGTTGGCTGGGGCAGGTCACCCCTGCTCTGACGTGCCACCAGCCTGTCTGGCAGCATAACTCCCACTTGGTGGGCATCACCCCTGCCCGTGATCAGGGGCTGTCTTCACCTCCTCTCACAGGCCCCAAGCAGCTCTACCTGCCCCTGTGGGTCTCCTGAGCCTCTACCCAGATGTGAGAGTCACCAGCGAGGCCACCTCAGCTGGGCTTTGGGATGGCACCACTTTGGGGAGCTGGGGTCCAGCCGGGGGTGACCCTGCGGAGCTCAGGTTCAGCAGCCTGCAGGCACGTGGTGGGCAGCATCCCTGCTGCCGGCTCCTGCTGGGGAGGAGATGCTGTGCTGGGCCACATCCCGCAGCTCTGACTGGGTCTGGGCCCATGGGAACTGAGAGGAGTCCCTGGTCTGCCTTTTTCTCCATCCCTGCAAGGGCCTGGTTTATGTTTCTGTCGTGATCAGGGATTGCCGAGCATGAAAGGATCCAGGGTGGACCCTGAAGAGGTCCAGATGGATCCTGTCTTGCATGATGAGCTAGAACTGATTCAAGCAGTGGCAGCCATCCTGTATATCTGCATCTTCTCTGTCTGCCTCTTCTCCATGGGTCGGACAGTGCCCAGGGGCTGACACTTACAGACTGGCTTTCAGGGCAGACTCTCTGCCCACAGACTGTGTAATAACAGCAAAGGAGGAGAAAGATGATGTTTGTCAACTGAGAAAGTACCTGTGTGTTTCCTTCAGACCTGCTGGGATGGTCCCACCACCCCCGCTCCTGGCACTGCCTTGGACAAAAGGGAGGTCAGTGACAGGCAAGGGAAGAAGTGGGCAGAGCTGGGCATGGGGCTCTGGGCTGGGGCAGAGGAGAAGGACGGGGTGCTGGGTGGGCAGCACCTGCAGGGAGGGTGACCCAGCCTGTGCACGCTGCTGCAGACCAGCTCTGGGGAGAAAGGATGGACCCAAGGCTGTAACAGCACCAAAATTGTACAGGGCTTTGCTCAAGACCCCCAAAAAACACTTGGGGGGCAGAGCCTGGCCTGGCACGAGCAGGGGTGGTGGAGATGGAGACATAGGCTCAGGATTCCTAGGAAATACAGCGGTGGTGTGCCATGGGGTATCCTGCCCTTGTGCCCTGCCCTCAGCAGCACTGACCCACCCTTGCTCACAGCAGAGCTGTGCTCCCCATGCAGGGCTGAGCAGGTGGCCATGCATGTGATGAGTTTGTCAGGCCATGGAAAGCTGTCCCTAAGAAACACCAGTGAGGCTGCGTAAACAAACCGGCAGAATCCAACCTGTTTTGACCTAAGTAAGAACTCAGGTTCATGGATGCTTTCAGCCCAGAGGAGAAAAGAGACCTCCTGCTGCAGGTCTCCCATAAAGGTCACAGCTGATCCTAGAACCAACCTTTTGTGAGCCCTGTCTTTGCCAGATGTCAAGCAGCAGGAACTTGCCTCCCCGGTGAGGGTCTGCTCTGGGACGAGGCTCTGTGTGGACAAGTCCTCTGCCCCAGTGATGCTGGAAGAACTGCAAGAAAACAGGAAACCACTTGACCAGGAAAAAACAGTGAAGCATTCCCTCATTCTGCAATGTTTGTTGTTTTAGGCTCTCCCAGCCAAGCGGCTCGAGCTGAGCAGCAGCCTGGCTGATCCCCCTGAGCCTTGAGGCCGTCCCGGCCGGACCCCACAGCCAGCCCAGCCCAGCTGCACCACCCCAGGGAGAAGCAGGACAGCGTGGCTTCACAGCCGAGATGCCACACTCACTGCTAATGACAGCCTCGGGAGGGGTGAGGAGGTCAGAAAAGCTTGACGTGTCCCCGCTACCAGCCTGTGCCTGCTCTCCCTCCCTCCCCTCCAGCAGCAGAGCACCTCTGCTTCCCGGTGCATGGTCAGTAAACTGAGGCAGGGCAGGCGTGTCCCAGCTTAACACGTGAAAATAGCTTCTGCCAGTTCTTTGGGTAGGGACCAGCTCACCAGATGCCCACCTGGCATCTGATAAGGTCTCCGAGCCCCACAGACCCTCTGTGCCCCCAAACCCTCAAAGCAGGATGTTCAACTCCATGGGCATTTCACCAGGAAGCCCCAAGAGGCAAAGCTGAGCTCTGTGTCAGTCTGCAAGACCCAAAGAATTGTCCCACCATCCCAAGTCAAGCAGCAGAGGCTGTGGCTGAAGGGACAGGCACTTTCCAGAGAGCTGGAGCAGAACTGTCGGCAGACAACAGCGCAGGGGGCTGATGCTGCATCCCTCTGCGACTGCCTCACCCCCGCTCCAGAATCACAGCACCCTCCTCTTTTGAGGCCAAGCTTGTGCCAGCAAAGCCTTTAGCAATCACCAAAGCCGAGTCCTGCACCCATGGCCAAAATATGGCCCAAGAAGCAGCTTCTGCTGCTGTGGCTGAATGCCACCTACAGCTGCACCCTAGGGAGCAGCTGAACGTGCCAGCCCCAGCTGTGCCAGCTGTGTGTCAGCCTGAAGAAGGTGGTCTCAGTGGGGCTGGGGGGGGCTGCAGCTAAGCAGAGCCGAGGCGGGGGTTCTCCAGTCACTCCTGTGGGAAGTCGACTTGCCTTCTTTAGGGGGCTGGACCCAGCAAGCTGCAGGCACCACCGGCAGCCGAAGAGATGGGCTCATGTTGTGTTTGGCTCTGGGTGCTGCGGGAGATGCCAGGGAGGAGCCGAGGAGCCACAGAAGCAGGAGCTGCCAGGGCTGCAGCCGTGCTGCAGGGAGGGGAGAGCCCCGAGAACATGGCAGCACCCCAGGACCGCCATGGGACGAGGAGAGTCACAGGCAGGTGTTGATCCCCTGCTGAGGACTTTGCCCTTGCGCAGCCCCATCCTGTGCCCGTCCCCACGCCCTGGGACCCTCCAAGGTGTCGCGGCTGTGAGGATGTGTGCGAGCAGCCCCAGCCAGCGCGGGCTGCCAGGGCTCAGCGCTTCTGGGACAAGCCTGCCAGCAGCTTGGTGCGGCGGCAGCTTTGGCATCGTGTGGGCAGAGGTCTGGGCTCGCGGGGGACACGCGAGAAGGAAGGGTGCCAGCCTGCAAGATAGGGCGATGCCCTGCCCGCCTTTGCCCAGGGCTGGCAGGCAGGCATCCCACCCTGCGGCAGGGAGGATGGGCAGGCCCTGTGTTTACTCCTCCAAAAAAGAGACCTTCCTCCTGAAAACAAAAGCTTTTGTGTGCAAATACAGCTGCCTGGCAGGTTTGTTTTCATACAGGAAACTTTGAAGCAGAGGGCTGGGACTGGTTTTATTTTGAGGTGAGTTTTTCAGTTCATGGCAGTGGTTGGAAACGGAGCTGCTTCCCAAGTTGTGTTTGGCCGTAGCTGCTGAGCGTGGCAGCAGCATCCAGGGCTTCCTCCTCCCCCTGCCGTGCAGGCAGCCTGGCTTGGATGGAGCTGACTTCTCCTTCCCTCTGCCTTTTCTCCACAGAGAGCTTTGCCCAGCTGAGACAGCAGGAGGGGAGCTGCCAGCAGGGACGTGTGCCGGTGGTGGTGGGAAGGCTGAACCCCCTGGGCAGCACTGGAACACGTGTGACCCTCACGGGACTGGAAAGGGGCAGATGCAGCAGTCCCCCTGCCATGTGCTGCACAGCAGATGCAGGAATCTGCTGCTGCCACGATAGGCTGAGTCAGTCTAATTCTGCCAACATCTTGTGAGACCAGAAACATGAGCTTCAGGCCTTGTTTTCAGTTGAGACTGCAAGAGACAGGAGTCCTCATGCTCATGGCTGTGGCTCTTGCACCTCCCCCTGCAATCAAGATGGGACAGGGGATGCCTCAGGACATGCTCCCATGGACCCTTCTGTCCTCCAAACCCACTGAGAAGACTCTTCTACTTGCCCCATGGACCAGCTGGCCACCCGCTCACCAGGGTGAGGATGAGCACCATCCTGGAAAAGCTGTGGGAACGCTCTGCACATCCTGAGCCAACTCACGAGCTGCTCTCCATCTCCCCCTTGATGCAAGACTGAGAGGTAGCAGGATGCTCTCACTCTGGGATGGTCTGATGGGGCCCGGGGCAGCACACTCTTTAGAAATCACAGCCCACAGACACTTCCATGGCTGGACTGTGGGTCTGGGTTTCTGCACTGGCTCCATCACAGCCTTGGGGCCCTCCCTGCTCCCTTTGCAACAGCAGCATGAAGGGATGCTCACTATCTCCGAGGTGCCACCACAGGGTGCCCTCAGCCCTGGGCTGGTCCTGCAGCATGTGGTACAAACCCAGGCGAGGTGCAGGGAGGTGTGAGCCGTGCCCAGCCTGCAGCACAGCACACATCAGCCTTCAGGATCTGCAGGGAGCCTACAGGAGAGCAGGAGAGAGACTCTTGGTCAGGAAGTGTAGTGATATGACAAGGGGGAAGGGTTTTAAACTGGAAGAGGGGAGATTTAGATTGGATATTAGGAAAAAATTCTTTACTGTGAGGGTGGTGAGGCACTGGAACAGGCTGCCCAGGGAAGTTGTGGCTGCCCCATCCCTGAAGTATTTAAGGCCAGGCTTGACAGGGCTTGGGGCAACCTGGTCTAGTGGGAGGTGTCCCTGCCCATGGCAGGGGGCTTGGAACACGATGATCTTCAAGGTCCCTTCCAACTCTGACCATTCTATGATTCTATGATCTCCCGCTCTCCCTGCTGCGCAGACCCCTGCTGTCACGGGGCTGCAGGAAGCATCTCGGTCCAGCTGATCCCTCCTCCCTGGCATCCTGCAGCTGAGGCGCTGGGCGAGCCCGGGCGAGCCTTCCCCCAGGACCAGCCCAGACTTGAGCGTCAGGGCTGTGCACAGGCGGGAGTAAACGGCAAGTGTGAGCGCGCCAACTTGACACTGGACACACCAGGCTCACGGGGACGGGCTGTGGACCATGCCGAGGGTGCCCACCAGGAGAGGTACCAATCCTACTTCCTCTCTCCTCAGATGCGCGGTCAAAGCCGGGGTGTGTGCAGTGGGGAAAGGAGCGCGGTCTCTCCTGAGCTCTAGCACGGCATGGGCAAGCCCCAGCCCGCAGCACCAGGATGGGTGGCAGGAGATGGGCAGCCCCTGAGCAGGGCTGTGCCTGCTGAGGGGGGACCTCGTGCCCAGGGTCTCCAGCATGATGAGGTGCGGGTGGGCACCGGGCGCTGCTTCATGACTATTTCTTGGCTCTCTGTGTGTGGCATCCTGGTGGACCCAGGCATCCTTGGTGTCAGCCTGTGCAGGCACCACATCCCAGGGTGGGCATAGAACCCTCTCGCTGTTGGCGATGGGCTGAAGGGTTTTAGGGGCCATCCCGGTGCTGCTCTGCTTGCGGCAGGCGTGGGGCAGGCGCTCCGCAGCCTCAGCCCTCCCCACCGGGTGCCTCTTGCCAGGGGAAGGGGACTCCTGAGCCTGCTCAGCCGCAGGGGCGGCTCCCGCAGCCCGGGGGGGGCAGAGCAGGTTTGCCCGGCTCTGCCGGCTCTGGGCGTGCTCTGAGTCACCCGCAGCCCTGCTCTTCCCCGCTCCGCACCCGCAGGCATCCCGGGCTCTGCTCCCAGCCCTCCAGCAGCATGCAGGGGGAGCGCGGAGCATCACCTGAGCATCCCTCCTGCGCCTCCCAGCTGTCCTGCGGCCCGGCCAGCGCGGCTGTGCTTGCCCTGGGCACAGCACTGCCCTGTCATGGGGTGACGTGTCCCCCCCTCACCTGCCTGCCCTCTCCTACCTGCATAATGGGAAGAGCTCCAAGGCTTGAGAGCGCTGGGCCGGAGGCAGGCAGCGGTGCTGGCAGGGCTCCACGTACGAATGATTAAACGCTTGCAACTGAGGGGATTGAAGGAAGAGCATACCAGTGCTCTAGGGTTTGGGGCTGGAGAACCGTGGCGTGTGAACCTTGCAAAAAGAGAGGTCCCAGTGGCACCTGCATCATCTGCGGGCTCTACCCTGGGAAAAGCCTGTTCCCCTTGTTCCTCCCTCGCAGCCTCAGGCAGAGCTCAGCACCCCAGAGGTGGCAAAGGGGAGAAATCGTGACCTGGGGCAGTTCACAGTGCTGGTGGGCATGAGGAGAGCCAGGGACAGAGGGACAAGGACCAGACGAACACTGAGCTGAGATGAGATAGGAGCCCCAGAGCTGCTCCCAGCCCAATCCCAGTGGCACCAGTGTGCCATATCATGCATTCCCTGGGCACCTCATTGTCATAGACTGGATGCAAGGGGTCCTGCCCAGAGAGGGACAGCACAGCTCCCATGGGGACAGCAGGGTTGCATGTCCCACCATGGGTCCAGGCTCCTCAGTAAAGTGACAGCATCGCTCATGGCATAGCGCTAGGCCATGGCTGTGACCTCTCTGGGTGGCAGGCTGAGTCCATTGGGGAGTGGCAGCATCCCTGCCCGCGTGCTGTCCCCTGGCAGGGGTGTGCAGGGACCTTGCCAGGCTCTGCCCACACCCAGCCTTGGGAGCACTGCCCACTGGTTGTCACCACACAGGGACCCTGTGACACCGGGGGTGCTCGGGTGCCACAGGCACACATTCTGCTGCCCACCCTGCTCAAATTCACCCCAGCTGGTGCTTCCCAGGAGGGGTCCCCTGCTTCCCCCAGTGTGGAGGACCGTGCTCAGGTCTAGTAGAGACCGCAGCAGGGACAAGCCCTGTGCCATCAGCTCCAAGCTCAGGACACCTGGAGTCAAGGCCAGTGCATGAAGTACAAAGGCAAAGTGAGGGTGGACTCTGCTCTGGTCTGAGGTGGGCACTGCCCTGGAGCCTTTGCCAGAAAGAGCCTTTGCCACTGCACTGTGGCTACTGCCCTTCAGCATAAGCAAGACTTGAAACCACGATGATGGGCATGCTGTAGAGATCCCCTTCCCCATCTCTGCTGCGGACTGGATGATCCCACTGGGGCGCAGGACGAGGACAATCTCCCAGCCTGAGGCTGTGCCCCTTGCAGGAGGTCGTGGTTTGGCTGCACAGACGCTGCGGTCCCAGCACAGCTTTCCAGTGCTCATGGTCAGCGGGGCGTCCCCATCCCCCTGCTCCTTGTGGTAGCCTTTGCTGCTTCACGGAAAATGTGATGACTCGGCAGCCCCTGAGTTTCCAGGCCTGGTTCCAGCTACTGGGTGGAGAAACCTTCTGCAGTGGTTTTTTTTTTTGGGTCTGGCACAGCCAAAGGCTTCACTGTCGGGGGGACAAGAGGGGAGATTTGGCATCCCCAGCTGAAGGCAGCCTCTCTCTCTGTCCTTACCTGTGGTGGCATGGTGTCACCAGGGTGGCCACGGGGGGGGCAGTGCTGGCATATAATGAGCAGTTTCTTCTGTCCAGTACGGGAGCTGCTGCTCCCCGTGGCGCCAGGGACAGGGCCTGGCTTTGGCTTTCACCAGCTTTTGGGGCTTTTTCCACCACAGGCACAACCTGAAATCCCTGAGCTCAGGGAGCAAAACTGCCAGGTCACAAGGTTTAAATCGGTGGGATTGGTATGGGGGACACTCCCGTGGCCAGTGGGGTGCCCACTCTGTGGGCCCTGTAGCTGGCCACCAGCAGCATGTGGCAGCTGGGAGAGCCACTGGGCACCTTTGGGTACATGCCCAGGGGTTAGTTCTATCCCGGTGGGCATCAAGGCATGGCGCTGAGACATCCTCCTAGCCCACCCTCCTGCTGGCCGGGGGGTCACCTCTCTTCCTGGATAGGGAGAGCAAGGCAGTGGGCTCCAGGGGAATGGAGACACTGTGCTCCAGGAGTCCCTGCTCAGCTCCCCAGCCCAGAGTCCAGGGAAGGCAGGACAGACCCTTTGGTCCTTGAGCAAGCCAGTGTCTGAAGCCGTTCCCCCACAAAGGGCTGTGGTAGCAGCAGTTGTTTTCCAACCAGCTCCTGAGATGCCACATCCCTTGCGTCTCCACCCCACTGAGCTGGGGTGGCTGGAGATGGAGGCAACCAGTTTTGCAGAGGCTGGTGACCAGAGCATTGAGGCTGCAGGCAGGCAGGAGAGTGTGTGCGGGCTCAGCTTGCTCCCTCACTGGGCAAGAGTCAGACAAGCTGGAGTTTCCCAGGACTCCAGTGAGAGGGTTTGTCCTCTTGCTGGCCTGGAGCTCCTCTTTGGTGTGCTTTGAAGATAGCGGAGCCTCACCTTGACTCTGTAGCCTGAGAAAATCTCCTGCCTGTGCCATGGCAGGGGACACTGCCTCCTGTCACCTGCCTCAGACAGTGGGGGATGGATAAGCTCTTCCCAGGGTTTTCCTTCATAACCAAGGGCACCTCCTGCCCCATCCCCCTGGATCACATTCCCAGCTCTCCAAGGCCCTCCATCCTGCTTCATCAGCCAGGGGCTCCTCCAATTCAGCTCTGTTCTCACCTGCCATCCTCCCAGGACACCACATGGGCCCAGCTGCCCCCAGCCTCCCCAGCCCTCACCCTCCAGGCTGCTCATGGCAGCAAACAGCCCCGTGCTCCCCTTCCAACATGGGGTTACCTCTCCCTGTGCCGCTGCGGCAGGCTGTGTTGCACCTCGCCACAAACCTGCATGGGGACATCCACCGAAAGCCTCTCTGCAAACCTGTTTGGGGGCCAGCCCACTGTATCCTCCCAGATCCCACCCTGGGCCCCCGGGTGAAGCTGGCAAGCCTTCACCGCGGTGGAGAGTTCCAGCCTCCTCCCAGCTGGCTGCAGCCGCCCAGCCCTGGCAAGGGGCCTTTTAAAACAGTCTCCAGTGCTCCGGGGATGGCAGCAGCCGCCCCCAGACATCCTACTGCCTCAGCTCGTGGATGGGGACCTCCACCCCACCCATCTAAGTGGCTGGAGGACATCACCAGTAGTATCCATGAGCACCCACCTTGCACTCCAGGGGGGCATGGCCAGTCCCAGTCACACTGAAGTCCCACAGGAGGGATGGGCTCCCATCTGTCCCCAGCTGTCTGTGGCGCTATTGATGGCTCATCCCCATCATCCCCAGGTGCTGGTGGATCTCAGTCCCAAATGCCTATAGGTGGGTCTGAAAGAGGCAGAGCTTTTCCAGCTTCACTTAAGCAGATGCACATCTGGCATTTTTGACATTCAGGCCTCTGGAGCTGCCAACATTAAGAATTAAAAAAATTGCCTGTGGTGGCAAGATGCTGCCTTCTGCTCCCACCCCTCTCCACATGTACAGGATGCATCCCCTGCAGGGATGTGACGGTGACCATGGACCGAGACTCCTGGCACCAGCCTGTTTGGCCAGGACCTGGGGAATTAACTGTCCCCTGTGCAAAGTGAAGGGGACTCAAGTGCCCTGTCCCCTTCCTCAGCTGAGCCCATCAGCCTGGGGGCTGTCGGGAGGTTTGGGGGGATGGACGTGAGGTTGGAGACGGGTCCTGGACTTAGGCCCTTGTGGCTCCCTTTCTTCTCAGTTATGTCTGGGGCTTTCTCATGTCTTTGCCCAGGCACTGGGTGCTGTTCTGACTGTCACAGGTCCCACTTGACAAACCTCCCAGTTTTGAGGGGAGGGAATCTGCTCTCTGGGGGCTGGCTGGGGGATGGGTCCCCCCCTGACAGCTTGGTGGCTCACAGCAATAAGCAGAGCGTGAATAGTCCTCGACTACTGTGACAGACACCCATGGCCACACAGGCTGCGCTGGCTTCTGGAGCTGATGCATCGCTGACCCTCTTCCCGCACTGTCCCAGATCTCCAGCGCTGATGTGAAGCCAATGGCATCTCCACTCTGAATCGGAGCTGGCATCCCGCCACGCGTTGCACAGGCACAGCACAGCACCGCACACAGCCAGGGGACAGGGTGTGCTCCCCGTGGCAAGCACTGCAGAGCAGCGGCCCCACAACCCATGAGCAGACAGGGACCAGCCAAGTCCCCAAATGGGCAGAGCACCCTCCAGTCATCTTTGTGCTGGTGGGGTGCAGCGTGCAGGAACCTCTCACAGTGTGCAAACCCCCCAGCTCAAAGCTGCCTGGGCGTTGCACGGAGGCACAGGGCTCCCTGCCCACCCAGCACGGCCAAACACACCGGCACCCCCGCACAAACCCGTGCCGAACGAGCGGGGCACAGAGCGAGAGCCAC
>VZRU01012832.1:30284-42789 GCA_013398155.1 Pedionomus torquatus
GTCATCCCTCTGTTCCGCAGCCACCCTGGTCCCGATGGGACTCCCGCTGTTGCTGCTCGTCCTGTGGGTGCCACGGCTCCTGGGAACCCTGGCCAAGGTAAGACCTTGTCTCTTCATCCCCCCGTTCATCCAATGCAGACTCTTGGCTCCGAGCTCGCTGGCGGCAAAGGGGCTTTGCATAGTCCTGCCCCGCTGAGGAATGACGGCATTTTCCTGGGCTGCCTCTCCAGCCATGCAGCTGCACCAAATTAGCAACGTTTTCAATTACGAGCTGGCTCTTCGCTCCGCTCCCCCCTGCCTCGCCATGCCCTCTCGCCCCAGCGCCTGGGACGGGAGCATGTTACTGCTGCCATGGCTGCACAGCTCCTCGCCCCAGGAATTGGCTGGCTGGTGTTCCCAGGGGTCCAGAGCCCCTTCACTGCCCGCTGCATGCACACTCCCAAAAGCACCACAGTGCGGGGGGGGCGGGGGGAGCCAGAAATGAGTCAGCCAGCAGATCCAAGGGGGAAGTAACTAGAGAAAGATGACTGTGGCTTGTTGCGGGACAGGGAGTGAGCAAAGACATTTCCTTTAATGTGGAGGGAACTAACCTCAACCTAAGCAGGGCACAGGAGACGGGCATCCCGCCAGTGTGCTCGCACCCGCTGCAGTGGGGAGGGTGCTCCACGCTCTGGAGCCTCCAGCCTTGCCGTCTGTGGGGGATGGCAGGCAGCTGGACTGAGGTCTGGGGTCTCTGCATTGTCCCCGCCATGATCGTGGGAAGCAGGGGAGCCTAAAGAGTTTGGTGGGGCCTGTCCAGAGCTCCCTCTTTCCCCATATCTTCCCCTTGAGCCATGGCTGCTTTGGTGGGATGTCCTCCCCTGTGGACATGGCTCCGTGTTGGTCTGCTGTCCCACGACACATGCAAAAGGCCAGGGTCCCTGTCTGAGGGTGGGTGGGCTGTAGGGGAGGGCAGTGTGAGCAGTGGCTTGGGCTGTCACAGTCCCCAGAGGGTCACAGCCACCAGATGCCACAGAGGGGTGGGACCTGGCCTGACCACTGGCCTGCACAGGGCAGCTCTCCTAGGCATTGGTCTCAGCTCAGAACCACTGCACCTTGGCCATCTCTCACTTGACATCTTCAATCCCCCAGGGTGAGGAATGCAACCGGACAGCACAGGCAGGGTTGGAGGGACGGGATGCACCCAGCGATAGAGGTAAGTCTAAGAAGCTTAGGTCCCCAGGCTGCAGAGGGTGATCTTTGTTCCCAGGAGCACGGAGATGGGTGGATGTGCTGCACGACACTTGGTTAAGAGTAGTTTTGTGAATACTCTGCTTTAGACTAACTGGAGAATGCAGGTCACGGCTAGGGAAGGGCAGAAATTCAGCCCCATCGTCCTCCAGCACCCAGGCTCACAGGGGTCAGTGTGAGAGACAGACGAGGCTCCAAGCTCTGTCCTTCCAGCGAAGCATCGGGTGGGCTCAGCAGCAGCACAGCGTGAGCCCTGCCCGGAGCACCTGCAGCTGGCTGGGCAGGATGGTGCTCCACGGGGCTGTGCCATGGCCGTGCACAGCCGCACTCGCCCTGCGGCCAGCCAGCGCTGCCGTGTGCTTGGGGCTGCTGCTGGCTCCTGCCAGTGAAAACTCTCCAGGTGGTAGGCAGGCAGCAGCCAGGGCATGGGGTGTACCTGGATGTAGCTGTCTGTGATGTGGTTTGCAGAGCTTATCTACGGGGACGTGAGCGGTGCTGTGATCAGGGGCCGCAGGGCTGGAGAAGGCCTCTGGCCCATTGTAGGTATTAGAACATCTGTACTGCAGAGGTGAAGAAGAAGATTGCCAAGGAACAGAAGGAGGCAGGTGATGCAGTCTGGAGGAAAGCTGACAAACATGGGTGGAGAACTCCTGCCTTCGTGAGATAAGAAAGAGCCTGCAGTGAAATACCATCCCTGTTTGAACTCCACACAGGGCACAATCTTTCTGGCTCTCTCCAGGAGGAGACGAGCCAGTCCCCTGTGCTCTGTGAGCCGCTGCAGCTGGCTCTGCTGACAGCAAGGGGAGCCCAGGGCAGCTGGCCCAGGTGTAGGCACCTGGACCCTGGACACCCAACTGCATTCAGGTAATCCCTTCTGAGCAGTCTGTGCCCAAATCTGTGCTTGAACTACTCAGGGATGGGGCTGAAGAAGCCTTCCCAGGGGAACTGCGTGCTCCTCTTTGGTGGTCACAGAACTTCTCCAATTTGCTTTGGGCTGATGAGCTGAGTGAGGCTGTCAGTGCGGCTGCAGGCTCCAAACCACGGCATGGCACAAACAGAAGCTGCACGAGGTTCTGAAGCTGTCCTTTGTGAGAAGGCCACACTCAACACCTGAGCAGTCCCAGAGGTGCCCCTGTCCCTAGGGCTCGCCTGCTTTGCTGCATAAAGGCAGCCCCCAGGCTGTGCTTGCTTAAAGCTTTCTCGCCATGCCGGGTGACATGTGAGCCTGTTACAAGATGCTGCACGTTATAAATTCTAAGTGCTAATTATTACACAAGTATCTTGTTAGCACTAGGGCTGCTCTGGTGTTTCCCAAGGACTGAAAGCTCCATCATCCACAGCAATGGGGATGGGGGGGGTGACGCTCTGCTGGTGGAGGCAGGGATGGAGCCTGCAAGGCTCCCGTTGCCAGCTCGCTCCCAACAGACAGGCTGCGTCAGGCTCCTCTTTGTGTAGGTGGGTTGTGAGCAACTCTAAGAGCAGGGATTCAATAGCAGTTTTGGCCACGGACCCACTCATTAGGCCAAGCCCCGTGCGCCACTTCCTTGTCCCCAGACGCGCTCCATCTGGATGCCACAGCACCAGCCCTGCGGTCGCGGGGTGCTGAGCTTGCTGCTGCAGCGAGGCCAAGGCAGGGACAAACCTCAGCGGCGGGGGGGGGGGAAATCTGGCCCCACATTTCATAGAATCATAGAATCCTCCAGGCTGGAAGGGACCTCCAAAGGCCATCTAGTCCAACCTCCCNGAGCCCCCTTTGGGTACTGAAAGGCTGCGATTAGGTCTCCCCGGAGCCTCCTCTTCTCCAGGCTGAACAGCCCCAGCTCCCTCAGCCTGTCCTCACAGCAGAGGGGCTCCAGCCCTTTGATCATCTTCGTGGCCCTCTGCTGGACCCTCTCCATCAGGTCCATGTCCTTCCTCTATTGAGGGCTCCAGCCCTGCACCCAGTGGGGTCTCACCAGAGCAGAGTAAAGTGGTAGAATCCCCTCTCTGGATCTGCTGGCAGCTCATCTTTTGATGGAGCCCAGGATGGGATTGTCCTTCTGGGCTGCAAGTGCTCACTGCCTGCTCCTGTCCAGCCTCTTGTCCATCAGCACTCCCAAGTCCTTTTCCTCAGGGCTGCTTTCCAGCACCTCGTCCCCCAGTCTGTACTGACAGTGAGGGTTGTTCTGGCCCAGGTGCAGAACCCTGCACTTGCTCTTGTTGAACCTCATGAGGTTCGTCTGGGCCCACCTCTCCATCTGATCCAGGTCCCTCCAGACACACCACGTGTGTGTCTTCCCATGTTGAATCTGCACTGGGCAGGACAGTGAGAGTCAGTGCTTGGATCCCTCCCAAGCAGTATTTACTCTCTGCTGTGTCGGAGCCTACACAGAGACAGAGACTCGCGGGGAGTGTGACGCCCCCATGGCTGTGGCCATCCTGTGCCCTCACTGGCCATGGTCTTGCTTCTGCAAGGTGGACCCAGAGCCTTTCCGCATCCTTCTGGGGGCTCAGACCAACCACGGTGGTGAGCAATATCCAGCCAGGGCAACTTTCTGTCATAAGACAGGGCTGTCTGAAGAAAGCACCTGATGGCCTGAAGCCTTCTACTCTTTCTCCAGTGCAGGAGATCTCGTTGCTTAGGTGCATTTCTTTTATGTTGCCGTTGACCCCAGACCATGGGGTTTCTAACATTTCTTGAGTTTTCCAAAGGCTATTCAAAGCCCTTGGGGTTGGAGGGCCTGACCAAAGCGGGGCAGTGCCCACGGTGGTGTGCCACAAGGGTGGGTGGGCTGGGGAGCCTGGCCCTGCAGGCTGGCTAGCCAGCAGCACCACAGCTCCCTGTTCAGAGTTTTGGCTTTGCCTCTGCAGGGACCCTCCTGAACCTCCGTGCGAATGACCATGGCCGGTCGGACTCTCTCCTTGTGTCCTGGGATGAGCCAGAAGGGGGTGCCAAGGGATATTCACTCACCCTCTCCTCCCTGGGGTCAGGCACATCGTTGCAGAATGGATCTGCTGGACCCAACATGACCAGCTTCTGGTTCCACGGGCTGACCCCTGGCATGCGCTATGAGGTTGAGGTGACGGCCACACTTGCCTGCATGGAGACCACCAGCCAGACAGTCACAGCACAGACAAGTAAGGGGTTCCCCAGGGACTGCAGAGTCAAAGGGTGTCACTGCTCCTACCGGTGATCGCCCCACTGCTTTCAGTGGTGCAAGTAGAGGTCTGTGTGGAGTGCCATGAATTCTTGGGGAAATTGGGCCTTTCCTCACTTCCACAAGGATTAGGTTTCTTCCCTGGTCTGCAGACACCCAGGGATCGTTCCCTCACCCATGTGGAAGGAGGATCCTGTCCCTGCGCCTTGCATGGGCTCATGCTGTATGTTCTTCTGGAATAATATAGCTAATGATGTGGACTGCAGAGAGCTGAGGGGTGGAAAAGGCCATGCCTGGAGGTCTAGAAAGAGCTACAAGGAAGTAGTATCTGCTCCATGATTTTGGCATATCTCTTATCAATCACTGGCTCACCCATCAAGCCTTGCTCTATGCCCTTCCTGTCTGATACCAGGGATGGGGAGGAGGGGTTAGGGCTGATGAGCCCACAGCTCAGGTGAGGATGACAGTCCATGCCAGCATCTCTCCAGGAGATCCTTGAGTAAGTCAGTGCAGGTGAAACTGGAAACCTAGAAAGGGGGAGTTGAGCTGGAGGGAAGGGATTGGCCAGAAGAAGGGATGGGGTCCACAGTGGTGGCTGCCGGGAACAGGGAAGCTAATGGGCTGCAGGAGGTGGTACTGAGAGGGCCAGGAGGAAGAGAAGACCTGGCAGCAGGTGAGCTCACAGGTAAGCGTTGATGGCTTCACCTGGTGTGCTGTCTCTGACCAAGCCCCTCAGCCCAGTTCGGAGTGTCTGTGGAGAGAATGATCCAAAGGGGATGGTGCAGCCCACACAACCCCTGCGAGAGTGGTGGGCTGGCAGGGAGGTGATGGGGCTGTGCTTGGGGTCCTGTGGAGCTGACTGGCAGGACCTCACTAGGTGAAGGCACTGTCCCACCAGCTCTTGAGCAACCTGGCAGGTCAAGCATCCCCAGGCAACCATCCAACAGTGTCTGTGCTCTGTCCTGTGCAGGTCCTTCACCTGTCCGCAACCTGAGTCTGAGCAGTGGTGGGAGCTCTGCTGTGCTAGAGGCGTCCTGGGCGCACGCCCACGGGCAGCGAGACAGCTACCACCTTGCCCTCTACCACAGCAACTCCCAGGCGCTCGTCAGAAATGTGTCCGTCCTGCCAAACACGTCCACCTTCCTGTTTGACAGGCTGCTGGCTGGCAGCGAGTACGCCTTAAAGGTCAGCACGCTGGCGGGATCCAGCCAGGCGAGCACCAGTATCCACCAGTGGACAGGTAGGGAGTAATGGGTGTGCCCGACCGAGAGGGAGGAGATTTGGCCGGAGGGGTGCAGCGGGTGTGCTGGCTGGGCTGGCAGAGAGGGAGAGGAGGTCTCCAGACTGGGGAAGGGGAGTTTGGGTAGGATGGGTAACAACAGAATTTTTCACATCCCTGCTGTAAGGCCAGTGTGCTCGGCCACATCCTGGCACCTTGGTCCTGCCTTGCAAGACCTGCAGCTTGGGTCTGGGTGCTCCACGTCCCCATGGGAGAAGGGCAAGCTGGGGATCTTGACAAAAGATCTTGGCCAGTGGCAGCTGCAGAAATTTTGCATTATCCAGACTGGCACCCCCTCTGCCCTGCAGCCCAAAAGAGGGTGATGGTATGGAGGGAGGTCAAGAGCCCTTTAGCCTGCCTGGGAAGGGACATGGGAGAGACACCCCTCAGCAGACCCCTGCCAGACCTTCAGCCCTCATGCCAACACAGAGACCAGTGATGTGCATAGGAAACCCTGGGGAGACAAGAAGGTCCTGGGAGCTCCAGCTTCACTGCTGAACCTCACTCCCTCCTGCTTTTCCCCTCAGCTCCCTCCATCCCCACCCAGCTGAGGCTCAGCCCAGGCTCCAGCACCAGCCTCATCGCCTCCTGGGCGGGTGCTGGGGGGGCCGCCTGGTTGCATCTCACACTCCACAACCTCCTCACCCAGACGGTGACCACCACTCTGTCAGCCAGGAGGGGCCTCACCAGCTACACCTTCCAGCATCTCCACCCCGGCACCCCGTACTGGTTGGGGCTGAGTGCCATGGCCGGGCCCTACACAATGGTGGGGCCCAATGCCACCGCTTGGACATGTGAGTATGGGGGAGGACCTTCATGGCCCTGGCTTTCTCTCTGCCTCTGGTCTAGCCTCTTAGTCCAAAGGTCTCCTGCCAGAGCCCTGGGTGCAGAGGGCAATTATCCTGCTTGGACCTGGATGAAAGCCACTCCAGGACCCGGCTCTGGGGCCAGTGAGTCCTCTGGGCAGGTCAGTTCCTAATGCCAGCCTGCTTCTCCATGGGGCACACTGGAGTCAGCTTGTGGCCTCTCCCTGAGGAGAAGAATGGAAGGGCAGCAAATCCCACTGGTGTTCAGTGCATCTGAGGCTGGGGTCTTGCATACCTCAGGGTTGTCCAAGGGCAGCAAAGAAAACAGGGGGCAAGAGGACAGATGTTAGCTGGTTTGAACTGGAGATTCCTGGAGGGAAACAGAACTTTGGTCCCATTTGATTGCTGTCAAGGGTATATTTTGGTAGCACCTGGGTTTGGTATCATCCTGGTGGATGTTTCTAATGTCCAGAGTGCTGCCCAAACACAACCAAGGAAGCCAGCATCTGGCAGGTCAAGAAGTTGAGGTAGCCATCCCAGATCCCAGTTTGTTGCACCATTCGACCCAATGCTTTCACCGTCTGGTCTCAGGCTGACAACAGCCCTGAGAGCAGGTGATTTTCACCAGCACAGTTCTGGTTTGCTGCCAACACTGTGTCCATAGTTCTTACCCCAGACATGCGATCCCAGATGGGAGGAAAGGAGAGAGCAAGCCTGGCCTCCAGAACAGAGCAAGACTCATGCCAAATGCCAAGAAATTGTTGGCCTTCTCTAGTGAGGAGCAGTGAATTATGGAGGTGCCAAGCTGCAAACTCAGGGCTGTTGTGATCAGTGACTTGTCCTGGCCTCAGCAGAGACACTGGTCAGGCGGATGCTGGAAGGACCCGGGTGCCACCAGCTGACAAGTCTTCAGACCTGTCCTGGAAGCTGGAGCCTGTTCACTGCTGACTCTGCAGCTGGGATTTTGGAAGACCTCCACACCCCCATCTGGTTTGTTTCTGCTATGAAGCAAGTCTGACTCTATCCCTGCCGTTGCCATCTGTGGCTCTGACCTGCCTGACTGACCAGGCGTCCCTGGTGCCAGACCCACAAGCCAGGGGCATCCAGCCAGGAGTTCGGTTCAGGCCAGTTCCTGGGAATATCAGCAAGCTCATGATGGGACACAAACGGAGAGGAGAGGGACTTTTAGGAATTTCCCAGCAGGGTGGCCAGCTTCTTGTAGGCTCTGCTAGACGAGGATTGATTGTGCTGGGAAATGGAGACAGAACTTTCCAAAATGATGTCTAAGGGTGGATGTGACCCTCCAGATAAGGAAGCAGGGAATGAGGGTCAGGGGTATACAGGGTCCAGAACACCTGGACATCCTGATGCACACAGGTCCCTTCCCTTCCAGACCCCCTGAGCCCTGGCAATGTGACCCTGAGCCCTGCGGAGGAGGAGAACTCCTTGCAGGCTCTCTGGAGCACCCCAGCAGGACAGAGGGACTTCTACCTGGTGACACTGCAGGAGGGAGAGGATGGCATGCCAACGAGGAACATCTCTGTTGACGGAGACAACAGTCATGTCACCTTCCATGGGCTGAGTCCCGGGAGGCAATACTCTGTCCAGGTGACAGCAGTGGCCGGGCCTCACCGAGCATCAGCCCGCAGCACAACAGCATGGACACGTAAGCTGGAAGCCCGAGCGTGCCCTTTGAAGGCCGTTTCTGCTGCCTGATGGAGGGGCTGATGCCCAGAGGGAGGCTGGTGGGGTGGGGAGGGGGACTGCAGCAGGGTTAGAGATGGGGCTGTGCCTGCTCTCAAGGGCAGGCTTTGGGTCAGAGTGGCAAATTCTGCTGCCCCACAGCTCCTTGTGACAGGAAGACTGGGAGATCCTTGGCAAGTTGGTGCCAGGTAGCGTCAGGGACAGATTAAGACCAGAGTTACTCAGTAATCTTTGGACTCAGTGTTTGGCAGGCTTCAAGACAGCTTCCACTCCCTTTTCCACAACTGGGCTGGTGGGTGGTGAAGCACCAGCAGTTCCCCCAGAGCAGCATCTCCCTGTACCCAGTCCCTCCTGGGCAACTCAGGCAGCCACCCCAGAGCTGCCACCCCAGGAGGGAAGGACTGGAGCCTTAAAGGGCAGCGTGGGGAGGTGGACTGGGCAGTGTGGGGAGGCACTCACCCAGCCCCTGCTGCCAGGAGTTGTAAAAGGCTCCCTGGGTCCCTGTGTTTGGGGGTGGGGGGTGGTTTCCCTGGCTGCAAAGTGTCATGAGAGCAGCCTGGCTGCCTAAGGCACTGCCCCTGCAGTGACACACAGGATTGCCCCTTGCAGAGCCACTAGCACCATCTGGTGTGAGCCTGTCCAGCCAGGGGAGCCCGTACAGCCTGCTGGCCAGCTGGGAGGAGGCAATGGGAGAGGGATATGTGCTGGCCCTCAGCCCCATGGAGCACCCTGGGAAGAACACCTCACTGCTCAGAGGTGTCACCAACTTCACCTACAACGGCCTCTGCCCTGGGACTCTCTACACCTTTGAGGTCAGCACTGTGGCTGGTCCCTACACATCCTCACCCTGGCGCATCACCAACTGGACATGTGAGTGCCAAACCCTCACGACAGCCAGCCCCAGGGTTCCCACTGAATGTTGCCCTTCTCTGTGACGCTGTGCCCCAGGGCACGTGATAGCATGAGTCTTCTGCAGCTTCATGCAATGAAAGGGCAAAAGGCTCAGGAGGAAAGTAGAGGTGGTGTTGTCTGACCCTGTTCTGTGTCCCAGTTGCCCAACACAAGGGTCAGCAGAGCCCAGTGGCATCGTCCTCCTCCTCTGGGCCACCCTCCAGTGACACTGTTCAGGCTGCACCTGGTCCAGACCCTCCCACTCACCATCTCCTCCAGCACTAGAGCAGTCCTCTCTTACCATGTTGGTTTGAAGTTTGTGCTTACCTAGTCTCTGCCGAACTGGTGGGTGGGTGGCAGCAGGGGGGACAGTGGCCTTCTCAGACCCCACAGGTGGCCAGAGCACCTGGATGTGGGTTTTCCCAGGGAAGGGGCTCCAGCCCTAGCACATTTGGGGATGCACTTCTGCCAGGTGACCCCAGCCTGGGAGCAGCTGTGACTCTAGACCTTTGCTTTCCTAGATCCTTTGCCCCCAGAGCAGCTGACCCTCAGCAATCAGGGCCACAGCACCTCTCTGCAAGCCTCCTGGAGAGCAGCTCCTGCTGGTAGCACCGGCTACACAGGCACACTCTGGGAAACCAAGTCCCAGTTGCGGGTCAGGAACATGACTGTGGGAAACAACTGGATGAATGTCACCTTTGAGGACCTGGTCCCTGGGAGGCAGTATACACTGGAGATAGCTGCTATGGCTGGACCTTACAGATCTCCTGTGCGATCAGCCACAGACTGGACATGTGAGTGTGATACCCCTACCTCAGCCCTACTGCCAGTTGCAGCCTTGACCTGCCAACGAGAGCAGAAAGCTCACAGCATGGAAGCAAGGGAGAGTGTGGGCCATGTATGGGGAGAAGGGAGAACCATGGTAAGGGACACATAGACAGGCAAAGAGTGGAAGGACAACAAGAGCCACATTCAGCCAGGTTGGAAGTTAAAGGGTCTTCAGTGCAGGAGAAACTCGTCACTGAACAGAAAACATCTCCAGATGTCACCCAGCTGGAAAGGTGGGGACATGTTCCTAAGTTTGCTGCGGAGCAGAAGATCAGGCTGTTCTGGGGTTCAATATGTCACGGGCTGATTTCTAAGTCCACCAGGGACAGGCAGTGGAGGGTGCTCAGGATGGGCACATGCAGGTCCCTGCTCCACACTGCAGCAGCTCCACCACAACTGCCTCTCACCACCTGGGTGTCTCTTCTCTCTCAGACCCCCTGGCTCCGGCTGGTGTGACCCTGACCAACACCCGACGCCCGCTGGGACTCGCTGCCTTCTGGGACAAGGCTGCTGGTGATGTGGACCAGTTCCACCTCCAGCTGTACAGCAAGAGCCATCCAGCACAGAGGAATATCTCAGTGGGTCCAAACACCCACAACTTCACTTTCCTGGGGCTGTCTCCTGGCGTTCAGTACTTCCTGAAGGTGACTGTCCTTGCTGGCCCGTACAGATCCTCGTCACACTTTGCCACTGAGTGGACATGTGAGTGAGAATTGTTCCACCCTCCTGCAGGGGCAGGGCATCCTGGCATGGCCTGTAAGACTGGCAGTGGCGTGAATGTGTCTGGGCAGAGGGAGGGCTCTGGTGAGACCTGCCCCTGGGAATCAGAGCACGTGTCATGAATTAGGTGCTGTGTGCTGGTTTCTGGACCCCAAAAGATCCTTTTCCCCAGCTCAGGCTTTCCCTGGTCAACCTGAGCCTTCTGCCTAGACCACTCATGTTATCAAGGCCAACCTGGGACTGGTAGGACAGGGATGCGAGAAAGGAGACACAGAGACCCATGTGGGCTTGCTGCTCCCTGTCCATGCAGCAGAGCAGTCCACCGGGGTGCTGGGTGCTCTCTTCTCGGTGCACGCTGGCAGCACCTGGGGGATGCGCACAGGCGACTTGCATGTCCTCCAGGACAACTGGGGAACTGGCAGTCCTGGAGGACATGGCAGTGGCTACCACTTCTTGAGCCCTGTGCGGAGGTGCAGGCTGTGTCCTGGCTTCTCGTTGCCTTCCTCCACCCGTCTCATGTATCTCCATGCTGCATTTCCCCCTAGATCCCCTGTCCCTGGCTAACGTGAGTGTACAGCCTGGCCGGAGACCACAGGAGCTACATGTGAGCTGGGTGGAGTCAGGTGGTGGCAGAGACCACTTGGTACAGCTCTCAGTGGCCGAGTCCCTATCCATCATAAGGAATGTGTCTGTCCCCCGTGGAGTCACCCAGCTTGACCTGGAGGGGCTGGTGCCAGGGTCCCGATACCGTGTGGAGATCATTTCTCAGGCTGGGCCTCATCGCACCTCTTCTCAGACTGCCGTCAGCTACACTGGTAGGAACACAGTTCCTCTCCACCCGTCCCCATCCCTTGTATCCAGCCTGGCTCTGACCTGGGGAGGGGCTGGAGACCAAGAGAGGGTCCCAGGGCTGTTCTGCAGGAGGGCCCTGAGGCAATGTCCCTGCAACCCGCTGCCTGTCTCCTACTCTCTTATTGGGGCCCTCACTGATCTCAATGGGGCACACTGTGAGCCTGCCCCAGCACTTAGGGACAAGGAGGTCTCAGGCCACGGTGGTGATGCACCATCATCACCTGGGACACAGGGAGCAGCCTTGATCTGGGAGCAACCAGCTTTTGGCAGCCTTTAGACAGCATGTTAGATGCTCACAGTCCTGCAGCTCCTGGCTTCATTCCCAAGCCAGTCAGTCCTGAGGATCCCAGGTTTGTCCCCTGTAATGCTGTTTCTCTTCTGCAGTCCCGCTGCCTCCTCTTGCCCTGTCAATAAGCCCTGCCAGCACTGCCCGCGCTCTGGCTGTGCACTGGGAGACCCCTCCTGGGCAGAGAGATGGATATCTGCTCAGTGTGCATGAAGAGGGTTCTTCTGCACCAGAAAGGAACCTGGAAGCAGGGAAAGACAGCACCAATGTCACCCTGGCACATCTGGAACCAGGAACTTGCTACCTTGTTGGGATCTGGGCTGTAGCTGGACCCTACCGCTCCCTCCCCAAGAACATCACTGGCTGCACAGGTGAGCATCCATGACACCCATGGGTGAGTTGTTTACCTGGACTTTAGTAGGGCCTTTGATATGGTTTCCCACAGCATTCTCTTGGGGAAATTGGCTGCCCATGGCTTGGGTGGGAGTACTCGTCACTGGGTAAAAGACTGGCTGGAGGCCGGGCCCAGAGAGGTGGTGAATGGAGTTCAACCCAGTTGGCAGCCGGTCACGAGTAGTGTCCCACAGGGCTTGGTTTGGGGCTGGTTCTCTAACATCTTTATCAATGATCTGGATGAGGGAATTGAGTTCACCCTCAGTAAGTTTGCAGATGACACCAAGCTGGGTGGGATATTGATCTGCTTGAGGGCAGAAAGGCTTTGCAGAGGGACCTGAGCAGGGTGGCTGGCTGGTCTGAGGTTGGCCATTGGATG
>VZRU01012832.1:42984-77380 GCA_013398155.1 Pedionomus torquatus
GGAGACCTTCTCTCTCTCTCCAACTCCCTGAAAGGAGGGTGTAGCCAGAGGATTGTTCTCTTCTCCCAAGTCACAGGTGATGGGACACCATCCCTGGAGGTATTTAAAAGATGGGTTGACATAGTGCTTATAGAGACATGGTTTAGTGATGTTTTTGTCAGTGTTGGGTTGATGGTTGGATTTGATGATCTGAAAGGTCACTTCCAATCTGGGCAATTCTGTGATTCTATGATTTGGGTGGGAGCACTGTGAGGAGCTCCAGGATGGGATGGCNAAACTATCTAACCTTGGTTCTTCCAGCAATAAGTCTAAACAAGGGCCTCTCTGCACCATCCCTTGGTATAATCAGGTCTTATCACTGTGAGACGGAACACCTTTGAACAATGTGCTGTTAATTTCAGCGTTTAGCTAGTTAGAAGAGGCCCAGCTAAGAAAGTAAAACTGTAAAACAGAAAATTGGTTCGTTTTACCTCAAACCAGGACAGATGGCAATCAATGTTGGCACCCAGGCAGAGGAGAGGAGGGCACCCTGGTCATGCTGGTCTGTGGTCATCTCCCGCCTCTTGCAGCATTCTTGTACCATGTGGGCACGGGTTGCTTGCTGGCCAGTTGCTGCTGGCTGCCTGGGGAAAGCAGGACTCCTCCCCAGAGACAGCTGGGTGTTCAGAACTGCATCTTGTTCTCTCTGGCTCATGTGTCTGTCTTTCCTTGCAGTTCCTGCTGCCCCAACAGACCTGAGCCTTATCAACCCAGGCAGCTCCTCAGAACTTTACACGCGCTGGAGCAAGCCCCCTGGCAGGAGGGATCACTACCGTGTTATCCTGTATGGTCTCAGTGCTCAGAGTAGAAATCATGTCCGGACCCTGAGCCCAGATTCCCAGAACATCACCTGGACTCATCTGGAGGCAGGCAGCAGGTTTGCTGTGCAGGTCACTGCTGTGAAAGGTTCATTAGAAGCCTCCTCCACCAACATCACCCAATGGACATGTGAGTCTGACGGGTTGGGTTGACTCTGCTGTGCCCCAGACCTTCAATCTGAGCCTTACAGAGCACACATCGCCACCTTCTCCATCCCAAACCATCCTCACTGTGTCCCTAGCTCCCACATAGTTGTCCCACCTTTCTGCTCACTGTCCTCACTCCTCCCCTGACACAGACACAATCCCCTTACCCACCTCAGAGGCTCTGGATATCTCCCCTGCCAAGTCCGAATGCAAACCCTGGGGGTACTGTACTCAGAGCCACGTGAACTGCCTGCCCACGTGTGCCTGTGCTTCTATCTGGGAGGATCTCTGGTGGCCAGCCTGCTCACTGCCCACTGCAAGCTGGAGGCTGAAGTCCAGCACTGCCAGAGCACTGGGCAAAGCAGCCAGCTGATAGCACCAAGCAGCAAGTGGTGGCACGCAGGGGGTGATGGTTTCCCTGTTGCTTTCCAGATCCCTTAGCTCCTGCCAACCTCACCCTGGGCAGCCCCTCTGCCTCCGAGCTGCAGGCCTCCTGGGCAGCAGTGGGGCAAGGAGCAGAAGGCTACGTGGTGGATGTCTATGACAGAGCCTCCAGCACTCATGTTGGGCACGTGATGCTGGGTGGGGATGCCAGGAGTCACACCTTCAGAAACCTGAGCCCTGGCACCCATTACAGCATCGCAGTGAGGGCCACAGCCGGGCCCTTTCTCACCAGCACCCCCAACTTCACCCACTGCACACGTGAGTATGATGCTCTCCTTGCAGCCAAGTGTCCTCTACCAGATCTTTCCCTTTCCTCTTCAAATCAGAGGCCATACTGGTGCCAGATCCTGCTTTCCTCTCCCACCTGTGCAAATACCCAGTGCCTGTGTGCTGCAGCACAGAGAGTGGGTGCAGGACCCCGTGCCCTGGCCACCCCTGTCCCACGTAGCCATCCACAGCCGTCCACAGGCTCAGGCATCACCAGGGAGGAGGAAATCCCCAGAGGCAGCTGCCACAGTCAAGGGCAAAGCCAGTCCTCAGGACCTTGCAGGGTGACCCACCTCCTGCAGCCCAGGCCTGGCACAGACATCCAGCATCTCCTTTCTCTCTGCCTGACAGCGGCTCCTGACAGTGACTGGTGTTTCCTCCCCAGGCCCGCTGCCCCCAGCCGCCCTGCGCTTGCTGAGCACCGGGCACCCCGACAGGCTGAGCGCGTCCTGGGGAGCTGCAGCCGGGGGGCGAGAGGGCTACACCCTGACCCTGTACCACGCACGACTGGGCAGCATAGCGGGTACCGCCTCGCTGGGGAGAGACACCCACAACTTCACCTTCATGGGCCTGAACCCAGGATGTGAGTACTCCCTGGAGGCCAGTACCACGGCTGGACCATACCAGGCAGCAGCATCCAACATCAGTGCCTGGACACGTAAGTGCCTGGAGAAGTGTCCTCTGCTGAGGGATGGGAGATGTTGCACCACTGCAACCTCTGGAGGTGGCTGGGAGCTTTCCAGGGGACCTTTACGGGGACAGCCTTTGGGGATGCACACACCCACGTGCTTGGGTGCAACACGCAGCAGTTAGTGCAGGGGCATCCTGCTGTCCTCATGGGCACAAGTGTAAATTTGCACAAGTACATGCTGATGACATAGAGGGTTGCCCAGATGTGCCTGTGTGGGCAATCATTAGAATAAATGATACAGAGAATGGAGAATAAATCTTATGCAGTGCGATTGAAGGAGCTGGGACTGTTTAGTTTGAGGAAGAGGAGGCTGAGGGAAGCCCTCATCACCCTCTAGAGCTACGTGAAAGGACATTGTAGAGAGGTTGGTACTGGTCTCTTTTCCCAGATAATTAGCGATAGAAGAAGGGAGAATGACTTCAAGCTGCAACAGGGTAGATTTAGACTAGACATTAAGAAAAAATTCTTCATGGAAAGAGTGGTCAGGCACTGGAATAGGCTATAGGCTGTCCATGGAGGTGGTTGAGTCACCATCCCTGAATGTAATTAAGAGTCGTTTAGAAGCGGTGTTGGGGGATATGGTATAGGGGAGAACTTTGTAATGTGGGGTTGATGGTTGGACTTGATCCCAAGGGTCTTTTCCAACCTGACTGATTCTATGAATCCTTGGAAGTGTGGGATTTTGCCACCTTTAGTCTCAGTGGTAGCGCTTGCTATTTGATGTGGTTCATGGTAATTTGGTTTCTAGCTGCTGGGGGAGACTCAGCGAGGGCGCAAATGCTCCTGTATATAGGGAGATGGGGCAGCAAGAGCAGGGGGATATCCCCACACGGGCACTTCATTGCCATGAAGGTTCATGAAATCAGTGTAGTACAGCAAGAGGCTAATCCAGTGTCCCAGTAGAAGGGGTCTTTGCTCTGGAGATGGACTAGCCCAGCACTGCTCTCTACCCAGGAAGGTTTTAGGGCTGAACAGAGTATGGACACTGTGCCAGCTCTGCCCAGCCAGCCGCAGGCCAGCTGGGTGCTGGAGGACGCATTGGCAAAGGCACTTCATCTGGGCTGTGAGGACAGGGGTGACCTGGATGAAGAAGGGTCGGCTTGTGAAGGACCACAGAGGCTGAGTGGCAGTACAGGTGAGGTGGGATGGGGACACAAAAGAGAAAAGTGATCATAAGGAGAGTGCCAGAGGGAGTCTACAAATCCCAGCCCTCAGGGAGCATCTGTCCTGCTGCACAACATCCCATCAAGTGTCTGTTTCCTTCTGCATCATCTCTGGTCCCTAACACCAGGTCTGGTGACTCCCCAGGCCCGCTGCCCCCAGCCGCCGTGCGCTTGCTGAGCACCGGGCACCCCGACAGGCTGAGCGCGTCCTGGGGAGCTGCAGCCGGGGGGCGAGAGGGCTACACCCTGACCCTGTACCACGCACGACTGGGCAGCATAGCGGGTACCGCCTCGCTGGGGAGAGACACCCACAACTTCACCTTCACTGGACTGGCCCCAGGAAGCAAGTATGTGCTGGAGGCAGGATCCATAGCAGGGTCCTACCGGACACCTGCAGGGAACGTCAGCAACTGGACATGTGAGTATCCTGTCCCGAGGGTGATGTGTGCCCTTCTGGGTAGTTACGAAAGCTCATGGCAAAGGACATGGCCCTGCTGACCCTGCTTGGCCCCAAGTGCCATAGCACTGAGCAGGACTCTGCCCACCCTCACCATCAGCTCCACCAGCCTGGATTAGCCCAGCTGAAGCTCTGGGCACTGTGCTTCAGAGGATGGGCACGGAGGAGGGGGCATTCACCTTCCACTCCCCAGGAAGGGAGCTGGCTGCGTGCTCCCTCCTCACCCATCTCTGAATGTCTCACTCCAGCTGGGACAGGGCTGTCTCTTCTCAGACAAGCACCACTTGAAGCTTGCAGAAGCTGCTTTTAGGTGCCTCCAGGCTGGAGGATGCAGCCATCCAGCCAAGACGAAGTGCCCTGTCCTGAATGGTGCATCCCTTCTGGGGACGCTGCCAAGATACCCAGGCACTGTCCTCTGGCCCTTCAATGACACGTTTCCCATCCTGTCTCTCCAGACCCCCTGGCACCTCGTAATGTGTACATGACGAACCAGGGGTATCCCAACAGGCTGAGTGTGTCCTGGCGAGCTGAACCCCAAGGACAAGACAGTTACAGGCTCCTCCTGTATCATTCGGGATCAGGTGTTGTGGCAGCCAATGTATCTGTTGGGAAAGGCATCAGCAAGTTCACCTTTTCTGGCCTGGCTCCAGGACATAAGTACCTGCTGGAGGTGGTGTCCGTGGCAGGGCCCTACGCAGCCTCTGCAGGGAACATCAGTGACTGGACAAGTAAGTGACAAGAGCTGGAGGTCCTTGCATCCTGCATGAGGCTCAGCCTTCCCCAGCACCCGCTGTGGCAGGGGGCAAGCACATGGCTGGGATGCTCCTAGAAGCTGTAGGTGCCACCATAGCAATGGGCTGTGCAGAGCCCCAGTGGAGGGGACAGCAGGGCAGTACTGCTGCCCATGGGACAGTCTGGCAGCCGTGGCTGCTGTTTCGGGAGGCAGGGGCTTGTGGCCCTGCTGTTCACACAGGCTGACTGCTCCAGGCACAGATGACTGAAAAAAGCATGGGATCCCACGGCAGCCGTGCTCCTCTGGCAGAGACACCCACGGCCTGGGAGACCGCGAGGCCTTACAGCCGGAGGGTGCATCCCACTATCCCAGTCTGCCAGGCACTCAAAAAATTCCTGGCATGGGGGATAAGGGGAGGCTGGGCTTTTTTGTCGTTGTTGTTAAGGAATCTGGGAATTGCAGATAGGCACAATAAGCCTTTTCACGTGCTTGTCCTTAAAGGCCCCGTATTTTGCTTGGGGAATAGAGGTCTCTGCTCCCACACTCAGCCAGCCCTGGCAGGGTGCTAGGAGTCATGTGCAGAGCCCTTCAGGCAGGTCTCTAATGGAATTTGCTAATTAGCAGGAGGAAGAGCCCATCTCCTCGTGCTCCTCACTGTGCATGTCCTCAAATTGCCATTTAAAGGTCATTTCTGGTAACGGCAGCCACCAGCCGCTGACATGTTATCCCATAAGGAGTTTCCTTGCGTATTGCCCACGTTCTCCTTGTATCTCTGTAGGCTGGAAGAGAGCACGTGCATGGCACAGTAACTCTCTCCTGGTGTTGTTTTCTTTGTAGCCCCCTCAGTTCCCAAAAATCTCTCTGCGGTGGCTGAAGGGAACAACACGCTGCTCATCTCCTGGGACAGTGTCTCTGGAGAGCAGGATGAGTGCCAGCTGTGGCTGCGGGATCCCAGGAACAGCACGCTGCCCTGGCGGCATGCTCTCGGCCGAGGACAAGTCCAGCACCTCCTCCAGGGGCTGATCCCAGGGAGGAACTACTCCATCTCCTTGAGCTGCGTGGCCGGACCCTACTGGAGCAGCACCAAACCCTTGGCAGTGCCGATGGGTGGGTATAAGCTGCTGTAGGGATGGGGGGAGTGCAGGCTGGAAGGGGGAGAAACATTTTGGGGTGGCCTTGAGACTGGATCAGCCCTCGGGGGTAAACGGAAGCGTGGGAAGTCTTCGTGGGGACCTCTGGTCACCATCAGATCCCTAAGCTAGCTCTGTCACGGAGGTTCCCTGTCACCCAGTGGCCTGGCTACCTGTGAAGCACAGAGGACTGCAGAGAGGCTCCCAGGTCACAGGCATCAAGCTCTGCTCCTCTGTTACTGACCTAGGGACAGGCAGTGGCTCTGGGCTGATGCACGGACTGAGGTTGGGATTTCTCTGATCCAGTAAATTCAGTCTGCCATGTCTCCTTCCCAGAGCCAAACCCAGTGGAAGATGTGCAATGCCTACCAGAGTCAAGGAGCCTTTACTTGAACTGGACCAGTTCTCCTGGAGATGTGGAGGCTTATGAAGTGGTGACAGAAAGACTTTCTGAAGGACTTCCCACCTCCAAGTATGTCATGAGCATTCCTATGAGTGAGGCCAGTCTGGAGGGGCTGGAGCCAAACTCATCGTACCGAGTCGTTGTGAGCACAGTGGGCATGAACGCGGCGAGGAGCCAGGCTGTGACTCTGCTCTGCAACACAACAGTGGAGGGTGAGTCCCCTTCTTTCCTACAGCCCTGCCACAGACCCCAGGAGAGGACACCCAATGTTGCTAATTAGACCTGGGGACTCTTTCAGAATCCTGTGAGCCCCATGTTGTCCTGCACTGAACTGCAGAGGTTCAGGGCTCTGGGTAGTGATGCTGGGACCAGTGATGGGGTGGTCAGTGTGTGATCGATGTGTGTTGGGTCTGCGGGAGCGGGGACACACGTACAGGCTGTGCTTGCTGGTTCCTTTTCCAGCCTTGCCTCCACCTCTTCGAGCAGACATCTTCCCGGTGGAGGCTAGCTCCACAGTTGTCATTTCATCCGACCTGTTCAGCGAGGAGAATGGCCAAATTGAGTATTATGGTGTCATCGCTACCACTAATGATTCATGTAAGTGCCCCTGTGCATCCTGATCTGCAGTGGCTCCTTGGAGCAGCACTTTGGAGCCATCACTGTCACTTTGTACATTCCCTTGCAGTGCTGAGGCCCACCCAGGAGATCATGTCCAGCACATGGTATGACCACTATTATGGGACAGAGGACTCCTATCTGGCTGTGCTAATCCCCAATCCCTTCCATTCGAGCCCCAGGAGCTCCCCTGAAACCTGGCGAGTGCCAGTGGGAACAGAGGAGTGTGGCCAGTCCAGGGCAATGTGCAACGGGAAGCTGAAAGCCAACGAGCAGTACAGGTGAGAGGTGTCAACATGCCTCCTGAGAGGAAGGGGATGGAGGAGAAAAGGGACTGCATGTGACCCTGCAAGGTGCCACCAGCTCCCTGGACATCACCTCCAGCAGTGGGCTCCAGGGGTTGCTCCACCAAGCAGCACTTGAGGGATGCAAGGGCTGGGCATAGTGGAGAAAACTGCAGTGTAAGTGGGCAGGGAGAGGGCCAGCAGAATTGAAAGCTGAGGCAAGGGCGGTGTTGTTGCCTCAGGAGCTGGGCAGTTGCCCACCTCCACAGTGAGGACTAAAATGGATGCTGTTATTTGTAGGACTTTTGCAGGTGACTCAGAGCCGCCTGCAGCCTCAGAGCACAAAAATGAAATGGAAATGGAAACATTAGTGCAGATGGTGCCCACACAGCCGGGGTCTCAAAGGCTGAGAGTAGCAAACACAAGTCCAAGTTCCCACAGGACACACACAGGCATCACAGTATTCATAAATGCAGGGTCTTATCTGACAGTAAATAGAAACCAGGGATAGAAACGTACAAGCACATGTATTTTATTAAAGGGTACATAATTCTGAAACAGTTGATGGTAAAACAGGTTTCTCCTACAAAGAATGATGTCTTTAATCTGTTAATTTAGCAGCTCACAATTTCATCAAACAGGGACCGTATCCCCAGGCATTTCTTTGACAAAGGGACCCCCCCAGAATTGGAAAGTTTTCTCACTTCAATTTAAGTAAATTTACAGCAAGGGTGGCTGACTAGTGGTAGAAGTTGCTGAGAGTGTTGGGAAAAGAGAAAGACAGTGAGAGAGTGTGTGCAGGAGAACGAGCTTCTCTGAGTAAAATGAGAACTGGACCTGCCCTTAGGCTCTGTTGTGAGAGGAGTCAGGGCACCGGGTTTGAGCCGGCTCTGTCCTTTCTACTTCTCTGCTTCACTCTCTCTACTTCTGTTTTGTGCAGACTCTACGCTCTTATATGAAAACCTTCCATTGATTCTTATGGAGCTGTTCTAGATCACACGTGTCCAAACAGGGCTCTTAGCTCCAGCTGCTGTTTGGGGCAGCGCTGGCAGAGAACAGAGATCGGTGTTAGCAGCAGCCTGCATCAGGAGAGTGGGAGACGGCTGCTTCTCCTGGGGGAAAAAAAGGGAGTTTCCCTTGGAAATCCCACTCAGAGTGGGATCGGCAGGAGCAAATAGCTCTTCAGGCTCTGCCTAGGTACTGTATGATCACACCCAGCCATTCCACGATGATTGCACTCCCATCCCATGCCCACCACAGGTGGTGTGATCCCTGGGCTGGCATGGGATAGTCTTCAGCAGATTCAGAAGGTTGGGGATTGATTGCCCATCAATTATTTATTGCTAACACCTTCAGGCATGGCTGGGGAAGCTTCACTCTGTAACCCTGGCAGCTTCGGATCTGGCCTTCTGCTCCAGCCACTGCAGCAGAGAGAGGGGACGACCTGGGCACAAGCTGGGTCTGTGTTACAGCGCGTGGGTTCAGACCCAGATCTGCCTGACCCATCTCCTGTAGATGTCAGCAGCCTCAAGGGGATTGTAACAACAGCCACAGCACCCTGGGGTGCCCCTCCACCTGTCCCGGGAGTGTGTATCTGCCCTCTGCACGCCAGCTGCTGTTTCCACCCCAACATCCACCTGCCACAGGGCAGCAGCTAATTCAGAGCCATCAGGGTGTCCTTAGCCCTCCTACTGTGGTTGAGTAACATGTACGAAACTGTCCAGCTGCTCGGGACTAGAAGGTCCTTCTGCACCTCGTCACAGCCTGCTTTCCTTTTGGCTGCCCTAAACAACGTGTTTGCTCACTCCAGTGTGCTGCTTTTCCGGTGCATCATTAGTTGGGTGGTGAGAAGCAGGTAGCTCTGACAGCCCATCTCCTTTCTGAAAGCCAGCCTTCATCTGTCAGTGAGTTATTTATCCACAGTTCTTTATCCCCCATGCCCCTAGCACCTGCAGGCTCAGTTTCTGGAGAGGTCTTTGCCAGGTCTGTGTGCTGCCAACGGGGACTCACGCTCTGCGAAGTCTTGGCTGCTAAAATCTAAAGCCATGTTTGAAAGCCTTAGCTTACATTTAGGCCATGAGAAGACCTACCCTTCCAAGTTACCTGCTGAGAAGGAAGCCAGCTCTGCGGGGAGCTGTGAGGCTTGGTGTGCACACTGCTAGGAGGATGCAGGGCAGATCTCCACGAGGAAGAGGGTTCACCAGCCACTTCTGTGTGCATCAGGGAAGGACGGGCTCAGCCTTTCCAGCTGAGACGCCCCTGTTTTGAAGAGTTACCTGGGCTCAGCTCTTTCGAGTGAACACCATTAATGGGTTGACATGAACCAAGACAATGACTCGACCCAGCTTGATTTTCCCTACTTACTGTTGTCCTTTCCTATTTGTGTCCTATGAGAGAGCAGAATCTTACTGCTCACCTGCAAATAACCCTTCTGAGGAGAGCTGTCTCCCATTTGTGCTTTCTGAACATTTTCTCATCCTTTCCCAAGTGCAACAAATTTGCCCAAGACACAGAAAAAGGAGGGAAGACCATTTCCACACATTCCCTGAATCCGTACCAGAAAAACAGCCTCTTCCAATACCGCATTTCAAAACGGAGGCAGCTGAGTTCCCTGGGGTGGCCCTGCTGCTGGCCGCAGGGTGCTGTGCCCAGTTCAGAGTGCCTCTGACGGCAGGACTCTGCTTCACCCTAGGTTCAGCATTGCTGCCTTCACCAAATACGACCCAGTAGCCCCTGCTGTGACCTTCACCATGTTCTCAGGTAAGATGAAAATGCCATCTTCCCCACCTAGGTTAGAGCTAACTAACAGCCTGGAATGGCAAGCCAGAGAGACATCAGAGACTGTAGCAAATATGATCAACAGAGTAAACGCAGCCATTTACTGGCTCTTAATTCTGCCCATTCTGTCTCTTTTTTTTTATTCCAGCTGCTGAATCCAGTGCAGATGCAACTCCACTCTCAATGCCAATAATTGCTGGAATCATTGTGGGATTTCTCTTGACGCTTGCAGCTATTTTTGCTTTGGTCTACTGGAAACAGCTCAGAGCAAAGAGGTGAGAATGAGCCATCTCCTGTCCAATGGGTGCAGGATGAGGAACCCAACCGGCAGTGCCAGGCCAGTGTCTGTCCCTGCACTGTGGGGAACAATAACATCTCCCATGCTTTGATTCTAGAACCAACAAGAGCAGCCTGCCCCAGGAAATGGTGACCTACAGCTTGAGGTGAGTGCTGGAGCCTTCCCTTTCTGCATGTCCCCACTGCAGGTGCCAGAGTCCTTCACCTACTTCCTTTCTTGTGCTTTGACTTGGGACAAATACAACTC
Source organism: Pedionomus torquatus (assembly GCA_013398155.1). Taxonomy (NCBI): domain Eukaryota; kingdom Metazoa; phylum Chordata; class Aves; order Charadriiformes; family Pedionomidae; genus Pedionomus; species Pedionomus torquatus. The sequence goes on from VZRU01012832.1 coordinate 53,498, forward strand.
TGTCTGCCTCGGCTGAATCTTAGGCTTTCCCGTGTTCTGTATTTATTGCTCGACTCCATTCCAAGCCAATGCACTTTGCACACCTCCTCTGCAAGGCTTCTGCAGTAGAATATCCTCCTCATCCTGAAATCCCTCCCAGTATTAAAACAATGCTCTGTTGGACCCTGTTCTCTGGGGGGTTGTAGTGTGGGCTACAAACCATCCCTACGTGTGTGCATCCAGGTACTGCAGGTCTCGGCTGGGCTGTCTCATTGTGTGACGGGCCTGCCAGACCTCCCAATAGCTAAGGCAAGTTTTCCTTTGGATTATATTTCATGCAGAAACATTCATCGGCCAATTCCCATTCAGAACTTCAAGCAGTACTATGAGATGAAGACAGCAAGTGCTAACCACGCTTTTTTCCAGGAGTTTGAGGTGAGAAGACTTTTGCTAGAGATGATGCTTAATTTCACTTCTCATTAGCTCATGCCCCAGCTCTTGGGTGGCCTGTATGGACTGCTCATGTCCAGGCACAGTAACCCATCTCTCTAGCAATCCAAACACCCTACAAAGTAGTCTTAGAGGCCAAAGATTGGATGGATCAAGTGATTGGGGTTCCAGCTCTGGAGTCCTCAACAGAGAAAGGACACAGAACTGTTGGAACGAGTCCAGTGGAGGGCCACAAAGATGATTTGAGGGCTGGAGCCCCTCTGCTGTGAGGACAGGCTGAGGGAGCTGGGGCTGTTCAGCCTGGAGAAGAGAAGGCTCTGGGGAGACCTTGGAGCAGCCTTCCAGGATCTGAAGGGAGCTCCAGGAGAGCAGGAGAGGGACTCTTGGTCAGGAAGAGTAGTGATAGGACAAGGGGGAAGGGTTTTAAACTGGAAGAGGGGAGATTTAGATTGGATATTAGGAAGAAATTCTTTCCTGTGAAGGAAGAAATTCCTTCACAGAATTAGATTAGAATAACATAAGAAATTAGGAAGAAAGTCTTTCCCTTTCCAGTGAGGCACTGGAACAGGCTGCCTATGGAAGTTGTGGCTGCCCCATCCCTGGAGGGGTTCAAGGCCAGGCTGGATGGGGCTTGGAGCAACCTGGTGTGGTGGGAGGTGTCCCTGCCCAGGGCAGGGGGGTTGGAACTGGATGATCTTCAAGGTCCCTTCCAACTCTAACCATTCTGTGATTCTTTGATTCTGTGATTGGGAAATTCCTTTACTCAAAACCTGTTTTGTTTAAGTTCTGGTAGAAACACGTGTTGTCTACAGCATGAGGTGAACTAGCACTGTCCATAGCTGCTGGTGGACAAAGCTAAGGGCCTGAGGTCTCGACTGGAGGTGAAGATACTGAGTGATGTTTCAATGAGATCCACCTTGACGTGTTAGAAAAGAGCCTGCAGCCAAAAGGAAAATAAGGTCCAAGCTGTAGAGCCAGATTGTGGAATTCACTTGACTACCTTCCCTAGCTCCCACTACCAGCTGCAGGCTCTGAATTGTTCTGCTACCAGCACCTTTGAAAGTCCCATCAGCTATTTCCAGCCCTCCTCAGATCACCCTTCTCTGGCCTTCTGAGTGAGGACAGAGGCAGAAGCAGCACACCATATTTATATTTTTGCAGTACAACATGTTTCTGATTTCTCAGCACAAAATGTCCCAAGCTTCTTGGTAGATTTCTGCTCAGTTGTTTTTGTTCCCCCCAGGACACGGTCTTCAGCTTTTATTTCTAATCCCAACAGTGCTGTTGGAAAAAGCACTGGACAAAGCCACCTGTGGCTTGAAGTTCACAGGCAATACTGAGGGAGGAGTAGAGCAGTTCCCTGCTAGTGGGTTACCCTCTTGAACAGACAGAACCATTGGGCATGAGCAGGGAGCTGGGTTGTCCAGGAGCTCTCCAGAGAGACATTTGTGATCATCTTCTTCCCTGTTCTACAGGAACTGAAGGAAGTTGGGAAGGACCAGCCAAAGGTGGAGGCTGAGCTACCAGCAAATGTCTCCAAGAACAGATATCCCCATGTGCTGCCCTGTAAGTGCTGTCTCCTCTCTCCTCCCTCCAGCATCCAGGCTGGGATTTCACACTGCAGTGCACAGGGATGCAGTCACTGCAGGGTTCACAGGACCTGGCTCCTCTCCTGTGAGAAGAAGTAGTCTTTTAAGATGGGCCTGTTTCCATTTTCCTGCTGGAGACTAAAGGCTTAAGGGTTGAGCCAGAGCCACCGTCCTCCTCAGCTCCTCTGGGAGGCTGCTGGGCCGGTGCTGGGAGAGCCCAGCTCAGGGATGGGTCCCAAAGGGGCACCATGAGTGTCCCGTGGCTTTTTCGATAAGCTTCATGATACCAGGTCTGCTTTCTTACCCCTCTGCTAACCCAGCTGGCAGGCAATGCTCGCCTTGCCAGGGAGAAGGTGCCTGACCAAGCACAGAGCCTCACTGCTGTCTGCAGAGATGGAGCTAGGGGACCTTCTGGGGCTTCTTCCAGTGTGTTACCCAGGTGAACAGGAGATGGCCATGTCTTGGGGAAGGGCCGCCTTGGGGAATCGTGTGCGTATGGTCTCTTTCAGATGATCATTCTCGAGTCAAGCTGAGCCAGCTGGGGGAGGATCCACACTCAGACTACATCAATGCCAACTTCATGCCTGTGAGTGCCCACTTGCCTTCCCCACAGAGACATGGGCACAAGGCACCATCAGAGAAACTCTGCCTGGATTGAGGTTGTGAGGGCTGGCAGGCAAGACCTGCCACTGAAGCTGCAGCTGGCACAGACTGGCAAGGAATTGGGGGTCCAGTGGGGATGCCTAGCTGCCCTTTGGCAGGAATTGGAGATCATCAGATGGCAAGTGCAGAGAATGCAGAGGTGTGAGTGTGGGGAGACTGGCAAGGCTTTCTGCTTTCTTCTTGAGGACTATCTTCTCCCATCCTCTCTCAGCTTACTGCCCTGTCTGTCTGTCTGCTCTTTCTCCTCTGGTCTGTGTAGCTGCATTTGAACAATCCTGGAGCTGTGCCCACATCTTCCATCCGGGAGATTTTCCCAGGTAACAGGCAGGGCACACAGCATGGGCACGCGGGTGTGTGGATCCGTGGGGCATGTGTGTGTCAAAGTGGCAAAGGCAAAGCAGCAGCCTGAGACCTTGCATGCTCACCTGCCCTCCAGCAATGACTGGGGAGCACAAGAGAGACCCAGATGTGCCTTCCCCTGGTTAGGCTGCATGAGGAACTGCTTGGAGGGAAACTGCACTGGTCTCCTCTTTAAATGTATAGATGGCACGTGTTGGACAGCACAAGCTTCCTGTGAAATCAGCTGCTTCTGAGATCAACTGCCTGGGAACTGTGCCCTCATGGCATTTCTTCCTCTGCCGCAAAAGCAGACCAGGCACTGTCTGTCCCAGGGTGGCATCCACCTGCCTCAGCAACTTGCCAACTCCTCCTGTCTACCTCCTACTCAGGGCTATACATCCCAGCAAGAGTTCATTGCCACCCAAGGGCCCCTGAAGAAAACGATAGAGGACTTCTGGAGGCTGGTGTGGGAGCAGAATGTCTGCAACATCATCATGCTGACAGTGTGCATGGAGAACGGGCGGGTAGGTCAGCACTGACGGGCTTCCACGTGCTGGTCTCATCCAAGCCCAGATCTGTTTGTGTGAGCTGAGCCCAGGACTGGGTTTGTGCCCTCCACCAACCCCCGCTCAGATGTGGCTCCAGGGGGGGGCATGGGCCACACAACTTCCACAACAGGCAGTGTGGGGTGAGGAGGGGCTGATGTGTGCGGCTCAGTGTTAGCTTGGGGTAGGAAGGAGTAGGAATGGAGGTTAGCTGGAACCATATCCATCACTCTCAGGTATTTCTGCAGTATCTGAAATTATGCTTCCCTCTGGATGAGACACCTCAGATGTTTCTCCAGCCTGATGATGGGGATGATGCAACCCCACAGCTCCTTTCCTCTGGAGGAGGTTGAGATCCAAAGGGGCGGTGGGGGCATATACTGTGCAAAGCTCCTAGTGGGAATGTGGACCACTCCTGTCTGCTCCCCAAGACCTCCTCTGGCTCCCCACACAGCTGCTGCTCTCCACATGCTCTCAGGAAGCTGGAAGGTCACCCAGTGGGACCTGGACCCTCACTGGCCTCACTGGGATCCCATCTTGTCTGTGCTCTAGGTTCTCTGTGATCACTACTGGCCATCCGAATCTGCCCCAGTGTCCTATGGGCACATCCGTATCCACTTGCTGTCACAGAGCAGCTCTGAGGAGTGGACCATGCGCGAGTTCAAACTGTGGCACGTGAGTAAGGACCCAACAGACTTGGGGACCTGTCAAGGGCTGGGGGTTTGCATGGGGTGCAGTGGTGTTTCTTCTTGGTGGTGGTGGCATAATTTCCTTTCTGTGCCACTAGTGGGGTTCAAAGACGCAATCACCTGCAGAACAGTCTGCCACTGTCAATGCCTGTCACCTCTGCTGTCCACCCTTGCTCTCTTCTTTCCATGTGCCTGCACTGGGACACAGTCTGCAGCTTCCAAGGCACATTCCTCAGCAGTCAAAGGCATATCTTCTCCTTGCCACCTACATGCCTCACCACAGCATGGGGCTATGGGGAAGCATAGGGTAGGAGAAGCCACCAGGCAGTGCAGCAGACCTGGCATTGGCTGTTCCTAAGTCCCCAGGTGCTCCCAGGGCCGCAAGGTGCGTGCATGCTCCCATCCTGGTGGGCTGCATGCCGATCACCAGCATCCCTCCTGGCAGGGGGGTCTCCGGGCAGAGCGGCACGTGTCCCACCTGCACTACACGGCGTGGCCTGATCACGGGATCCCGGAGTCCACAACGTCCATCATGACCTTCAGGGAGCTGGTCCGGGAGCGTATCCAGAGCACCAAAAACGCGGGGCCAACCCTCGTGCACTGCAGGTGAGGGTCTGCTCCGGGAGGAGGCAGAAAGGGATGGTGGGAGAGGGCTTGGGGGAGAATGGTCCTGCTGGTGCACGAACTGGGAGGGAAAGCAGCTCACGGAGACACTGCAGAGAGACTCTGCTTGGGCACTGGGGGTTACAGGTCTGCTTGCAGCCTGCCCCCCATTCACAGGAGATGAGTCTCCTCAGCCCCACGCTGCCCTGGGGTGGTGGGAGTGGTGCCCCAGGGTGCGGCGTCTGGGAGCCCCGTCTAGCATCAATGGGGAGCCCATCAGCTGTGGGCTCAGGCAACGTTTCACCCTTGCTGTCTGTGCTCTCAGCGCCGGGGTGGGCCGGACTGGCACCTTCATTGCACTGGACCGGCTGCTGCAGCAGATGAAGCAGGAGAAGGTGGTGGACACGTTTGGTGTTGTTTACACCTTGCGGATGAACCGTTACCTGATGATTCAGACTCTGGTAAAACCTCTGCTCCCTCTTCCCCCGAGCCTCTTGCTCCGCGGTGTAAAAGCTCGCTGGGCTGGCAGACGGATGAGCTGGCCAGACCCAGCACCCCAGCCTGCTCAAAGCAGCAGCTCAGCTGGAGCTGAAATTACTCTTCTGTAGGGGTCTCCAGAAATGTCATGCCCTGCCAGATCCACAGCAGCAACATCCATAGTCTCAGAGCCCTCCCAGGAGGCTCAACAACACCCCAGAGCACTGAGGAACAGGATCTGGGCCTTTGCAGGCAACTCTTTACTCACACCGGGCTGTTGGCCCATGTTGCTCCACCAGTCTAATATTTCTAGCGCTCAGGGTTGGGACAAAGTGTCAGCTCTACCCTTCAGGATGGACAGACAGACCCAGGGGCTCTTGAGACTGGGCCAGGGCTAGAGCCTTTTGGTCATGAATGTAGGGCTTTTGGAGCAGAAATGTAGGACCCCCTGTGCCCACTAGGCAGTGCCATGCCCTCCTCTTCTTGCTGTCTGCGCGGTGCAATGCTCTACGTGTCTGTCTGCCTTTGCCTTCCAGTCCCAGTATATTTTCCTGCACAGCTGTATCCTGGACAAGATCTTAGAGGAACCAGTCCTGGGTCTATCAGGGACAGAGAGGTAAGGGCTCGCTGAACTTTGCTGGCCACTCCACCCACCCTGACCCACAGCTCCTTCAGGTGGCAGGCGGGGGTCCTGACCTGAGCTTGAGCCTTGGCTCCAGGACAGAAGGATGGGGAAGCCCAGTCCTCCCACCTGGCCTTTTGAGGGATTTCAGCCGAAGGCTGTTAGCTGCAGCATGGGAAGCCCAGCCCAAAACCAGGTGTGAGTCGCTGGGCACACTGGAAGGGCTTGGAGAACCACATCTTCCTTTCCTCCCTATGCCAATGCCAACTAGCTGCAGAGCTGCCTTGGAGAAGGCATTTCAATCAGCCCTTGGCTTCCTAACCCCAGGGGTGCCCTAGAGATGGATTCAAACTGGAGGGGCTTGTGACAGCTGGGTGGGCTTGGGATGTCCCTTCTAATGGAGGCCAAGAGGAGGAAGGAGGCTCAGGCTGGACATGGCTTTGCCCACCCACCTCTTTGTCTCTGAGGCTGCATCTGGAGGTCACATATCTTTGTAGTCAAATTGTCTCCTACCTCCTGCAGAACAGGATGCCTTGGTCCTTGCTGTGTCATGGGAATAGGCCCTGGGCTGTGCCACAGCTGAGACCTGCTTTTGTCTAGAGGAGAACAGGTTGGCACAGACCAGAGCTGGGCTGGGGACCTGGGAGGGCCCTGGCATTTGGGTGGTGAAGGTCTGCCCACAGCCCTGTCCACCTACTGCAGACACAGCCTGGATGCTGCTGAGTTTCCTCAACCTCTCCCTTACCCCTTGTTTCTCTCCCCAGGTCCTGCCCCATCCCGCTGAAAAGCTTTGCTCAGCACTATTCCCAGAAGGCAGCCAAGTCCCATGTGGGCTTCCTGAGGGAATATGAGGTGAGAGCCATCCAGGGCAGGGTGCAGGGAGTACTGTCATGGCCACGTGCACTAGGGGAACCTGTGGAGTGATTGCACCTGGTCAGGCTGGGGGACACAACAAGTGTCTCCTGAGTGGGTCTCATGCCCTGGTTTCCTCATGCCTGGCTGTCCTGATGGTGTCCCCTCTCCATGGCATGGTGCCCCCAGGCACATAGTTGCCTTGCACGTCCTGCCCTCATCAGAGTCTGTCTCTGCTTTCCCGACCCCATGCAGGGTAGGGACCTATCTCAACATCATTCTCCAACAGAAAGAGGTAGCCGTCTCCTGACAGTGAGGAACACATCTGGCAGCCCGCCCCAGAGGCGGTCACATAGCACCTCTGCTAAGGCTTCTGCATGAGCAGCCTTTATAACCACCCTTCTGCTGAGGCCTGACATCCTCAGGAGTCCTTAGTTCCTCCTGCTCCTCCTGATCCTCCCTGCTCACTGCTTCCTCTGCTCTCTTTCACTCTGGCAGGCCCTCCTAGAGGCTGTCAAGGAAGAAGCCAGCTCTGCAACACCATCTTCAGGCAACCAGCAGACACATCCCTCTACCAGTATCCTCCCATGTAAGTGCTGTGGACACCTTACATCCTCTCCCTTCACCTGTGTGGAGCTAGGCTGGGCCAGGGCCAGTGCGCCAAAGTGCAAGAAAATATTTTGACACACTGCAGTGAGGCCACCAGAAGGCTACCGAGGTGTTTCAGGGGTGGAGCACATGATGTATGGGACAGAGATAGGGTTTTTTCAGCCCAGAGGAGAGAAGGCAAAGAGATTTTATTGCTATTTTCAGCTACCTACTGGGAGGGCAAGATGAAAATGTAGTCTTCTCAGAGGTGCACCATGGAAGGACAAAAGGCAAGGGGGATGATTTAGAAGAGTAATCCAACTCAGTATAAGGGACAAAGGGTTCCCATGAGGGTAACCAAACACTGGACAGGGACCCAGTCCTTCTGCTGGTGTCCATCCTTGGAGACATCCAGATCTCCACTTGCCAAGACACTGACCAATCTGCACTACATGTATCTGCTTTGAGTAGGAGACTGGGATAGAGACCTGTCTTGGGGGCAAACGTCCATGAGCTGGACAAGAGCAGAGGGCAGCACCTTTACAGAGGGATGGTGAATGGGGGGTTGGATCTGTGTGGCCGTGTGGAATCTGGCAGTTGGCCTGCAGGAGCTACGTGGGCACAAGGCTGTCCTGAATCCCTCCACCTCCCACATATTTTGCAGACGATCGCTCCAGGGTGAAGTTTTCCCTGCTGGAACAGGGCCCTTTCTCGGGTCTCCTGCAGGTGTGGCGTGTCCCGGTGAGTCTTACCTCCAGCAGCAATGCCCACCCCTGTGCCTGGGTCCCACTGGCAGAGGGTGATGCTCCCCCTTCCTCACTGTCCCCTGCTCCTTGTTGCCTGGTTTCTGCACTGCTCCGCTGGTCACTGCTGCTGTGATCTTGTGTGGACAAGAAGGAACCAGTTGGGCTTGTCTTCACTTCCCTGTCTTGATGCTTTCTCTTCTCCTTGCCTCCTGACCTGCTGAGCTTCCCTTCTTTTCCTGGCCTCTCCCACAGTCTTTAGGGCTGATGACCTGTGCCATGCTCTCCAGCAGGAGAATGACTTTCTTGTTTCCCACTCAGGGCTGCAGCTCCAGCAGGGAGTATCTGGCTGTCCAGGGGCCTGACAAGTTGACTATGGAGGACTTCTGGACTCTGGTGTGGGAACAGGACATTCACACCATTCTAACACTTCTCCCGTGGCAGGAGAAGGGGGAGGTAAGGTGCCATGCCTGCCTATGCCAGGACAGAGCAGGGATCTATCAGAGCTCCAGAACTTGAACTCTCTTCACTGCCTCCTGAAGTCTGGGTACGGACCCAGAGTAGCTAAAGCTGAATCTTCCCTGTGTCAAAGTGTCATGGTAGGCAGGTTCTGCCTGTCCACCATGTGGTCCCTGGCCCTGCACTCAGCATTTCCCTGGCACCCAAGGACTCCATGTCTCTGTCTATACGAGGTTGGAGAGTGTTTGCTGAGCACATGCCACTGCCGAGCAGCTCTGTGTTAACAGGGAGGCTGGCTGCAATCTGCTCTAGTTTCCAAAAACTCCCCCAGGATTTAGCTAGGGAGCAAACTGACATGGAGTAGTATTGCAGGTGCTCTTGTTCCAGCCCCATCTCAAACCCCTGTGATGGTGATGGATATGAAACATGGCAACCGTCAACATGAAGCCAAACTTGCTGTTGTGCACAGGTCCCAAGGGAGGCGTGCTGGCCCCTGGAAGGAGACTCTCTCTGCACAAAGACTCTGACCATCCAGTGTGGCACAGAGAAGCTTGTCTCGGGATGGAGGTGCATCCAGCTCAAAGTGAAACACGTACGTGTTCATGGGGCTGGCTTGGCTCCCACTACCTGGGATGTCCTTTACTGCTAGCAAACAGGCTGTAGAGGCAAAGGCTGAAAGGTTTGTGGAGACTTGTCTGAGCTGCAAGAGCAGAGCACCAGCAGCCCACAGATGCAGCAGGGAACCTAGATGGCAATATCCAGAAGAACATCTGCTGAGTGGACATAAGAGATGCATGGGAGAGGCTTGGAGGCTTCCTCTGCCCCTTGCTGATGGGTCTTTCTGACCCTCTTTGAAAAGGCCCGTGTAGTTTTCAGTCTTCCTCTCAAGGGACAGGTCAGGGCTCTGTGGGGAAGGAAAGCAGGTTGCCAGAGGTGACAGATGCTGTGCAGGTGATGGGAAATGCCTCAGCAGGGTCTGCCTGGACAGCTTTACAGAAGCTAGCAGTTACCTCAGGAAATCATCTGACGGTCTAAGAACTGGAAAGATGGGACCATTTTGCATCCAAACTCACCTGTTACTCCCCAACAGCCACGTCAACTCTTTCTGTCTCACCAGGAGAAGAAAGCAAAGGAGAGGCAGGTACAACAGTTCCTATACACACTGTGGAGCAGCAAGAAACAGCCAGATGTCCAGAGCCTGGTGGAGTTCCTTACTGCTGTTAGACGGTGCATGCCCCACCGAAAGAGAGCTGGTCCTCTCCTGCTGCACTGCAGGTACATCACTGGGTAATGTGCTCTTGCCAATCCTGCTTTACCAGGGGAGTTGATGATCTCCAGAGGTCCCTTCCAACTCTGACAGTTCCGTGACTCCATGACTCCATGCTCACTTTACTGCTCTGTCCGTGGGCAGCCTCCCGGAGATGGTAGCCAGCAGGCTGCACAGTGCCCTGTGCCCTCCACCAAGGAACCCGAGGTTTTTGGAGCATGTTGAGAGTAGGTCTATGGGAGCCAGGAAAGCTCTGAACTTGGGAGGTTAGATGAAGCAGCACTCTGTCCAGGGCATGGGGAGAGAGGAGGGCAAATAGGGCTAGGCCAGGGGCAAATGTGGAATGAGCAGGCATTCCTGGTCAGAGGTACCCAAGTGATCCCTCAGCTGACTCCTAGGGTCCTGGGAGCAGCCCTGATGCTCGCAGCCGGAGAAAGCTTCCAGTCCCGTGGGAGTCAACACAGCCGGTGCATTGGCAGAGCTGACTTGGCTGAGGGATTCAGAGCTCAGCAGGGCAGGCTGGGTCTCCAGGCTTTCAATAGACACTCTGGGGTCCCATCTCTCTGGACAGCACAGGGCTTCCTAACGCCTGGACCAGTGCTCACGGTCCCCTAAGTCCACTGTACTTGGTTGTCTCTGACTTCTTAGTCTACTGACCACTTCCAAAGAGGCTCAGCTCAGCTTGGCCTGGCATCAAGGACTCTCCTTTGTCCCTTGCAGCAGTGGCGTAAGTCAAATGGGGACACTGATCTCCCTGGATTGCCTGTTGCACCAGATGAAAGCCGAGAGAACCGTGGATGTCTATGGGGTGACCCTCCAGCTGACAAGAAGCTGTTGTCTCATGACTCCGACTCTGGTAGGTGGGAAGGAGGAAGGGGGGGTGGGCCAGGCAGAACAGAAGCGTTCAAGCTGAGCTGCCTGCAGCTGGAAGCATTCTGCCCACTCCTCAGGTGCTACCTGGGCTGCCATCCAGCCTATGCAGGGATTTAGTCTGTGCTTCCTCTGCCAGACACCAAGGGCTAAGGACACCGTCTTTTCCCAAGAAAGGGCTTTCCATTGCCTCGGTTCTGGAGTTAAAGCAGGTTAAATTGCATGTGAGTTCACAGTAAAAGCAAGGCACTCTTTCCGTCCTGCCCTGGAAAGCCTGAAGCACTGGTTCCATCCTACATGACAAACCTGCCTGCTCACACCAGGCTCTGGACACAGCTGTCAGCCTGGGTACCCAGAACCTGCTGGGTTTCCCGTTGGCTGCCTTTCCCTGATGCATCCCCCACAGCTGGCCCCGGCCCCTGCCTGCTGCCAGAGCTGGGGCACCGGGGCTGTGGCACTGTCTGATGGTGCCGCACGCCTGGGCCACAGCCCAGCCCCACAGGCCTCCAGGGTGCCGCTCCTGATGGGCGCTGGCAGCACAGATGCCCTCTGGACAACGCTTTCATTTGCTGCAACCGCTGAACAAGCTGATGTGCAGCATCCCTGGAAACCCTTCCCACAGGGACAGCAGAATTAGGGCAGATCTCGCCAGGGCTTCCCAGCTGCAGAGCTGCCTGCAAGCAGCTAATCACATTCTTAATTAATATGAACCATGCGTATGGTGGGAGCCAGAGGAGGACAAGGCCCCCGCTGCCCCTGCTTCAGAGCTCTTTTGTATTTCGGCAGTGGTCTTGCCGAGCAGAGACACAATGTGCCCATCAAGGCACAGCAAGTGCTGATCAAAAGCTGCTGCCCCACTGAGGGTGGGCAGCAGAGGCAGATGCCTCCCCACCTTGCCACGAGCAATGGTCAGTCTGATCCCAGCACAGCCAGGGAAGGACAGGCAGGGCTCCCCTCCTGCCCCACACTGCTGCCATGGGGCTGCCAGCCTCCTCCATCGCTGCAGGGGCTTGGCAGGACCCCAGTATCTCTGACAAAACCCCAATATCTCCAACAGGCAGGGGCATGCTGCAGCGATGCTAGGGACATTGGCTGATTTTTTGGGGGGTTTAGTACCAAACAAGGTGGGAGAAGATGGACCTTGAGGGACTGTCCATGGGTAACCGCTGGGTATTTAAGTGCCCTCATCTCCGCGGCAGTGCGTCTCTGGGGATGTGTGCTCGCCTTTGGCCGAGCATTGAGTGTGCCTGCTCTGAAGTCAATCCTGGACTGTCACTCCAGATTTCACAATCAGGCCAGGCTCATGGAAAACATGCTCTGGTGACCTGGAACTGCTGCCATTGTGTGATCTGTGGCTTTCCCGGCCCTTCAGTGGGGCTAAACCCACCACTGGCAGGGGAGGAGTCTCCTCGTGACTTGCAGCTTAGCCAGCGCATTAGTGAGCTGTTTGGAGGCCCCTCTGTCGAGTCCCTAATCCCCCCTTCCTGGCTACCATGTGATTGCAATCTGCAGCGTTTGTGGGCTGCCCCTGCCCTTGGCTTTGTGCGTGGCATACAGCCTCATTTATCTTTCCCACACCTTGCCTTTCTCAGATGTCTGCTGTGGCAGGGGTCAGCATGGGGTGTTTAGCAGGCTAACATCATTTCAGATCAGCCTGGCGTTTGAGCAGGACCCCATATCAAATCCATAATGGACTTGAGACCTCTGGGCCCACATTTGGTGCTGATGGATCCTTTCTCAAAATAGAGAGAGGATGCTGGACTAAAACCACCCAGATCTTGTTGTCTACCTCTGAGGGCTTGCAAACATCTAGCCAGATGTCCTGTCAGCCCTTGGCTCAGGTACACTGAGATCATCACCAAGGGAAACTCCTACTCCAGAAGTCTTCTCTCCTGGCTTCAGGTCACTGCCAGACCCTGTGCATTCCAGCAGGACAGAGCTTTCCCTCTCTGTGCTCTCACCATCACTGGAGTTGTTCTTCAGTCTCGATGCAAACACCATGGCACAGCCAAAAGCCGCCAGGACACTCCGAGAAAGACAGGGGATGTTGTTTCTTCTGAAGTGCAATTTGCCTTCAGGTGTTACTAGTGGGGATGATGAAGCAGAAGGAAACAAACAGGATGTAATTACAGCTGCAGGCCCTGTTCTTCCTTTCAGGGCCAATCTGGTAACATGGGACAAACATGGACCACTTGGGACAGCAAATCTTAGTTTCCCATCTGACACCTTTAGCTAATTAGGATCTTTTAAGGAAAATTGCAGGATTAGTCCTGCAACCACGTCTCCCTCAGAAACCTGACTCCAGATACCGCTTTCTCTTTTGCAGGACCAGTACGTGTTGCTGTACACCTGCCTCCGGGACATCATTGCTCAGAAACAGCCCTAACACCGCTTGGTGCTTCATGGCACCATCCTGCCCTCTGCCTCTGCGTGGCCTGTTCCAGAGCCAGGTGCTGGGGTGAGAGCACCGTGGGGCTCCTGACACAGAGCAAGCCCTGCAGAGAGTCAGGAGCCGCCTCGGCACTGCCACCAACGCGTCCTACACGGTGTGAGCAGCAACGTGGGGTCTCCTGAGGAGACGGGCAGCATCACGTGCTGCTGCAACCCCTTGGTGCAGACACGGCGAAGGGCTGGGTGGGATGCTTTGGCCATCTCCTGGGATTCCTGGTGCCTGGAAAGTTTGTTAACCCCATTGCAAGCAGGGAGCGCCAGCTGTGGGGGCCCTGCCCCTCAGCACAGAGGGGCAGCCCTGGGCTCATTCCTGGGCAGCCCTGGCACCCGCAGGCTGCACACAAGTGCTGGGCACTGTGGTCTCTGTGCGACCGACTTGTGCTGAAGGTCTCAGACACTGTCGCGGGCAGAGCGTGACGGGAGCTGGCTTGGCTCGGCTGGTGGATCAGTCTTAGGTACAAACAATAAACAGCCCTAGGAAAGAGTGTGCTCATGAGGGTGGGCTTCCTTTTGTGGGGTCCCAGCAATGCCAAGGCTTTCCCCTGCTGCAGCACAGCAGCTGTGTCGCTCGCCATGGGCAATGGATGGGGTGTCCTTGGCCGGGCCAGATACTGCAATCCAGAGCGCACAGCACCTCCTGTTCACTCTCCTCTGCTCCTGTTACTGAGGCAACAGTTCTCCAGCCGGCCTGCAGCTTTATGAGGGAGACACATTTTCTGATGAAACCTGGGCTTGAAGTTGTGAACCTGCTGGCTCCCGAGAGCCAAGGACCAGGGCAAAGCTACCTGGTGCAGCTGACATGCTGGCAAGCAGCTGGCGGCCCTGGGGCTTACTGCAGAGCAGGGGTTGCTGCTCCGGGGCCTGGGATGTCCATGCAGCTACATGGGGGGACACCGCTGGGCTGCAAACCACAATTGTAAGTAGCAACTTGATTGAGATCCATGTGCAGGTGAGAAGGAACAGTTGAAAAAACAGATGATTTCACAAGCCTGCTCCTAGGGTAGAAAAAAATATCTAGGAACTCGTTTGTCCTCCTTCACCCATTCAGGCAGCATGGGGTTATGGTACAGTCTCAAAGCAGCACCCCTGTCCCAGTCTGGGTCCACACCCCTACCCACACCACCATCCATGCCCTGCAGGAGGTGTCTAGGAGTGAGGTGAGGAGCTACAACAGCTACGAGGAGGAGGTCCCACGACCTAGTGCAGGGAGTAGACAGCACCAGGGGGAAGACCGAGCTGGCTACTCATCCTACAGCTCCTGTCTTTCCACAAACAATTGACGTCCAAAGCACACGAAGGCAGAGGTTCCTGTGCAGAAACCTACAGCTGCAGCTGCTGATGTAGGAAAAGGACTGATGCTCATTCCCTCAAACAGGGGAGACAGCCTGGATCCAGCCCCAGCATCTCTCTGCTGGTGGCATTTGACACAGCCTGGGGCTCTCATTTGCTGTCCATGGCCCAGAAACCCCAGACGCTGGGCATGGTTACATCTCAAAGGTGTGTGTGGCTGTGAGCTTCGTGTCCAATAGGCTTTCGTTCAAAGTGTGCAGTCTCCACTGAGCACAGAGAAGCATTTGTATTTGTATATTCAACATGGTATACCCATGTTAAAACACCTAATACACTTAGTCTTAGAAGATTTCAAGAATATCTGTGGAGCACTATGACCTGGGAAGTGGAGACAATCACAGTGATGGTGAAGATGTGAAGGAGGAGCCATTGCCTTAAGGTAGCAGGAGTCCTGCCAGGAGCACAGAAGCAGCATTACCAGATGGTCATTGCTCCTGGGGCTGTTCAACACCCCACAGAACCCTGGGTTTCTGCAGACAAGCCCTCCCTTACTCTGCCCAGAGCAGCTACCAGGGTCTCCCAACAGCCTGGCCAGGACTGCATCTTCAGAAAGGGGCAGCATCCAAGGGTAAGGAGGGGCAGGAACTCCCCATCCTCTCTGTTCTGTTTTTCTGCAGTCAGAGCTGCCCTGTGGCTTTCAGAGTCATTACTCCTGGGGCTTTGCTCAAAGCCATATTCCCCACGGACGGGCTCTGGGTCTGGCTCTACAGCTTGTAATACAGGAGAGGGACCTCAGAATGGGACAGCAT
Source organism: Pedionomus torquatus (assembly GCA_013398155.1). Lineage (NCBI taxonomy): Eukaryota > Metazoa > Chordata > Aves > Charadriiformes > Pedionomidae > Pedionomus > Pedionomus torquatus. The sequence goes on from VZRU01012832.1 coordinate 68,783, forward strand.
TCCCAAGGACTGTTTGTGGGCTCTTGCCTTTCATGGAGAAGAGCAGGACAACAGCCACAAGAGACAACTTGACCACCCCTCAGTTCACCCTTAGCTGCTGGCAGTGACCGAGCAAGATGGGAGGTGAGCTCTGCTGGCACTGGCCCCACACCACCTCTCATGCCAGCAGGGTTCAGGCCAGCACATCATTGTCCACCTGCCTTGTCGATGGTCTGCTGCACCAGGGTCTTTCTACAGACCCCTGGGAAAGCGCTTATGGGTCTGCTTGTGTGTCCGTGCTCAGAGATGACAGTCCCAGCACAGGGCACAGCTGCACACAGCCAGGCAGGGCTGATGTATGGACCCAGGGCTCGTGGCACAGGGCTGCGAGGGGCGCTGGCTCCGAGTCTCAAGGAAGCAAGTGAAAGCCATGGTGGGGGAGGCATGTTGCTGTCTGCAGAGCTTCCCAAAGTTCAGGAGCAAGTGATCCCACAGCCCTCACATCTGGCCAGCACAACCCAGCAGTGCTTCCAACAGAGCCAGCCGCCAAGGTGAACCTGCAGACATCTGCAGCTAAAGCACAGCTGCTCTGGCAGGTAGGAAGGGACCTTCTCAGCAATGGGGCGTGTGTGGGACAGGCGTTTGTCAAGCAAACTGGCCAGCAGGTTTCACCCAGTGAGTTCAGCATAGCTGCCTCTGTGGCACAAGCCTGCTGCTCCATGTTTCACGTCCCGTCTAACAGGAGGCCAGCTTGGTGACGATGATGAATTTACGACCTCCCACCCACTGCTGCAGCGGAGTCTGGAGCCACAGATGCTTACAGAGGGTGTCGTGGGAGCTGCGGTTTGGATGAATAATTTTCCAGCCCTGAAGCTCAGAGCCACGAAACCCAGAGGGGGAGAGAGAAACAACAAAACAGTAAAACAAAACAAGCCTCCAGCTCAGGCCGCCCAGTGAGTTCTGGACCACGCCGTGTTGTTCTTCATATTTAGCTTGCTCCAGTCTAGCAGCATCCAGCCACCACCCTCCTCCACCAGCCCCCATGCAGAGGTCAAGACCCTGAAGAGGAGCAGGACCATGTCCATTTGGACCCCTCTTCTTACCCCTTTTTCCCCTTCCACCTGGCATCACACAGGGGCGGACTGGGCTGACATTGCCAAGTGACAGGAGAACAGCGGTAACCAGCCCTTGGACTTCCTGGGGACCTGCAGCCATGGAAGTCTGTCGGTGACTGCTGGGGCACCACAGCTCCTTGATCTACAGCTTCTCCATCCACTGGCTCTGAATGTCTGCCCTAGACTCCTGTTCTCTTCTCCTTCCAGGGCACAGAGTCCAGCAGTTGTCATGCCTTCACCCAGGACAGACACACCCACCTGCCACGACATCCTGCCAGATCCCTGGACACCTCCGTGATGTTACATGCCCAGTGCCAGGCTGCGGCTGCCCCAGCTGTAGCTGTGGTGTGGGGATGCCAGCTGCTCACTGTCTCTTCCACTTGAGCTGTACCACCACTGGGGAGCAGCAGGGTTGCAGCCTATTCCTCCTCAGGATCTCCAGCATCATTTCTCATCAGTCACTGCTGTCAGCAGCCTCCTGGAGAGCAGAAGCATTAGGGACAGAGAGATTCAGGTCTGAACTGAAAGGGGAATTATTCCTGGAACAGCCAAGTAGGACCACAACTGAGGTTCCCTCTTCAACACCCTGCTCTTGCATGTGCTGAGCTTGCCATGGGCTTTGACTCCCTGACCCAGATGATGTAGGGACTCCAAAAAGGAAGATCTTCAAGGATGTCAAACACTGAACCAGGTGTCTGGTCCACCTAACAGGTTTTCTACCCAGCTCTGCACTTCTGTACCTCTTCTCTGCAGGGCAAGGAGCCACCACATCTTTTTTTTGCAGTTCATCCCAGAGGAAAGAGTTAAAGTGCACCTGAGGCTTGGGTTGTCCTGTGTCCTGGACATCAGGAGGGAACCTTCCCTGCTCCTTTCTGACTTCATTAGCACCAGCCCTTCCCACTATGAAGGAGCACAATTGCTTCCAGTCCTCATCCTTCCCCTGCTCCAGTCGGGCAGCTGGAGCAGCGTACTGGGCACCGGGGCTTTCTGCTTGTTTGCAAGTGTTTGCATTTACATTTTGGGAATCATCTTAAAGCCCTTGCTGAGCCTGTAGCCCGACTGTAGTATTTCAGCCTTTGGATGGCCCTGGTGGAAGCAGTGGCACCAGGAACATTCCTCTGGCCTTTGCCCCTGTGCCCAACCTAAAATGGCTCCCCGGCGTATGCCCCAGGCTTAGACACATCCAAAGCACCAGACTCTTGGCTCCCACCGCCAATTAGGAATCCCTGCCGGTTTGGGCTGCATCCTGCTCTACGTAGAACCTGGACGAGCAGCTCCAGGAGGAGTCAGGGATAGTAAAAAAGTCTGGAGGACCAATCTTATAGAGAGATCAGGTCCCAGGAGTGACACCCACGTAGAGGTGTCTTAGATAAGGTGACTGAGTGCATGCCCTGGCACACATGGGCCAGTCCTGCCAATGCCTATTTTTTTCCAGTGTTCCTGTGCTTTGTGAGACTCTCCAGGGCTCTCTGAATCTCCTCCTTCCCCTGCAAGCACTTCTGGAGGCTTCTCTGATGTCCTCTCCATTGTGCATCACAGTGAGGTCTCAGTTCCTGCCGTGACCTTAGCAATGAAAACCAACCAACATCCTCCTGGTCTGCAGTATGGACTTGTCCTTGCTGAACTGGGATTCTACTGGGGTGATCTCCTCTAAAATCCAGAAGAGAATAAAAAGAGGGCACAAACTGATGTCCTGTGGGAGCAGGGCAGAAGAGGCACACTGGGGCCCCTGGCACAAGCTGAATATAAGAGCCTTCATCCCTCTGGCTCAGCTAGCACGACCTGTCTTATAGCTTGGGAAGGTCCCCGACTGGGCACCCAGGGCATTGGCAGCACCTTGGGAGGAATAACAGCACAGCACTACCCATCAGCTCCCCCTGCTCTGCAGGAAGATTACTGCTGAGTGACAAGGTCAAAGTCCAGCAAGTCGTCCCATCCCGGCTCACAGAGTTGTTCTGGCGCCGTGTGAGGGGACACCCGTGGCTGCGGTAAGAGCTCAGCTACAGCTCTCCCCTGGCTAGATCTCCACATTGACTTGGTTAGCCTGTACCTCCAACGGCTCTAAAAGCCCACAGCCCAAAGCTTCTTTGGCATTAATTTCTGGCTCACAGAGTGGATTTGGCCAGTGCTGGTGACTGGAGTCCCAGCTCTCCTCAGCTCCAAGACTGAGATCCAGAACCAGAGTACCTTGAGCAGGCTGTGCTGGTGTGACTGGCGCAGCCCCTTCCCACCACCCCACCCCCTGCCCCACACGAGCCGAGGCGGTAGCTGCTTGCTCACGTGGACTGCCCCTTGTTCCCTGCTTATGCTGCACTCTAAATTTTCCCAAGTTTTTTTCACTTCAGGCTATAGGAAGACTCGTTAGCCATGCAGCGTGGAGACAGCAGGAGAAATATCTCGTGGGATGTCACCTGCCATCCAGAGGTACCACCGTGCCAAAGTGTCACGCTCAGCCACAAAGCCCCGGTGTCCGGTCCCATCCCACCTTTTCACAGGGGGACTCTGTGGGTGCTGGGGAGCCCGGCTGGTGCAGCACCCGAAGGGTTCAGGTGAGCAGAGGGGGCTGCTTGCCTGCTGTGGAGCAGCGCCCTTCCCCTCTCCCCAGACCACAGGCTGCCAGTAGAGGACAACATACAGCCCCGTGAGCCTTGCCGAAAAACATCCCCTCGCACTAACAGGAATGAGCTGGAGCTCCCGGTGCCTTCAGTAAGGGCACGGAGCAGCCCACACTGCTCGCAGCTAACTGCAGTTTCAGAGAGAGATGGCTGAAAAGTGACACTTCCACCCCAGAGGGGCTTATTCAGAAATTCCAGGTCTACCGTGGAGACACCAAAGCTCTGGTCCAAATGACTTGACCAGACTCTTAGTTTTGCCAGGAGCCAGGTGGCATGCTGGAATAAGTGAAGACTTTGAATATTAACACCTGTTATCAGGTCTCAAAGAAGTGAGACATGGAAATGAAACACCACAGCCGAGCTAGAATAAAAAGCAACCAGAGATGTCAAAGCGAGACACACAGAGCGAAGCCCTCCAACTGCAGGCTGTGCTGCTCCAAAAACAATGTGAAAAATGTCATTCCACTCAGTGCCTTCCTGAGAAAATGGCTCTATTTCAGCAGAGTGGCAGTTTTCAATGGGGATCTCTTCAGTGTGATTTTTTTTAAGAGCTCTATTAATAGTGTGCTCAGCCAGAGCCCTGGATCCCCAAGGAGAATTCGCTGAGCGAGAGAGATTGTCAGGAGTGTGCAGTGAGGCTGGTGTCTGGCTGCCTGGGCTGGAGAGAGAGGGAAGAGGAAATCACAGATAAAAGCTGTTGTTGCAACCAGGAGCAGGGTGATAGGGCTGACACTTGCTCCAGACGGACACTACATTCCTGGCTGCTCTCAATAAATCCAGCCATTTCAGGCCACAGTGAAGCCCCACACCAGAGCTGCAGGGATAGCTCATCAACGAACCCTCTCTCCGAGGAGGGCTTCCTGTCTCCCCACCAAGCAGTGGTTTACATTTGGGGCTGTCAAAACACATTGCAAACATTTAATTAATGACATCTCCAGAGCTGGTCATGATGGAAGAAGCTTAATTCCAATTAAATCAGTTCCTGCTTCTAGACAAAAATCCTTTCTCCCCTGCACTCGGTGACGAAGTTTCCACTGGCTTCAGCAGTGATAGGGTGTCAGTGTTGAAACTACGGGATCTGAATGGACTTTGTAAATGAAATAGTTTCAGATCCTGCATCACCCACTCCGGGAGCTGTCAGCCACAGTCTGTCCATCAGCCCTGAACCCCAGGCTCCTCATTGAGCAGGATTTTTTCAGAGGAGATACCAACTCTGACTCAAAGCCCCTGGGGCACCCTAACCCTGGCTAGCTGAAGCTTTTTAAGCCTGCCACTTTGCAGGCTCACCTTCCTGTCTCTTTTGTCCTAAGATAATGGGTTATCAATTAGGAAACTCCTTGCCAGAAGGAAAAGCACATTCAGAGGAAGCAGGACATGAAAGCCACCTCCCAGTCTGTTCTTTGTGCAGCATCTTACCATGGCATGGCTGCAGCCGGAGGGGCTTTGCAGCCTGGGCCCTTCTTTCTCTGCTCCATCCCCTTCCTCCAGCCAGGGCTGGTGGGAGGAACACACCAGCTCTGATGGGAGTCCGGATCCACCTCAAGCCCAGTGGTCATCTTCCTTTCGGCAGTGCAGGAGACCCATGTTCAGCTGCCATCCCCATTACAGACTCTGTATTATTGGCTCTGCAGACAGAGATGCAGTGTGGTCCAGGCTGTGGGGCCAGACTCTGCCCTTATCACCGAACCCACTGGCACGGGAGGACAGTAATGACCCAAGGGCATCACACTGACCCTGAACAGCCAGTAGCTGAGATCAGGAGGGAGGAGCAGAGCTAGCCTTTACAGCCTTCTCCCATCACAGATCCGGCACCTTTTTCTAAGCAGGTGCTTCTGGTCCTCAAGAACTCAGTAGCTCCTTGACACTCCAGCAGCCAGAAATCCTGTTTTGATGCACATCCCACATTTCAGGACCCCTCAAGGCCCTGGGATGGGCTGGAATAGGCAGTACCTCCTTGCTAAGCCAGACCTGCTCCCTTCTGCATGATGGAGCTCCAGATGACATGGCTTCAGGCAGACTGGTGGTCTGCTTTGACCTCTGACCACTATGCCCAAGATTAGAAGGAGCTCTTGGGGCAAGCCAGCCACCTGCTCCTGGCATCACTGCAGCAGTGCAGCTCTGGCAAACGCAGCTCCTATGGGCACTTGACCTGCAGCTGGGCAAAACTGCAGCAAGCGGTGCGGCTGCGGGAGCACCGTGTCCCACTGGAGAGGTTCGCCACCCAGCTCAGTCCCACGACGCTGCCACTGTCCCCCTGCATCTCCCAGCCAGCCCCATGTGTGGGGACAGCAACAGGGCTGTGTGAGTGAGGGTCTGCCCGCAGGACAGATGGACCTTGCAGCCCCGACCATGGTTGCTCCCAGCAAAGGGCTCCTTGTGAGCTCCTCACTCTCTTCTCCCCAGCTACACCCTGACTTTCCAGTTGCAGCTGGGCTGAGCAGCCAGCACAGACACACAGAGTCCTTTATCTGGGGTTGTATTTCAGCGTCCCAAAGTCTGGAGCCCTTGAAGTGCTGGTTGGGTGCTTCCTGCCCTGCTGGAGCCAGCTTTGCCTTCCCCTGCCCTGCTGTCTCACAAAAACATTATTACAAAACAAGCACAGGTCCCAGAGCTACGAACAGGTCTTTATTTGTTGAGGTNAGGGAAAGAGTACAAAGCTTAACTCCTCCCATTGGAGCGTCTCACGCCCCTGCCCAGCCCTTGAAAGCCAATAACCAAGATCATTCAACAATGCCTCCCCTTCCCCGGCCGCATCCTTGCCACCCTCGGACCTGCAGGAGGTACCCTGCCCTGCCAGGCGGCGGGGTCGCTCCCCCGCGGAGGCGGCCGGTCCCAGCGGCCGCGGCGAGGATGGACAAGCTCTTCTTCTGGGGCATTCTGCTGGCCTCCTCTGCCCGCTGCCAGGCGGTGCCCGCCGAGCAAGGTGCCGCGGCCCCCTGCCCTCCCCAGTGCCACTGCGAAGAGGATGGCATCATGCTCTCGGTGGATTGCTCCGAGCTGGGGCTTTCCGAGGTCCCTGCCAACCTGAGCCCTCTAACAGCTTACCTGTAAGTACAGCCTCCGCTGTTTCTTTTGCAACGCTTTCTCCAGACCCCTTCGTCAGCTGCAGCTTTCCTCCAGCTTGGAAGTTAGTCCCACATTTTCCTGAAATTAAATTTCCTCTGGAAATTAGAAACAAAATAAAACAACAACAACAACAAAAAAGGCAGCTATTATTCCTGGACCTGCCAAACTAATCCAGCTCCCCCCTCCTCTCCCTGCCCCTCTGCAAACGCTGTTTATATTGCGATGTTATGCATGCTTTGCTTCTTGATTACAGTGGATCAGAGGAGCTGATTTGCTGGGTAGATTCTGACTGTCTGAGAACATAATGGAGTATTTATACCGAGCAATTAGTGCAAACTGCTCTGGGATTCTTCTGTCAAACATTTCAATAGTTGTGATAACTCATGGCTTTGGGGGGTTTGGGCTGAGCTGGCCACCAGCAGTGCCCAAGTTGCCTCTTTAAAATGAATATTATCGTCTTTTGAGAGGTGCAAGGACTTCAGAAGGGGATTGTGGTTTGCTTTTTTTTTTTTTTTTTAATAAAAGTTCTTAATTGTCTGAATATTTCCCATCCTTTCTGGTATTACTACCCCAAAGCGTTAAACTACCACTAGAAATGGGTTCATTTCTAGCCCCAGAGATGGTCTCAGTGGGGCCATCTGAGTAGTGGTGGTTGAGGAAAGAGAGAGAAAGGGACTCTGCGAAAGGGTCTTTTGGACCCAGAGAGGAAACACCTCTATGAGAGAGACAGATTGGGCTGGGCACGCTCTGGGGAAGATGCTTGGTCTGTTTATTTGCAGAAAATGCGGCAGCCACCAGCCTAAGCTGTGTGGCAGGTACGCTGGTGAGGACCTTGGCTTTCCCAGCCAGGGATGCAGCTATGGTGCTGCCAAGGGAAGCTGTGTGTACCACAGTTGTTAAGGACGACTGGTAGCCCCCAGGCAGTGCTGGGGATGTTAATTTGGTGCTCATCATGCTGAAAGGGGTCTTGTGTCCACGGGTGGCATACAGACTGTTTGGCTGGTTTTCTGGTGTTCCTGGATTGTCCTGAGATGCAGTTACTCAGTTGTTAAAGTTGACCCATTCAGCAAGGGCTTGACAAAGCCAGGCTGAAGCTGCCACAGCTGAAGGAGAGTTTCTCTGCTCATCCTGCTTGCCCGAGGAACACATTGCTTTGTCTTATGCTAACCATTGGATGGGCAGCGCTGTAGTGGGTCAGCTGAGAATGAAATATGACAGGAAAGGACAATTTTTCCTGGAGAGCATGAAAGACAAGAGAAATGTGTAATGCAAGCTGTATTTCCCTGGGAGAGGAACCACAGAGCACTTGTCACGAGGTGTGTCCTGTGTAGAGCTGTTGCCCCTGCACACACTCTGGGGCTAAGTTTGGAGCCAGTTGCCTGAGTGAAAAGTCACTACAGCTCTCGAGCATGTCTTGATGGAGGTGGTTGAAACCATGTGGGCTGTAAGTGCAGGAGGCTGCAGAGCTTTGCGGCACTGATGCTACTGTGAGGACAAGCAGCTGCCCTGACAGGGCACAACTCCACTGTTGCAGTTATGGCAAGACGAGGCACCCATGGCTCCCTCTCTGCAGCCAACGTGCTGCCTGTCATCTCTGCAGAGCTGTCCCTCGGGCTGCAGAGAGCTCCATTGCACGAAGCAAGGGCCATTGCCATGTTAAATGGTTCTTGTCACCATCCTGATGGTTGGAGCAGGGACATAGAGTCCTGGGCTACAGAGTGCTTAATCACAGAATCAATCACAGAATTTTCGTGGTTGGAAGGGACCTCTGAGATCACCGAGTCCAGCCATACACACACACACACCCTTCTCCCCCCCCCCCC
>VZRU01012832.1:77483-94690 GCA_013398155.1 Pedionomus torquatus
CAACTTCAGACCATCTCCTCTAGTCCTGTCGTTATTCCCTTGGGAGAAGAGGCCACCACCCACCTCTCTACACCCTCCTCTCAGGGAGCTGGAGAGGGCAAGGAGGTCTCCCCTCAGCCTCCTCTTCTCCAAACCCAACATGCCCAGTTCCCTCAGCCTCTCCTCACAGGACTTGTTCTCCAGACCCCTCCCCAGCTTGGTGGCTCTCCTCTGGACACGCCTCAGCCCCTCCACGTCCTTCTTGTGGTGAGGGGCCAGATGCTCCCGGCCCGGTGCAGCAGGTGACCGTGGCCGCGCTCCCGCTTGTCGCTGGGACGGCTCTTGGGGTCAGCAGCCGCCGCTGCCCCCGGGCTGCCCCCCGCCCGCTCCGCTGCCCTCGGTGGCACCAGCGCCCAGTCCGTGCCCTGCCGGGCCAGGGGGAAGCTCCGGGGGCAAAATCCGTGGGGTCGAGGCCGGGAGGTGCTGGAGGGTCCGAAGCATTCCTGCTCCCCATTGGGCTGTGGGGGAAAACACCACGTTTGCTGCTTCTCCGTTAAACGTTGCCTGTGAATGAAGAGACGAGGTGTGACTGGGGAGGAAGGCAAGATCAACTGGGAATTACTGGAGGAGGACGGGAGCGCCTCGTTTCTGCCACCACCTTCTTGGGCTGCTTTCAGTAAGTCATGTAGGGTTAGTTTCTCAGCGATAAGGTGTGCAGCCAGGGCTGGTTTTTCAAAGCAGATCAGCATAAATTTTGTAGAAAGAATGGATATTCAGGCTTTAAATCCGAATTCAGATATGTAAAGCTTTTTTTTGGAGAGCTGCAAGTGCTGAAAAGCAAGCCCTGCAATAGCAACGCTCAGCATGGAGCTGAAGGGCAGCTGCTCCCAAAACTTCCCAGCTCCTTTGCTCCGTGCCCTGTCTTCTAAGCAAATTACAGGTACTCCCTTCTGTAAAGAGCAGGACTCCCTCAGGTGTAAAATAAAGGATCCTTATAATAACCTCTGATTAGACAATGCCTCACCACTAATGAGCTCACAGTCAAGCCCCATCCTGACAATGCCGTGCCTTTGCCATGCCTGTCTCTCTCCAAGAACCCTGTTCTTGCTCACTCTTGCATCTCTCTGAACTTGAACCGGATCCTACCCATCCAGACCCAAACTTCTCCAACGCAGGCATCATTGGTGAGATTGCAGCGTGGTCAGGGAGATGGGAGAGACAGGAGCCACCTCTTCCCAAGAGCATCTCCCCACTAGGCCCTTAGACATGCTGGTGTCTCCTTGGCGGCCCTGGCGAGAGCCCAGGCAGCCAGCTCAGCTGGCGGTTGTCCACGTTCGATGACAGATCCCTGCTCCTGCAGGCAGCCTGAACTCGATCAGGGCTCACGCTGGGTCTAACAGACCATTTTTCTGGAGCAGCACAGACCATTCCACCTGGTTCATCACGTGGGGGCCGGCAAATTGCGTCTCAGTGCATGACATATTTGAACTGTGTCTTGGCCTGGCCTTAGAGTCCAGCCATGAAACGAGTGCGGGTCAGCACACCCTCTCCTATTCAGCTCCATCCAGAGACCTGAAAGAGCTGAGCTATTCAGAGAGCACATTTAACCTTTAACATTTAACCTGATATGCCAACGAGTCCTGACAGCAGTGTGCCAAATATCACATCTCTGTGTCTTCCATGGCCAGCATCACATGCAGAAGAGCTGCTTTTGGGGCTGGAGCTGATGGGAACTCTCTGGAGATGACAGCAGCACTGAAAGTGCATAAGGAGACTGAGCTGCAAAAGGGAAGGATCCAGTGCAGCAGAGAGATGAGCAAAGGGGCACGGAGGCGCACAGGAAAGCGGGAGGAGGTGTTTGGTACCCCGAGTAGTAGCTTAGCTTCAATCTCTGGCACTACTGCAAACCCCTCGTGCTTGAGCAACCCCAGCTCAGATTCCCCAGGGTATGGAAGTGCCACATGGAGTTCAGTCCCCGGCTGTCCCCGTGCCCATCACCCGCTGCCTGAGCACGGGAACAGGCTGTGGTTGGGTGCAGGTGCTCAGCACAGACCTCTGCCCCAGGATGGAATCCTGACCCTCCTTTGCCCTCCCTGCATTTGGCTGCCAACCCCTGGCAAGGGGGACTGGGACAATGCCGGGGGGTGAAGGGATACTCTCAGTTTGCTGAGGTTGATCCTGTTTCACCAGAAAAATGAGACCGTGTTGCTGGTGCCTGCCAGGTCCCTCCGAAGGACACACTGGTTTGTCCAACCATTGCTGGCAGGAGATGGGGGGCTCAAAGAAATGGGGTGACTGTACTCAGCAAAGGACACCCTGAGTAGTGCCCGCAGATGGAAAAGTGGCAGCAGTAGTGTCATTGTCACACATTCAGCTGACTGGACAGCACACACACGCTCTGGCCAACCTGCACACATACAAGTTGGAAATGACACATCTTGCCTGATGCCCAGCCTGGACTAAGGTGACACAGCGAGGAAGCGGAAGAATTTCCCAGAATCATAAAATATCTTAGGCAGGAAGACGCCTCTGAAGGTCTCTCATCCACACCCCTGCTCAAAACAGGTCCAGCTGGTGAAATTGGTCAGGATCTTGTCCAGTACAGTTTTGAGTATCTCTGATTCCATCACTCTTTTGCCATTTTTGACCATCCTCATGGGAATGTTTTTCTTGATATCTAATTGTGATTTCCCATTTTCCACCTTGTGCCCATCACCTCTCATCCTTCCCCAGCACTGCTCCAAGAAGAGTTTGGCTCCATCTTCTCTACACTCTCCCTGTCGGTAGTTAAAGAGAGCAGTAACATTCCTCCATTTCACCTTCTCTTGTGAAGACTGGTCAAAACACATATGAGCAGTGCACGGGACACGGGCGGAGGAGAGGGTGTTGTGATGTGGGGGAGGGGACCGTGCAGGGCACTGGGGGGATACTGCAGTGGAAGTGGTAAGGATGAAGGACACAAACTTGTCGGATACAGCCGTCATTAGCACCACGGCTCAAAGCTCAGCCGGAGGAGCCATCCTCCTCCTCCCTGGGCTTCCAGATCCCCCCCAGCACCATGCAGGGGTCAGGCTTTCCCCCTGCTCTGTGCCCCGTCCTGAGAAGAACTGGTGACCACTGAGTCCTTGTCCCAGGCCCCATCACTCCTTGCAGTGGAGCCCGGCAGCCGCCGCACCGCTCCCTGCGTGCCGTGCTGTTGCTCTGTCCTGGAAAGCCAGGAGAGACCTGGGGCACAAAACAGCTGATAAGATTGACAAGCTGTTGTCACAGCAGGATTTGAGGGCAGAAAGAGCAGCAGAGAGTCTGGCTGCTCCTGAGTATCACCAGGCATCTCAGAAGGCTGCCCAGACAGAAAGCTTCTTGTTCCTCACATTATTTCCATTGATGTGAATGGGATCAGGAGCTCTCAGGACTTTTTTCACCTCACAGAGGCATTTTGAGCCATTGCCTGGAATTTAACATCCCACTGGAAGCCTAGGGCCAGGGCTCCACATCACCCACGCTCTCCCCAGAGCTTCCCTCTGGGATCAGGTGCCACATGGACCTGTGACGGGGCTCCTCAGGAGGCAGGGGTGCTCTGACATGAAGTTGGGCAGTCACTTTCCTGGTCACAAAATGCTGCATCTGGTGCAGGGCGAGTGAGTTGAAGATGCCTCCTCCTTGATACTTGCACCCTCAAAGCTCTGAGGCAGCAGGGTTTGAAGGCTGACTCCAGAGCCGAGCTGACACCTGGAGCAAGACAAGTTGTGGTGCTGATGGCAGCTCCCCTCAGCCCTAAACCCTTCCTGATTTTTCTGCTCCACTTTAGTCCCCTCCTTAGGCAAAAGGAGTACGGACCCCACCACAGCCAGCCTGAGATAGGAAGCACCCTAAGAGCTGCCAGAGGAGCCGAGGCACCAGTAGAGGGACAGGACTGGAGGCTGAGCAGCAGGAGCCTGGGCAGGCACCGCAGCTGCAGGGAGGGGTGTCTGGGCCTGCAGGGGGCTGACAAGGAGATGGTGTCTCCTGCAAGGAAGGGATGACAGGGACCTCTGTGTGCTTCTGGGTATCAGGTGAGGGTCACACACACTGGGGAGACAGACGGAGCAGTCAAAAATGCAGAGAGCACTGAATTGCAATGCAAGGTGTAAATTAAGCCCCTCCTGGGGGGCATCGCTCCTCTGCTGCCTCAGGTAATTTTGCAAAGAGCAGTGAGTGACCAGCCTGTAGCTGATGCCCAGTGCCAGGGCCCATCCACAGCCCCTTCCTCATGCCATGGTCACCACAGAAGCCCAACCATTGCACCAGGACCCATCCAAATACAACACAAAGGTGCAGACTCACCCCAAAGAGCTCCCAAGCCCTTCCGCTTCTCATACATGATAGAGCACGGGAATTCCAAAGCCACCTCTGGGCCCTGGTGGCCAGGCTGATGCACTAAGGGCTGTCCCGCTGCTTGATCTTCCCTGCTGGAAGACTAATGAGAAGAAACAACACTCTTACCCCTTATGTCCAGAAGTCTACAGTCTTGCCCTTGGAAATGCTCAACGTGCTTGGGAGAACAGCAGCCGTAGCAGGAACACAGAGAAATGTTGATGAGCTTGGGGTCCCAGATGTGGGAGATAAGGTTGGTGAGAGGCATTAGAAGATCTGGGCTCTGACACACACTCTGAAGTGGGTTCAGGTGTTTCCCTTCACCATTAGCAGTTTTGGGGCACTTTTTTTTTTTTTCTTCTTTTAAAACACCTAAAATATCTGGGATGATATCAGCTGGTGTATTGTGGTGTGCCTGGGCTCAAGGCAGCACAGCAGGAACATGCTGAACCCCCCAGCAAGCAGAAAAAGTAGTGCTGAGGGAAGCAGTGTCCCAGGGAGGTCGTGCTCAGAGCAACGCCAGAATCACAGGACCATTAATGGTGAGGTCAGTCCCAGAGCTGCCTGAAGAGCACAGTTGGTGGGGTGTGTTACCAAATAATACTTCCTTTTGTTGAAAAGGAAAAGCTTAATGAAAATGAATCAGTGTTGGTGGGACTGTGAATGGGAGAAAAGCAGTAATAACTTGAATCAAAAGAGAACATTTTGCTGTTTTCACGTAGTAGTGGCTTTTTAAAACAAAAGTTTCCATTTACATACTTTCACCTGCTGGTGTTACAGTTACCTGTGGGCAACTTAATATTCACATTGTAGGGATATCAAAGCATCTTGATAATTCTAAAACACCATACATTGATTTTTTTATTCTATACTGAACACTGATATGTTGGCTCTTTGTTCTGGGTCCAAGGGAAAGGAAATGATGATGTCCCTGAACTTCCAATGAGATGATGCTTTTCCCGTCTCCTCCTGCTTCACCATCTCCCAGCCCTATTCTCTGCCATAAGCTCTGTTCCCATTTACTTCCAGGTATCACGGTCTTTGCGTCCAGGCAGCTTTGCTTGGCTGCTGTTATCCAGTGTGGGGACTGTTGGGATTCATGGGACGCTGTGCTCTCTGGAGAGTGGCTGGCCCACAACAAGGGTTGCAGCTCCCAGATTCTTCCAGCTATGACCAGGGGGTGCTGCGAGTGATGAGGCAGAGGGCTGGGCTTGGCTTTAGCACCACAGGTCATGGCTGAGACCTCCCCAAGATTTGAGCTCAAATGGAAAGAGGCCTCCTTTGCAGGGCTGTTGGGAAGTGGTAGCAGGGTGCCTGGGGCGCTGGATGTGAGCAGGTGTCCACTTCTTGGTAGGGCACTGTCTGAGTCGTGCTGCAGGAGGTGAGATGCAGGATCTACCCCATTCCAAACCCCAGGTCTCTCTGTGGGAGAGGGAGCAGCCAGCCGGAGCTGGCAGCCGGAGCTGCCTTCCCTGGCAAGGAGGGAGCAGGTGTATGGACCAGGAGCACGGCGCAGGAGGCAGCACAGCAGGGTGGGTAGAGCCAATGTGCATGGGAAGGGGCTGTGCTCTGCTGGGCAGAGCCATCTGTGGCTGCCAGCAAGCCCCTTCCCTCCTCTGCTCCACAGCCTGCAGCTGGGGCAGCTGGATTGGGACCGGGCGGTCCCCGAAGCTCACGCTTTGAGGAATGCCCCACTCCCGGTCCCATCCGCTGGATGGAGCGGGGCTGGGTGGCAGCAGACACGTAGCTAAGGCTGGCACCGCAGTGCGGGAGCCGGGCTGGGGGTGCGCCTGGTGCGGGAGCTGCTGCCCCCGCTCGCATCCGACCCTGCCGCGCCTCCTCCGCGCCTGGCAGCGCTGCCCGCAGCACCCGGCCTTTCTGCAAGCCCTGCACTTCCACTGCAAAAAGCCTTCCTCCATCCTCCCCCCTCTCCTCCCTGCCCGCCCCCCCGGCTAAGTAATATGCCACAGCCTCCCCTCTCTCCCTCCCTTCCTTGAAGAATAAGCTCATAAATCTGCCTAGGGCAACGAAAACACTGAGCTCATGGCCCTTAGATCTGTGCGGGAGGAGCTCTAGCTGGCGATTAAAGGAGTTTAGGGTTTTCTTTGAAAAGCTCTTTGATTCTGGCAGGAGCTCTGGTGCCAAAAGGCAGCGATGGAGCTGCAAATGCCTCTCCCCCTCTGCACCTGCCTGGGTCAGGGAGCAGCAGCAGGGCGGAGGAGGACGAGGGAAACACACCCCTCCCGGCTCACTGCTTTGGGGTCTGCGGTCTCCCATCACCCCTCCTCAGGGAGAGCACCCCCTGCCAACAGCACGGCACGGGGAGCCGCTACCTTTGAGCCCAGACCCTTCGGCTGGGGCGCCAAAATGCCTCCACCGCTGTGGAACAAGCTGCTGCCCCAGGTCCATCTTTGGAGGAGCCGGGCTAGGTAGGTCTCAGTAAGCTGACCATCCCTGGCACGGACAGACACTCCTCTTGGCTGCTCTGAGACAGCTCAGAAGGCATCTGACATGGGGAGGGCTCCTTGGGGACCTTGGAATGAGCCACCTTCATGCACCACAGGGAAACAGCTCCAGGAAAAGGGGCAGGAAAGGCAGTCCAATGCTGAGGTCTCTGCAGGCAGCAGTGTCCTGCCCGCTTGCCAGGGAGTCAGGAGAGGCTGCGGGGAGCCAGGGAGGAGCTGGGGCCAGGGAGCCAAGGATGGGACAGGATAGCACAGCAGTGCTACAAAAAGCTGTGGGAAGGGATAGGGAAGAACTGTCAGGGATGGGAAGAGCCTGAAGTCTTGGAGAAGGACTTGAGTTTGGTAGGATCGGAAGGAGGGACAGAAGCAGCCTTCACGAAGAAAAGCAGGACCAAGCACAGGCATCTAGCCTTGCAGCCAAGTCAAAACAGAGCCAGGCTCCAGCTCCAGCAGAGGCGGGACCTGTGCCAATGGAGTGGAGCAAAGGGAGGACATGGTGAAGCTCACATGGTGGCTCCAGTTTGCAGCAATGCATCAAAGATCCAGGAACAGGTAATGCAAAACCTTTTCCAGATCTGCCAACACAGGCTTTGCTGACAGTGATGAAGGAGGTCAGCTCTCCAGCCTCCTCCCCTCCACGGCATGACAGATGAGTCTCCTGATGTATCAGCATCTCTGTCTCCATTTGCTGTGTTTGCAGTCCTTCCTGTAGCTGTTTAAACCTCTTTGAAGGATTTGGAAATAAAAAGCAGGCCCCATGGGAATGGGGCAAGTCAGACACACCTGTAAAGGTAGGACCTGCTCCAGGTACCTGCTGTCTCCTCTTGCACAGGTCCCACTGCAAAGAGATCCCAGGGAGACAGGGCAGTTTCCAGCACTGAACATCCCTCTGGGGCACCAATTAGCAACGTTCCCCTTCTTTCAAAGCAAAGGTGAAACCCAAGCATGATCCTGTCAGGAATGGCAGGGGTAGGAGGGGACTGGAAGCGTGGTCTCCTCTGCTGAGTCAGGAGTGGGAGAGCAGGCGGGCGCGTGCATGGTGGCAGAGGGGGCTGGTGGCAGGATGCCCCCCCGCCCCAAAAGTGTGACACTGAGGCCTGCAGACCGCCAGCTCCTGGGATATTCCCCCTGCCCGGTGCCACCTCACAGCACCCTGTGCAGGGAGCAGGGAGCTGAGCCACGGCCACGGTGGCTGCTGCTGCTGTGATGGTGCGGGCAGGCACCGGGCACCTGTGGGACCTGAGGGCAGAAATCACCTTCCCACGGAGGTTGTCTGGTACAGACATGACTCCGGGTGTAATTGTATTCTGCAAGCTCAAGAGAATTCCCAATTCTGGGCATTTCTTAAACCCTACTAAAGGAAATTTTCATTTCTGAATGCATGAAACCAGCAGGAAAGGCACTTGCAATTTTACACAGAAATTCATCTTTTTTAACACAGAACATGAGAAGTAATTCTCATTGTAGGAACAATCTCTGCAATTTGGCTTCACCCCTGTTTCTGCAGCTGCTGCTGCAGAGCCAGCTGTGTCACCAGCAGCTTCCAGATCCTGGGAACTGAAAAAGGCAAGAGGTGTGTGAGCGTTTTGTTGGCTTCCCAGACAGCACTGAGTCAGTCTGACTGTGGACATGAAAATAGTTCTGCTGCTGCTGCTCAGTCAGCATCTCCCAAAGGGAAAATGAGGTGCAGAGTCATGTAGTTGCACTGGGAGTCTTTCTCCTCCCTGTACACAGGGGCATGGCAGTTGTCAGATGTTGTTCCAGATATTGTCCCAAGGTTCTGTCCCAAGACTGAGAGGTCACTTGCCTGAGCAGCACGTGCTCCAGGTACCAAAGGACAGAGACACACCTCCAGGGTCAGGTGTGCTGTATCTGCAGAACCAATGGTGCCACAACCAAGACAAGACACAGATTTTAGATGCAAGTTAAGACTTTTGGTGTTGCACTAGTTTCCTGGAGCAAGGAGTTCCACGGATTAATGAGGTGGCTGATGCACAGAGCAGTCCTACCTGTGCTCTGGCAACAGGATGCGGGGTTTTACTGAGCACGGGGGGAGCCTGGCTGTATGTGCTGCCTTCACTTCAGCTCAGGGCCAAACCAGCAGGTTCTTGTGCTGCAGGTTGTTTGCAGCTGCAGTCCTGCACAGGGAAGTGCCTGTCAGTTAAGGTGTTGTTGTGCTTTCATGTGGTGTAAGACAGCGCAAGATTTATTAGTGACAAAAGCATTAATGCTGGAAGCCTTGATTTATTGAAGACAGGGGAGAGGAAATGTGTTGCAGCCCTTGCTGGTTAGTGTGGTGTGTCCCACACACTGTGAAAACTGCCCTGCTGCTCCATGAGGTGTTCTGGCTCATCTGGTGATACCACGGGGTAGACCCACTCCTTCCCAAGGGCCAGCTTTCCACTGACCGCTTTGCACATGGTTTGTGGAAAGGGCTTCTCTCAGGCGGAAGGACACAGAGCCTCAGACTTTTGGGAACAGAGGGGTGCCCCATGAGCTTTGGCTCCCTGGTAGAGGTGGAGATACGTATTTGGCTCCCGTGGTAGAGGTGGGCGATATAGAGGACTGGAGTGCGGCACGAGAAACCTGTGCTGTTTTCTAGCCCTGTCCAAGCCTCATGGTTTGCCCCAAATAAGTCTTCTCATTTTCCTGTGCCTCAGTCTCCCTGTTTTTAAAATACTACTAATAAACCCTTCTCCAATGCTCTTTGAGATTGACCGTTTAAAAAAGTGCTATAGAAGAGCGGGAGATTCTCAGCCCTTTTCAGCCACGTGTCTGGACCTCTCAGGCTAAAATATCTTTGAAAAGTTTATTAAAAAATTCTTGAGCTTTGCATTTGTTCAGACACAACATGAAGAAAAACAGCCCTAAACTCTCGGGTTGGCAGCCTGCCTTTCATGTCCACTGACCTCATCGCTCTTTGCTGGTGGACGCAGCCACAAGTCGGTGCAGCCGCTGAGATGCTCCCCGGGAGCTGCCCCCCGCAGCCGTTTCACGGCTCATGGGCAGCACCAGCAAAACCCGCAGAGGGACTGAACCCAACTGGTAACTGCAGCTTGGCCAGAGCTTCTGGAAACCCCAGTTCTTCCATCTAATCTGTTTTCTGGAACCTGGGGAAAAGCCTAGGAACCTACAGAAAACTTCTTCCTGAACTTAGAGGGGTAAATGATAGATATTTCAGCTCTTTGACTAAACATAAAAAGGAGGGCAAGGACTGACTTGGGTTAAACAGATTTTTTTTCCAGGTTTCCCATGCAATTAAAACACCAAACCAAACCAAACCATGTATGCTCTGGGTATCCCTGACATATTTCACTTTGACCCAAAAAGGAATCCTTTGCTTCATTTTTGAGTTATTTGAAAGTCTTTAAACCCTTTTTCAAAAAAGAGCTTACAATGAAATGCTTCATCCTCTCCCCCGCCCTTCTCTTTTTCTGTGAATTTACTTTTGAGCTTTGAATTTACGCTGTGGGTTCTGCCTGACCGGGAAAGTCACCTGCCTGAGCTTGTGTCATCACTTTTTTTACCTTTCAACACCTTTTCTATCTTTTCACCTCCCACTGTACAGACATACATGGCTCATGAGAGCATCATCCTCACTCCAGGGTTGTGCTGACTTTCCAGGGAGACCAGAGGGTGGCCAGGAGAGGGGAGGAAAGAATGCATGAAGGCTTCCTTCAGCTTCAGAGACCTCTTCTGGCTCTTCTGACTATCTCTGGCTACTGCCAAGGCACCTTCGAAACACCTTTGAAATGACTCCAGCATGTTGGGCACTGTGACTGGGCTGGAGGGGAAATCCACATTCCCTTTGAAGTCTGGATACTTGAGCAGTCTTAGAATTATAGGGCTGTAATATACAGGAATGTGTGGGGCTGTAATTGTGACTTAGATCCTTGGATGAAAGGTGTTATGTGCATACAAAAGGTATTATTATTATTGCTATTATTACTACTATTATTATTACTATTATTATTATTATAGGGCTGCAATATGTGGATTCAAGATGAAAGTAGCACCAAAAGATCCTGAAATATGAGATGTGTCTTAAGGAAATTTCAGCCTGGAATCAGGTTTTGTCTACACGGGGGAAGCAAAACCGGCTTGCTCCTCTGCTCTGGGGCTCTTATGGAAGAAGTCCTGTATGCAGAGATGATTCCCAAATTCAAGTTGCTCTGACTCTCAGAAGGGTTTCTCCAGGAGGAGCTATTCCAGAGCAGATTTTGCAGGAAAAAAAAAATGACATCTGACATTTTCACCATTCTTTGTGAGACACTCTGATTGCTGCCAGGCAGACTGCAGCCATCACAAAATACGTTGCTGGCATTTGAGCCATCTGGTATTAGGAGCAGAGGAAGAGCTGGCTCTTGGCAGGGCTGAAACTGAATCAAGCTCCCTGTGTCGCGGAGCAGCAGAGAGAGCTCCTGGGCATGTTGGTTCTCCTGCACTCCAGCAGGGACAGGGACGGAACCAGCATCCTGAGCTCATCATCCTCTTTCCAGCCATCAATTACATCTCCCCCTGAGCAGCCTGGGAGCAGAGCATGAAGGAAGGCAGGCATCTGCTTTGATCCTTCATGGGGTCTGTGGCTCTGCACAGCCTTTGCTATCAGCCTCAAAGTGGTTTCTTCTGCCCCGTTCTGCACTCACATCTCATTAGGAAGGGGGGACTTAAGCGAAGCCAGGTGCTGAAGTGGGAGTCCCCATGACAGCATCCGTGGTGATTTTCTCCTGTGTCCTGGGCTCTGCACAGCATCAGGTTTCACCCCAGAGTGCGGCTCCAGCTGCCTCTCCTGGGGAAGGTGGGGGGAGGATTTAACCCGCTCTGATTTCCGTCAGCTTTGAAAACCCAAGCAAAATCAGCTTGAATTTTTCCACTAACAAAAGATTTTGGGAAAAGGCCGTGGCGCTCCTTCTTCACGGGCTGTCTGTTTGGAGGCAAGTCTGCACTCAGCTGGTCCTGCTGAAGAGATGAACCAGAGGCACAGGACAGTGGGAAGGACTGCTAGAACTGGACCCCTCCCTGCAGGAGGCTTTCTCCTGTCCTGGGTACAAATGTTGGCTCTGTCTGGCACTGGCCGGATCTGATGTGGTGCTGGGATCCAGCCGATGAGCTCCAGTGGGAACCAAACCTACCCTGTTGGACCTGGTCCCTGGAGCAAACCAGGGGGCAAATTGAACTGACTGCATAGATGCACCCAGAGACTCCTTTCAAGCATCCAGACCCCCATTCTCCTGCAGTACTGCATGAGCCAGTAGGCAGCTTCATGCTTCAGCCTGTAAGAGCTTTCATTTCAACTGTGGTTATGAGGTGGGATGGTGACTGTTTCTGTCTGCAAGGCTAGTGTACACACGGGCTCCTTCTCGGGCTCCTCAAGCCCCTCTCTTGCTGTTTCTGTGGCAGCCCTTCAGTGCCCCGCACGCTGACCAGCAGGGCAGCTTCTCCCAGACCAGGGCAGCTTCTCCCAGACAGGCTCTTCCCATAAGGGTATGGAACAACTGCCAGAGATGAATCTGCAGGAAATAGCTGCTGGTAACCTGCTGGGGTGCCACTGGCTCCTGCGCACTTGGCAAAGGAGCTTCTTCTCACCTGATGATGTTTCTGGCAGGTACAAAAAAGAGGGATTCAAAACCTCTGCAAGGAAGGGTTCATAAAGCCTTACTGTTACAGCTTATGCCTGGTAGTCTCAGAAGGAGCAGAGAAGGATCTGGAGGGTCAGCCAGAGATGATTTGACTCCAGAATCTGCTTGAGAACCTTAGGAAAAAAAGTCCTTCTCAAGAGATGTCCAGAAGCTTATGCTAGATGATACGTTCACACCAACACAGACCTTGCCTGCAGATACAGTTCAGAGAGTAGAGCCTTGACGCTGAGACTCGGGCACAGCCACGTAGCTGAGCATCATCAAGCAAAACTCTCCACTAAGCAAAGACAGGCACATTTTCAACAGCTCTGAACTACCAGAGGTATCCCTGGAGCAAGGAATTATCCCAGGCTTCTGAAAATCCAGACATGTAAAGCATTTACCCTGATAAGACGTGCCAAAATTCTTTGGAGGGGCTGTAAACCACAGATGTGTGCCAGGTGAGTGGCCTGAGCCAGTTGCCGTGCCCTAGTCTGGCAAACAGGAGCCCCGGGGACTGTTCTGTCCATCCCTGGGGCAGGTCTCTACTCAGCTCTGTGAATGCTGAGCTCTGGAGTTCAGGTTTCCCCATCTCTTCGGCTGTTGTGCTCCTTCTTCATCCTCTCCCTGTCAATTTACTCCGTGGCCAAAGCTTTCTGACCAAGACATCCTACACAGGTCGGCTTCCTAAGAATTGTATTCTTCTGGTCAGGTGTTGCCCCTGTCTTGTTACTATGTGTGTCTTGGGAAATCAGGTGTGTAGGAGCAGGAGCAGGGCATCTCCCAAATTCTTCTGAACCATGGAGGCCATGAAGCAAAGGCTGGCTCACATCGGGGGTGATGAGTCAGGGTCCATCCACCACAGTTTGTATGATCTGCCAGTTCCTAAACTCCTGCAAGCAGGGTCTCACTCCTGGGCAGGAGGGTTCAGATCCCTAGCCCTGTCTCACTCTTTCCCGATTGCACTGATAAGTGGAGCTTTTCCCCCAGCACAGTTGGGAGCGATGGTGAGACCTCCACTTCGGTGTGAGCCACTCAGCCAGGCACTCCGGTGGCAATGTGTGCTGGAGACAGAAAGACTCTTGTTAACCCACTTGACAGCAGAAGAAAGGCTTTTCTTGGTGTACAGGGACCATCCTTGAGACAAGGCAAGATCCATCATGCTCTAATGTCTTGTGGCTTCCTTGTGACACCATAGAGTCTGCTGCAGTCAATCGAAACCCGCTAGTTGCTCAGGGCAGCAGAGATTACTCTGACATGAGCTAAATCTTGGAATCTCTGAAACACAGCCCATCCCACCAGAGAAGCTCCCAGCCCCCTGCCAGGCCATTGCTAGGCTTGGCCAGAGAGCACCTCAGCCCAAATACCTGCTGGCATCTTGTTGCCCGTAGAAGGTGGTGAGCATGGTGAGGAGCATGGTTGGCATTCATCTCTTACCCTCTTCATGGGCTGTGAGTTTCAGCCAAAAAGCCAAGATAGTACAAACAGAATGCGGAAGGTCTCCTCCTCTGCTGTCATAAATGCTCAGAGACTCTTTGTCTATAAATCATGCACTGTCTTTGGAGGCAGGGCTTGGACACTTACTGGCCACAGAGACCTAGGCTTTTCTGGTTTATGGTAGGGAGGATGCTGGCAGGATGAGTGGTTCCCCAGGAAAGGGCTCAGAAATGAACGGATTGTGTCACTCACTCCAGCGCTGGTGCCCCAAGGGAGGTCTGCCCACATGGGCTGCATCAGCACAAGGAAAGACCAACAGGATCCTCTCTGCCATGTGTCCCAAAAACCAGGATGGATCCCCTGCGTTGGGTTCCCAGTTTCTGCTGGCTGAGATAGAATCGTGGAATCATCCAGGACAGAAGGGACCTTCAAAGGTCATCTAGTCCGACCTCCCCACAGTCACAGGGACACCCCCAACCAGACCAGGTTGACCAGGACCTCATCGAGCTTCAACCACTTCCCTGGGCAACCTGGTCCACCACCCTCATAGTAAAAAGTTTGTTTCTAATATTCAATCTAAATCTGCTTTTCTCCAACTTAAAGCCATTGCCCCTCATCTTATCACTGCAGCCTTTGTAAACAGCCCCTCCCCTGCTTTGCTGTAGCCCCTTCAGGTACTGGAAGGCTGCTCTTAGGTCTCCTCGGAGCCTCCTCTTCTCCAGGCTGAACAGCCCCAGTTCCCTCAGCCTATCTTCATAGCAGAGGTGCTCCAGCCCTTTGATCATCTTCATGGTTCTCTTCTGGGCTCACTCCATCAGCTCCATGTTCTTCCTATATTGAGGGCTCCAGCCCTGCACCCAGTGCTCCAGGTTGGGTCTCACCAGAGCAAAGCAGCAGAATCCCCTCTCTGGATCTGCTGGCAGCTCATCTCTTGATGAGCCCAGGATGTATCAAAATGGATGTATTTCATGGGTGCTGTCTTCAAAATTTCCTCATAAAAATGCCAGAAGTCTAAAAGGCATTTTTCAAAAGCTTTCAGCCATAATGTTTTGTTTTGGGAAGTCTTTGGTCTGAACACAGATAATTTTCAGCCAAAAATGGCTGGAAACCACCAGTAATTTTCAATTCCTATAAAATGCTATTCTCCATTTGACAGTGTCAACTGCCAAACTGTTTTTTGCTTATTGCTCATTACAGTTTCCTGCAAGAGGAAACAAACGTCTCCTGGCGTATCTCCACTGGGGTCCAAACAGTTTATCCATCTCTCTCACCCAGCCCAGTGCCTTCTCCAGTAAGCATCTGTTACCTCCAGTGAGATGGAGAATGCTGCCTTTGGCCCAGGGGTCTGGGCTGTGTGTGGATGGACCGTTATTTATTCAGCTTGGCAGCTGGTGGCTTGTTCCACACTAAGATTCAGCTTAAACCACAACTCAGGGTTGTGCTGGCTAACAAAGCCTTAGCTGGGAGACAGCAACAAATTAGGTGGGAAACTCAAGTATTTTGCAGCGGTGATAGAGCCCACATCTACCTGTGGGGCAGTAGGAACTGATGAAGCAGATGGAAGCAGAGTCTCTCCCCCTGACTATGTCCTGGGGTCTTTATTTTCAAGCAGCCTAGGATCAGAGACTTAGCAGAGGGTGGATAAGGTTGTCCCAGAAGGAAGGCAGACCAGGTTGGTTGAGTGGCTCCTTAAGGGTCGTTGTGCTACAGTCTGCAAAAAGGAAGAGGTGATATAGAATCACAGAATGGTTAGAGTTGGAAGGGACCTCAAAGATCATCCAGTTCCACCCCCCCTGCCATAGGCAGGGACACCTCCACTAGACCTCCCATTATTTCTCCAAGCTCCATCCAGCCTGGCCTTGAACCCCCCCAGGGATGGGGCAGCCACAACTTCTCTGGGCAACCTCTTCCAGTGCCTCACCACCCTCACAGCAAAGTTCTTTCAAGTATCCAATCTAAATCTCCCCTCTTCCAATTTAAATCTGTCCCCCCTTGTCCTGTCCCTTTCCAGCTCTCCTGGAGCTCCCTTCAGATCCTGGAAGGCTGCTCCAAGGTCTCCCCAGAGCCTTCTCTTCTCCAGGCTGAACAGCCCCAGCTCCCTCAGCCTGTCCTCACAGCAGAGGGGCTCCATCCCTCTAATCATCTTGGTGACCCTCCACTGGACCCGTTCCAACAGGTCCATGTCCTTTCTCTGTTGAGGACTCCAGAGCTGGACACAGGACTCCAGGTGGGGTCTCAGGAGCGCAGAGCAGAGGGGCAGAATCCCCTCCCTGTCCCTGCTGGTCACGCTGCTTTTGCTGCAGCCCAGGCTGGGGTTGGCTTTCTGGGCTGCCAGCGCACACTGCCGGCTCCTGGGGAGCTTCTCCTCCAGGAGCACTCCCCAGTCCTTCTCCTCAGGGCTGCTCTCCAGCCATTCTCTGCCCAACCTGTGTTTGTGCCTGGGATTGCCACGTCCCAGGTGCAGGACCCTGCCCTTGGCTTGGTTGAACTTCATGCCATTTGCCCTGGCCCAGCTCTCCAGCCTGTCCAGGTCCCTCTGGATGCCATCCCTTCCCTCCAGTGTATCGACTGTGCCACCCAGCTTGGTGTCATCAGCAAACTTGCTGAGGGTGCATTCTATCCCACTGTCCACGTCTCAGTACTGGTCCCAGTACTGACCCTTGAGGGACACTGCTCGTCACCAGCCACCAGTTGGGCATTGACCCATTGACCACAGCCCTTTGAGTGTGGCCGTCCAGCCAGTTCCTCATCCATTGAGTGGTCCATCCATAGAATCCATGACTTTCCAATTTGGAGAGTAGGATGTCATGTGAGAGAGTGTTAAATGCATTTGGTATGGTCTGGGACTTCTCAGAACGGGTAGTCAGAAAACAGTATAACCCAGTTCTCTCTCTGGCTGCAGTGCAGCCATCTGGAGAGAAACGCAGGAGACTGGATGAGTTGCAGTAAATATAAGGACTGTCTGTGCCTTGCCCCCACGAGCTTCCCTGCAGGACAGCTGATGGGGCCGATCCCAACCAGCAGCTCCGTACGCACCCAGCTGCTTGCTCCTTCCCCTTGGGGGGGTGAGAATCAGGAGGGCAAAAGTGAGAAAGCTCATGGGTTGAGACAGAGGCAGGTTAATAGGTAAAGCAAAACTGGGCGTGCAAGTGAAGCAAAACTAGGAAATTGCTCCCTGCTTCCCATCCATGGGCAGGTGCTGAGCCACTCCCGGGAAGGCAGGCGTTCACCACCTGTCATGGTCCCTTGGGAAGTGAAAAGTCACAAACACAAGTGTCATTCCCTTCCTACTTTCCTGTCCTGGTTTGAGGTAAAACGAACCAATTTTCTGTTTTACAGTTTTACTTTCTTAGCT
>VZRU01012832.1:104709-128838 GCA_013398155.1 Pedionomus torquatus
CTGAACAATGTGCTGTTAATTTTGGAGTTTAGTTAGTTAGAAGAGCCCTAGCTAAGAAAGTAAAACTGTAAAACAGAAAATTGGTTTGTTTTACCTCAAACCAGGACACTAAGTCAAAAAGAATATGGTGAGAAGCTCATAGTCCTTGGACAACCTTCTGTGTTAGGAACACAGCTTCGCAGTCCTTGAGCCAAACAACCCCTTATGGGTTTACAGCTGTGTCCTGCCAGAGGAAGCAACCTCACGTTTGCATGTTACGTGAGTATCTTGCTTTGGTTGAAGACTATGAGCCATGAGCAGGTAAAGTCATCTCTAGAGTGGCTGAAGGACCTAAACAGGTTACTCTGAAAAAATCCAAGTCGTTTTAAAACTGGTCTTCAGGGTTGAAGTCCAGAGCTGGCTAGCTTGTGCTTTTAATATGAAGTCTGCTTTCCCCATCTTCCCACCAGGCCAAAATGCAAGATGGTGACATGAAAGAGGATCATCAGGAAACAAAGTGGGTTAACAGCAGTTGAGTCTTAGAGTCATGGTGCTTTACCCTCCCCAGTGTTCCCATCCTAGCTGGGATGTGGTTCTGCTGCAAGTAGCTCATCAATAACAGCTAATTCTCTTGAATTCAACCAGCGTCTGTGGCTAAAAATAGCTTGCGTAAGGAGGAAGCTGTGGTTGAAAGGTCTTTAACTGAGCTACCACTA
The DNA here is from genome assembly GCA_013398155.1 of Pedionomus torquatus. Lineage (NCBI taxonomy): Eukaryota > Metazoa > Chordata > Aves > Charadriiformes > Pedionomidae > Pedionomus > Pedionomus torquatus. Next base: position 105,405 of record VZRU01012832.1, read on the forward strand.
CTGTCCCAGCACAATCAGAAACATCTGCTTCTACAACAACCTGATGTGAAGGGTCTGTGTGTATTATGAATGGGACAATTATAAGAACCTGTTTAAAACTATCACATATTTCCTCAGCAACTGGAGTGTGATTTATACACATGCTAAAATGCCTACGTAAAATAAGCCATATGAATCACAGAGTAAAGGGACTCGTTTCTTTTCAAGGGACTATAAAGGGAATCCAAAGTCTAGCTCAGACACAGATATGTACACTGTAGGCATCTAAACTGAGGCGGTGAGATTCAAATATCCTTCTCTTTAATAAGTCCAAAATGGGAAGATCGTTTGGTGAAGTCTTTAATTAATTGGTAATAAAAGCTAATGAAGCTAAGAAAGCACCGAAACCTAGTAACTCTTTGGCGTGGCTAAGTCTGTGATTTCTCAGATTTCATTTCCGTTGCCTCTGGGGAGGTGAAGCAGCCCAGGAATTCAATGGTAGACCTTTCAGAATTTCAACTCTCTCATTTGGCATATGAGTTTGTGACATCTCAAATACTTCGGGACTGATTTTACAAGCTGCTCAAGTTGGTTCATGCCCTGTGAAAAAAAAGTAATGTTGTTGTCCAAGAGTATTATTATAAAGGAATCTAGTAAATCTCTAAAAAACATAATTAAAAATTTTGCAAGGTAACTGCAGCATTAGATAGGCCAAAGGGCATGACCAAATACTCAAAGTGTCTGTCTCTGGTCCAAAAGATCATTTTTATTTTATGTTCTGAGAATTCTCTTCCCAAACTTCAAACATCTCTGAGTTGCAGTTTTCTAAAGACATTCTCTGCAATCTAATTTTCATGATCAAGAGCAATGGATGCCTTTTCTCACAATTGTCTTACCTGATTTCCAGAACTTTGATGTATGATGGAAATAAGCCATCCTACTTGCACACAAAACGAATGTGAGGACACCTCTGGCTGGCTTTCAGAGGTGTTCTTGGAGTGCTTTCATGCTGTCTCTCACAATGGATAAACCCAAATCTGGCTCCCCGGGCCAGAGTGGTCATCTGCCCAAAGGCAGGGTGGAGGGGAGCAGCTCTGTGTCTCCAGAGCCAAGTATTGTATTGGCACAACAAGTATGTGTTTTCTAACTCAAGCAAGGCTGCTGACCAAAGAGCAATGGCCTTTCCTCCTGAGATCATGACCGGGAGGACACTACTGATGACATACTGCTGGGGTCAAAAACGAGAAGTGAGTAATGTTATCCCCTTGTTCCAAAGGGCTAAGGATTGTGCAAGGAGAGCCAGTCCCTCATCCCTCTCACAGAACTGGGGAATGGGGTGAGTGAGCCAGGCAAAGTTTAATAGCTAATTACCTTGGCATTGTAACAGCAGGCACTAATAATAACCTAAACTATTTTCAATGCATGAGAAGCAGGAGATCTCACAGACCAAAAGGTGGCAGAGACAGGAATAGCTACTCAAACACAGGGCCATCCCCAAGAAATTAAATCATGTTCTTTGTTGTTCCCTGAGAGTGGGCTGTGGGTGATTCCCTCAAAGCCATTTTTAATGTGGACAAATCTGAATGCAAATGGATAAGAAAAAATCACAAAAATTGTCAAAACCAGCTGATCCTTGCACAGCTGCTTTGCCTGTTGTTTAAATCAGTTCTGCTGTCTGAAAAATGCAAGGGAGCAAATGCAACAGCGACTTTTAAAAAGCTTTCAGGGGTAATCCAGGGAATCATAGACCCTTAAGCCCATCAGATAGAGTGAAGCTAGAAGTAAGGATCAAGAAAAGCAGATAAAATGATGAAGGGTAGATATGATAGGAGATGAAAAGGGCAGTGTCTGAGAAGAGGAAACCATTTATTGAAGCTGCCAACAAGAATCTGGTCCAACAAAAATTAGTTCTTGAGTTTCCAGAATGTCTCCAAGGTGAGCCCCCATCAAACTCTCTTAAAGAAATTCAGTAGATAAGAGCTGATGACTGGAGGAGAAAGGAAAGTCTCGGTTGGAATTTTCAGAGCAGAGTTGGGTGGAACTGAAGACTGGGAGAGGATCAGAGGCACCTGTGCTGCCAGATGACAGAGCTTTGCCAGAAGAACAAAACGGGCAAAATTTGGTTTAGAGAAAAGCAGGCACCAACTACTAGTTGTGTGCACGCACCAGGGGGCTGTGGATGCTCTGACCGTATGAGGAAAAAGCCCACGGAGGCAGGGCAGGCAGATTGAAGAAGGTGTCACATTGGTCCTCAGAGCAATCAAAAAGTCCTTTGTTTGTAAGGCAGCGTTCAGAAATGGGATGGAAGCTGCACCAGATCTAGGCTCTTGAATCCTTGCTTCTCTTGGTTACTCCAGCAAGTCCTGCTTTACTGCCCCAGCCAGTTTCACATGCTTTTGTCTTGGGAGCTTAGGAAAATGTTCATTTTGCCTGTTTTTTCCTCCTGCCTCTTCTCAGAGCAGTTCCCACGCTGTCAAGCACTTCTGTGGAAAATTTCCACTTGGGAAGGCTTTTTCAGGCCTGTTGTGGGTGAAATGTGTTCTCACCGTGTGGCAGCTGCCAGTGAAATGCTTGTAAACCCATGGTCACTGGCCCCATCATGAAAATGACACAAAGTAGATATATCAGCTTCTACTACCTGACTCTTCTTCTCTTGCCAAAATAGCAATAATTTGCTATTCCTACTTCCTTCATCCCCTTCCGTCCTGGGATAGAGATACCCAGGTCCCTCTGAAAGATCTCCACCTGGGTCAGTTTTAAGTGTTCATTATATTTGGTGCTGGGGTGTTCAAAAACTGAGCCATTGTGTAGACAGGTACTGCTGGTCCTGCTTTCTTATGAAATCCAGACTGCACTGAGGAGTCTAAAAGGAAGCTAAACTCTTCTGAAAATCCAGCTTCAAAACCAGCAGCTCCTTGTGTGGTTTTCCCAGGCAACTGTCACACTGACTTCTGCGCAGGAGCTGCTCAATGGGAGAGGGAAGATCCTGGTTTAGAGGGTTTTAGGTTTTTTTTAATGGAAAAATGTGCTTTTGTCCTCAAATTGAATATTTCCTTCAGAACATAGTGATGTTTGCCAGAACGTCTCAAGTTTCTACTGAGAAAGCTGGATCATGATGAATTGACTGGCATCCTCCAATGCTCAGTAAAAGCACTTGGCTGGGTCAAGCAAACCCATATTTGACTTCACAGTGACACTGAACTGTATAATGGGAGGCACCTGCTTGGACCTGTAGCTCAGATAATCCTGTTAACAGTTTTCCTAATTAGACCCCTAGGCTGACTGTGATGTGATAAAAACATTAATGCTGGAAATTTGTTTTCCATGTGGAAAACAGATATTTAAGGGAAGCAAATATTGTGTCTCAAGCTTTGCTTTTATTCTGAAAAATATATTGGTTATATTTTAGGCCACCTTGATCAGATTAGCTGGCCTTTCACCAGGTCCTTTCTAATTCCTGGCTGGTGTTCTTTGTAAGTGAAGACAGACATACCGAAGGAAACAAAAAAAAAATCCTAGTAGAAAATACTCCGACCGTTCTCACAAGTTGAAAAACAGGAGCATTTATTAGCAGTTAAATAAAATGTTTTGTCCAAACTGATTTCAAGGAATTCAATCTATTGAACTGTGTCGGTTTGGATGAAGAATAATGTATTCCCTGGGACATTGGGGAAACAGAGCGTTTTAACACTTTCAAAGTTTTGCAGCCTTTGCCTCTACAAATAATCGGAAAACCTAACACCCATTTGCCAAGTCTTGCGTTGTCACTCCATGAGTGTATTTGGCAAAGCAAATGTTAGTCAAAGGTTTTTTCCCCACTTCTGCAGTAATTCATTGCTTTGCTACATTTTCTGATGGCCAAGTACCCCAGCAGAGCAAAAAAACAGCAGTGCAGAAGGCAAGACTGCCTAGCGCAGTGACCAGGGCTGGTGAACGCTGGTGTGAACATCTGGTAAGACAGAGACAATCTGGGTAACTTGTCACAAATTTGCTATGTCTTAAAGATCTGTTGAGATCTTACCACAGAGCCACTCCTCACCAGCAAACCAAGGGTGATCTTTTAATTTTGCTCCTCCTTAGACTCTTTTGTCTGTATCTAAAGCTTGCTATGCATCCCAGCACTGTTAGCGGTTGCCACTGGTGGGTGGTGGATGTCAAGAGGTGTTCTGGTCAGCAATAGGGCTCTTGCAGGGCACTGCATGGGTAGGCATGGACAGTGCTGGAAGCTCAAGAGCAAACATGGGAAAAGCTGCATAGTGGGTGTAAGTGGAAAAACAAAATCCTGGTTTTGTATGGGAGAATGCAGTCTGTAAGCTGCCCAGCAGGTATCTTCACCAGCCACAGAGAGAAAGGCAGCCAGCTGTGCAGATACAGGGCGCTTGGGTGGACACAGGAGCAAGTTTGGAACTGGAAATAAGGAGATACGACACCCATCATCTGAATCATAGAATTATAGACTGGTTGGAGTTGGAAGAGACTTTTATGATCATCCAGTTCCAACCCCGCTGCCCTGGGCAGAGACACCTCCCACCACCCCAGGTTGCTCCAAGCCCCATCCAGCCTGGCCTTGAACCCCTCCAGGGATGGGGCAGCCACAGCTTCTCTGGGCAACCTCTTCCAGTGTCTCATCACCCTCACAGCAAAGAAGTTCTTCCTACTATCCCATCTAAATCTCCCCTCTTCCAATTTAAAACCCTTCCCCCTTGTCCTGTCACTCCAGTTCCTGACAAAGAGTCCCAAAGAGTCCTGAAGAGAATCTGACATCAGGACAGAAGTTGGAAATAGGACAGTGTGGGCTGAGGGTGGAAGCAGGTGAGGGCTGAGCTGTGGAGCTGGGTCAGGCAGTGGGGCTGTCCCACAGGGCTCCTGTGTGCCCCTGCCTGGAGGAGCCTCTCTCTGCAGGGCAGCCACAGCGAGCATCGCTCCGCATGGGATAGATACGGGCTTGGTGCTTCCTTCTCCACATTGAAGATTTACAGCTTACAGTAAGGGAAGCAGCATCATCACCAGTGCAGAGTGGGAGCAGAGTCCTTCGAAGACACAAACTGAATGGAAAGATGTTCTGGCCTGGCTGGGACTGGTGTCTCTGCAGTCAAGCCCACTCAGTCTTCTTCCAGCCCCAGCTGGGACACTGACATAAAACCCGGCAGCACCGGGGACTGCTGCTTTCAGAGAAAAGGCAGTTTATGCTGAAACCACTGCACTGACTGCCCCGGCCAAGAATCAGAAAGCTTGTGGTCAGAATCAAGGGGTTTCCCAGATGATGCGCACGTGGTGGAGGAGAGTGGGCAGCATACAGTGATGTGCTCTAACAGTTTGCTATTTGGTTGTATTTCAGCTCCCAGGCCTTTCCAAGTGAAGGTAAAGCTCAGTTTTCCTTGATTTCCAGGGGTCTCAAGGCCCCAGTGAAGGGAAAGAACCATTTGAGTGCCCCATGGAGACAGTGACCCAGCTGGAATCAAGGTCGTCAGTCCCTTTCAAGCTTCCCCCCCCCAGTGCCAGCACTCCCCAGCCCACCAGACTGTGTGATGTGGAGATACATATCGCTGTGGATGTAGGCACACTCCCCATGTGGCAGGACATGGTCATTGGGCTCCACAGGCAGCTTGTCTAAGAGCTGCCTGAGCCTTGCTGGCCATGGAAGGGAAGGCAGTGGTGCTTTTTTCAGGGCCCTCCACTCGAAAGGGAGAAAGCACACACCCTGTGCCAATTCTGCAAGCACAGGGACTGTTTGTGTTTGTGTTGGTCCCAGGGAGCTCTCTGGCTTTGAGAAATCCTCCCTGAAGCATTTCTGAAGGATGGCAGGCTGGTAAGGAGGGAAAGGGGAGATGTGTCAGACATCAGAGTGGTTGAGTGGCCTCTGTTCGATCTGGGGGTACCACAGCAGCAGCCCAAGGTGTTGACTTCCCATCTCCCATCCTCACCAGGCATTAGGAAGTGCCAATGATTGTCTCTGTGAAGCCAAATACCAATATTTCAGGTAATTTTTTGGAAGATGGTTTAGCAAGAAACCGGGCAAGTGTTGGTGACAGGAAAACGGAAGGCAGCACATGCGTGATTGGTGGCAATGTCAAACCTTTACACTTCACAGAGGCTGTAGCAAACACCAGCTCATGGAATAACAAGCGGGGGTCTTCCCTTTGAAAAAGGCATCTCCCAGGCCTCAAAACTCAAAATTCAGAAGGCAAATAAAAGGAACCAAATTTTCCTCATCGTTAGCACTTTTTCCCAAGAAAGTAGACAATATCCAGAGTCACGAAGGGCTGGTTTTGTTAAGATGAAAAGTAAATTATAGGAGTCGAGTGTATTCTTGATATAATCTCATTATTTACCAAGAACACATGCTGGGACCTGTCTCCCTGAGCACTGCAGAACAAACACCACTAGTCTTGCTCAGAAATCCCACACCTGCCCCTCCATTCCCAGGGAACCCCCTCTCCTGTCACTGAGCAGCTTCTCCCAGACCAAGATCCATCACTTGGAGCTGCAGCCTGAGTCTGCAAAACCTGCTACTGCAAATCCTGCACCCACACAGCTTTTAGTCTGAGGTTACTCGATGGGAGTGGGTAGCAACTATCAGGATGATGCTTTTCAAACTCGGTTGTTAAAGCTGGGTCGACTTTTGGAGACTGGATGTATGTGTTTGGAATCCATAGTGCAGCCACCGCTGGAAGGGAATTGGAGTGCACTGAGGTGGTTGTCTTGAAAATCTGATGTCTCCTTAAGATAAATTAATATTTACACCATTTTGCAACTATACGGGGCATTTGAAAGCTGGAGATGGACATCTCTAGTGTTGAAAGCAAGACTGGAATTGCTTCTGTTATTGTGACAGGAATGCACTGATGCAGGTCAATATAACAAGGAGGTATTTGATGGACACAGCCAGGTGTCCAGGTGTTATTGGGATATTAAGTTAGCAGAGCTATTCCAGGTTTTTTTCGGAGGCTGGACAGGCAGATTTGCACTACAAATCTCAGTACTGTAGTCTCAGGGTCATTCAGGACTCACCCTGCTCAGTGCCTTGTAGCTTTCATTTACAGGCAGAAGTCCCCTTAAAAGTGGTGCCTGGACCCCTGACAGCTGTAAGCAAAGGCAGTGATCCCCTGCAGCAGGCCCTGCTGCAGGACGATGTGTAAGGACTGTGATCACTCACAGCCCCAGACTGTGACCACAGTGCCTCACGCTGCGGTTCCTCCCACGCCCCTGCGCAGTGGGCACCACTGCCCGTGCTCTTCTCAGAGTTATCTGTAGCAGCCGGAGCCTAATAAATATGTTGAGGATGTTCTTCTTTCCTTCTTCCATGCTTCACTGCTTCTGTTCCAGAAATATAGAACTACTAAATAGCATGGTTATCTTTTTTTAAAGAGTTTTGCTGAAACATTCATACATGGCTTCATACATACTCCACCTCCCACCAGCCTGTGCAAGAGTTTGTGCCCTCTCCCCAACCTGCCACCACCTCAGCTCAGGGACAGCTGTGAGAATGTCCCATGATGGCATCACCTTCCAATAGCAGAGACTGTGTCTGCAAACGGGGAGCAGAGCAGGCGCGAGGCTGCAGTTCTCCAACAGAGACAAGGCTTCAAAAATTTCATCTGCCAGCTGACAGTCCATGTCTCTGCTGTCCTCTGGGCATGACACTGGTTTCCATCCTGGAAGCTCAGTAACTGCTCATGGGTCACGTCGCTTGGATTGCCTAACTCTGCTGCCAGATCCCCATCTCCAGTCCAGGCTGCACTTCACTTTTCAAGCATTGAGAAACAGAGAGATGTTCTTGCTGCTCTGAGCAGTGCCAGATGGGGACACTGGAACCCACTTCTGTGCTCCTCTTCCGAGGGGGCACTGACAACTGAAAAGGCTGCGGGCACTCTCAGCTCCGCTTCACAAAAGAAATATCCATCAAAGACAGCCTGACCCAGCACTGCCTGCTCCCAGGAGCAGCGTGGGGACCCTGCAGAATGGCAGATCTTTGGTTTGTGGCAATAAGGAGCAGCTCAAGATACTGAATGGGCACAGCTGGCTCAACAGAGGACATCTGCACAGTGCCTGTGGAGTCTAAAGCTCTGAAGATGGTTTATGCACAATCAGATTGCCAGCAACCATTCCAACCATGGGAGGGTGTCTGCCCATTTCCCAAGGAGCATGGCCACATTCTGAGTGGGAAGGCAGTCAAAACCCAAAGTATTCCCTAGATTACCTGCACAAGTGCCTCAGTCTCCATGTCCAAGGTCAGCTCCACTGAAACAGGGCAGAGGAATCATCTGAGGCTGAGCATGCAACCAAAGCCCTTCTCTGTCTCCATGTAAGAGCATCCAGCTCCTCTTGGCTGCCCCTTTCCTCACTTTCCTGTTGGGCTACTGGCAAAAAAAACCCCTCTAGCCCAAGATGTACAAAAAGTGCCTGCTAACATCACTTGGCAAGTTACTTATCTGACCCAGAGGAAGCAGAGGAAGGGGCATCACGATACCGCAGTAGGGCTGCAAAAGGCAGAAGGTGCCCACTGCAGCCCAGAGGCTGCCAAAAGCATGGAACAGAGTGGAGATTGCAGCAAAGTTGGGAGATAAATCCGAGAAGCGTGCTGTGCTGTCCTATGGGTGGATTGCTTTGCAACTGCCTCATGGTCCTGCATCCAGCCTCCTCCTCTTGCACACAGAGAGGCTCTTCAGGGGGGGCTGCAGGGGATGTCACATTGCCTGTCCAGAGCTCTGCAGCCGCTGCTGTCCTCCTTCCCTGCATGCAGCCAGCCCTCAGAGCACTTGCTACACATGATGGTTATCGGAGCAGATCTGGTGGAGTAGCAGAGGCAGGAGGGGGTGGTGATCAGACATCAGCCAAATGGGATGCCCTCCAGCATCAGGTCTGCCAACAAGCCCAATGTCTGCTCCTGACTTGGTTATCCACAGCCTTCTCATGATTTGTACAGCTCTGGGCTCTGTCTCATGTTTCATCAGAGTAAGGAAATCCTTCCTTTTCATTTAGTCTTCTTTCTCATATTTTCACTAATTTTATCTAGCAAGACTGAGATTGGGAGTCTGGCCATAACTTGGCTTGAGAGAGAGAGGACTGCAGATGGAGGGACTAAAACTATGAAGCATTTTAGCTCCAGCAGTTCACAGGTGCAGCTCCTGGTTCTTCCAGACTACTGGAAAGGTCTCAGAAAGCAGACATCACTGCAGCTGCTTCTCGTTTCTTGCACAGATGTGGTGCAGGATACAGCAGGCTGACAGTGTCCTGTCCATTAAGGATGGTCCGGATTCATATTTGATCCCCCAGGACCCTGGACTTTCCCAGTAAGAGCAGACTGTCTGAAAGAAGGGTGAGGCTGCTCATGTCTGGCTCCAGCAAGTCAGGAGAGAGCACCAAGCAGCAGGGCTGGAGAGGACACCTCCTTTGACATCTGTGGACCCCATATCATCCAGGCAACATGCAGGTTTCACACCCTTCTCTGGACCATCAGAGCTGATGGCAATAACATAGACACATTGTTCTCCAGAGGCCAGAAGCTCAGCAGCACAAGTTACTGTCTTTCTGATAACGAGCCGGGGAGGGGGCTGTGGAGTGAAACGGGCAGAGGAGAAGGATCCAGGAGATGCTGATATACCAATACTCAGGGCTGTTTGCCACCCTGCTCCCAGAAGAATAAGCAGCTTGACCTCACAGGAAAAAGAGCTTTAGTGTGCATGGATACGAGTTGGACAATGCTGCAGGCAGCCCTCCCCTTCCAGGTCAGCAGCACCCCCCTCTCTGAAAACCTCCATATAGAGGGGTCCCCAGTCCTCACCAGCATCCAGCCCGAATGTCACCTGCTCCAGGTAGGCAAGGCTGGATGTCTCCGAATGCCAGACACCCACACGTCAGAGCAGCCTCCCGGAGATCTCCACCGCACCCTCCTCTCCTTGGCCCTTTCCCTGCTTTATTCTTCCGTCTGTCTTTTAATACATCGGATGTTGCTCAAGCCCACTGATTGTTCTCCCTTTTGTGCTGGAGCAGACAGACGGGCTCCCTAGACAATAGACAGGCTTCACCAATGACTGGGAAAGAGAGGTGGAAGATTTACTGCCATGAGGTAATTGGCTGGAGGAATTTGAACTTTCCTTGCTTCGGGAACAGCCTCCATTGTCCTGCCTTGTCAGCAAACTGGAGACGGGGAGGGTTCCCAGCTTGCAACAGGCAGGATCTGCCTCCTGAGCACCAGCACCATTCACAGACTTGAGCCAGAACCTGAATCCTTGGGCTGTGACTGTTTGCTGCCTCTGGGTGCAGCTTGCCCCACCTGCTCTGACACTTCTTTTGCCAGGTTTCTCAACATGTCTGGTTGATGGCCCCCCACCCCTTATTCAGAGCATAAAAATGTCCCAACCCTTTTTCATTTACCCCAACAGTAAGAATAAAAACGTTTCCCTGATGCCTTTGATAGTGCATTAGTACGTTGTCGGGCAGCATCACACGCCACATCTTACAAGCACTTGGGGGCATGGTGAAGCCAGCAGAAAGTCAGTGTGAAAGGTGAGGCCCTTTGGGCTGTGGGGGTGAGAAGGTGTCCATTTCTAGCTGGAAGAAACACTTTCGTAACTTGCAACTGCCCACATTGCGTTTTTGCAATCCCTTCTTGACGTGGATCAGGAGACGCTGTGCTCTTTATCACCCTTTTTGCTGTGAAAGGCCGTTTTGTCAGGACACCATGTCGCTTAGGGACTTGGCTGCTCCAGGCAAGTGCTACCTCTTCAGTAAATGGCTGATTTAACCTAACGTGTGTACTGGTTGCAGCTACACAACTTTGTCTTGTCCCTCTTGATGGCTCTGGTTTGCTGACTTTTCCAGCTACCTGAGGTTAAGTCCTTGGATGTGCTAAAGTCATTGCATAAGTGAGCTGGTTAGAGAAAGTACAAGAATCTTCAAGATCACCCATGTTGGGGGGCCCTATAGCACACCCCTTAGCACAGACGTTACCAACAGGCTCTCACGTGGAGACAGCCAGGTAGACTATCTGAGCAGCAGCCCACTCCCTGTGCTCCATGGACACTGCATCTCCCACCCCAGCCCAGAGACAGGGTGGGAGCATGAGGGTCTAGAACATGCTGGGGGGGGTGCATAACCCCAGCCTTAGTCTATAGACCCCAGAAGATCTAGTGCCTGAGTGGTGGGGGAAGGCCAACAGACACAGTCCCTGTCACAGGGTCATGGCCTCCAACACCTCTTGCACTGGCAGTTATCCGGTAATATCCTGTCTCTGCACATGACATCAGTTAGAGAAGAGCAGATTTAGGTCGGATATTAGGAAAAATTTCTTAAAGGGTGGTGGAACACTGGAGCAGGTTGCCCAGGGAGGAGGTTGAGGCCCCTTCCCTGGAGATATTCCAGGTGAGGCTGGATGAGGCCCTGGGCAACCTGGGCTAGTTGGGGGTGTCCCTGTGACTGCGGGAAGGTGGGACTGGATGGCCTGTGGAGGTCCCTTCCAGCCTGGATGATTCTATGATTCTATGACATCTGTTTTGTGGTTTTTTCTGCCCTAATTCCAGCAGAAAGACCAGTGCTTCTCAGTTTTGTTTAAAGCCCTAGATATAAGACTTAGATAATATGAGAAAGCCAGAATAAGTTTTATTTATGCTTCTGAATGATCTCAAATTCTAGTTCTCTTCTCTTAGAAAACTTGGAAAACCTTCTTTCTCAGTCTTAGGAGGTGACTTTTCCTAAGTCACTCCCCATGTGTAAGGTCAGCCCCTGGTACTTAGACAGGGCAATAGCTGAGCTGCCTGCGAATCCCACCCCAGAGCCCATTCTGCTGTCTTGAGTAAGGAGACTCGCCTTCTCAAACTGCCCAAATCCATCCTTCTACACAAAAAAAAAAAAAAAAAAAAAAAAAAGGCAGGAATATTTGCAGGAGCAAACACTTGAGATTTGAGATTTCCTTTACTCGAAGTCTCATGTAGCACTGGCTGGGACCGGCAGAGCCTCATCCATCCCCGCAGCTCCGGCACCACAGCCATATCTAATGGGGCCCAAGGTAGGGGTCCAGTTTCCAGAGCCCCGTGGTCAAACCAGCTGCCTCGACATTGTGAGGGCAAGGCTGGGGGTGAGCTGGCCTCCTTTGGGCCCTTCCTTGCCTTGCAGGCTGGGTGGCCAGCACCAGGCTTCAGGAGTGTTAGTGCCGGCCATCGCCTTGCCAGAGTCCTCACCGCAGGGTGGATGCAGACAGCACATTGCAGTCCATCTCTGCAAGCTCTGCAAAACCCGTCGCAGACACTCATGCCAGGACAGCCCCACTGTAAGGACACGCTGTCTGACCTCCCACCACAGCGCTGGGAGCACACGGTCTCAGCCCACACGCTGGCATCGCAGCACGGGGAGCTGGGGAGCAGGGGAGAGGGCTGGGGCAGGGGAGGAGTAAGATCCTCTCTCAGGCCCCAGTGTTTCTACCAATCCACCCAGATATTCAGGCACAGGGTGCTGAGAGGCCAGTCACTTCTGATCAGCACCAGTATCATGTCTCCAGCAGCAGTGTCATTTAGCCCTACTCACCCACTGAGAAATAGAAGAGGGTAATTTTGTGCACTTTGCCAGCTGAGTTAGTTGGCCATGCCACAAAGCTGAATGGTTTACACTATTTTTGGGATAGGTTGGATACAATAGAAAACCAAACTTCTGTTCCGTAAAAGCACCTGCCAAGCCCAACTCTAAATACAAATCATCTGCAATGCCAGACCATCCTTACTTCATCCTGCTCTGGAGTGAATTATTGCCTTCCGTTCCTGCTTTAAATATACTCAGCCTTGTCATGACGTGATTGTTTCTTCTCTTACTTGTTTTGGCACAGAGCACACCGTCTCCAAGATGAGTGAGCTGAGACGCAAAGCCTGGACACTGTCTCACTGCCGAGCAGGTGTTAGGTTATGACATGATTTTCTCCTCTCGAGGCAGCTGCTCTGCAGATGTCGTATCATTGCTGTTTGCAATTTTCAGGTCCTTGCTTAAGTTTCTTTGAAAATCTCAGCCTGTACAGGTAGCCCTCTATCTCAACAACAGCTGCTCACGGTTGTGGTTGAAGCATTGCCACAAATCAGCTTAAAAAAGGGAACTTCAAGGGTGGTTCTGATGCCTCGCCTTTGCAATGGGCAGCTCCCCTCTGGGGGCAGGGCAGGCATTTGAGAGCATCCTGTATCCTTCACAGCAAAACAGGGCACCTGAATCCATGGTAAAATACACAAAGCATATGAAAGACAAGAGAGACAGCTCAGAGGTCTCTCTGCCAGCTCTGGGCTGAACAGAGTCATTGGTCTTTGTTTGGCCAAGGATTTGCCAAAGTATTTGGGGGCTGGATGCAGTTCTCCACACAGGGCTTTAAGTGCTGTCTGAGATAGACTGGGGCGGGGGGGGCTGAGCATGGACAGACAGACCTGGCCTAGACTACCGGACAGACTACTGCTTCATGGTACAGCAGTGCTGGCGGCTGGACCCCCACTTTGAAGGCACAAGTGAAAATCTGGGGGCAACAGACAGTTCTTTACTCTGGCAGTCGTCGGATGACTGAAGTCAGCACTTCTGCCTGGGTGCACAGCCAAGATGAAGCTCGGGCTTCTCCTCACCTCTTGGCCAGGATGCGCTAATTGGAGAGCCTCTGTCCCCTTCTGGATAAATCCCACCTGGGACCTTAACTCTTGGAGATCTGCATGTTTTGCCTTCACCGAGCTTTCTAACAAGTATTAGAGAAGCGCTCTCTCTCCATGAGGTTAAGGATTTGGGGGTAAAGTCATCAGCTTACACCTGGCACATTAAGTGCTCGCTTTCCTGTGACCTAAGATTTTTTTTCACCTTCTGGGTAAGAGAACTCAGTTATCACTGGAGCTGGCAGTCTGCTCCAAGGAATCAGAGGCAGGAAGACACAGGCTTCTTATCGAAGTTTTTCTTGTTATTTCTTGCCAGCAAATCTATTGTGCTTTTCCAGGAACTTTAGAGGATCTGTTCAGAAGTGCCAAGTCAGGTACAAGCCTCCATAGCCTAGTAACTGGATCTTGTTCTTTGAGAGAATGATGCACAGCTGCAGCACTGACATCAACTTTTGGCAAGTCCAGGAGCTCACATGCAAGGAGAGGAAGCCCATGCAAAAGTCGCCAGATGCCAAGCCCTACTCCCTCTGCCAGCTCTTTGTCTGTGCTTGGTCTCTCCCTGACGCTTGAGCCACCTCTCCATCCTAGCGTGTGGGGTTTCAGATCGGGGCACGCACAACCCTGGAGGTAACACAGGCAGCTTCAAAGCCCTAGGCCAGGGAAATACAGAAAATCATCTTTCTTTCAGGAGATAGGGAACAGTTGTTCAGGCGATGCTTCCTGTGTCTAAACACAGCCCAGCACCAAGACCAGGGTTCCCTCGGGGCCATAGACCTTTCCCACAGCAGTGGTGCTTGGCAACCTGCACCCCGCAGGGCTCCATCCCGCTAGTTTGCTCATGAGAGGCAAAGGGATCCGCTTACACTGTACAGGGGAACCAGGCTTTTCAGTGAGAAACTCTTTCCTAGAGGAAAAACTGCTCTTCATCAAATGCAAAAGTTTCCAGGGAACACACAGATGTGGTTGAAATACTTTAATGAAAACATGTTGCAGAGTTTGAATCTGAAGTGAAGGATTTAGTTTCAATTGGGGTTTCATTTTACTTCTGATTTTTCTAAATTCAGCCTCAGATTAATACATGCAGGTACTGTCTGTCATTAAATATTGCATTGTCGTGGCTTGACTTTCAGTGAATGAAATGTTTTGATGTCAGCATAAAGCATTTCAACCAGCCATTCTGGCATTTTCAACTGAAATATAGATCAGAATTTGTCCCCTGTAAAATATTTCCAAATTTTGCCTGCTTCTTCTGGTTAGCAACAGACATGAACCACAGAGGTTCAGTAGTGCATCACCTCCCGCCCTCTAATTTACGTGTACTGGTTTATTTGCTACTCTCAGGACTTTGGGATCAGATTCTTCCCCACACGTGAACTGGTGTAACCCTCCTGAGATATGACTTGCAAGGGGAGTGTGGCTCAGTGCTCTTCCAGTAGTGTCTTGCCCTGGTTCCTCCCTGTCTCAGAGCTTTTGCCCCAAGCTCAGGTAGAAGTCATACACTGTGACCATACACCCCACCAGATCCCGTCTCGGATTTCTTGCCAGCTGGAACACTAACAGGAATAGCTGTGTGCTGCCAGATCTTCTCAACATGAAAGAAATCAGCATGTTTACATGCATTTCTGGTCAATTATGGGCCCTCAGCTTCCTGCCCACCAGCCTTGGGCTTTGCCATCTCCTTTCAGTGGGTCTGAAAGTA
The DNA here is from genome assembly GCA_013398155.1 of Pedionomus torquatus. Lineage (NCBI taxonomy): Eukaryota > Metazoa > Chordata > Aves > Charadriiformes > Pedionomidae > Pedionomus > Pedionomus torquatus. The sequence continues at coordinate 120,690 of VZRU01012832.1, forward strand.
AATGGAGTGTGGCTGGAGACGATGGGCATCAGTTGTCAGGGATTCCTGAGCCGCCCTGCGGCAGTGAAGCAAGGATGTGAGCAATGAAGAGAAATAGGAGAGAGGCAGCTGCTCTGGGCCAGATGCACAGGGGTCTCCCATGTGCATAAATCAACTGTGAGCACCTTAGAAAAAGCCCAGCAACTTCTAGCTCTCAAGCAGAGGTAGAGTTCGAACAGCTTTTTTTCCTAATTCAAATGCTACCCCTCCTCAGACTTCTAGCTGATAGTTTTCCAGAGTATGTGGGCCTGAACACATTTTGTGCAGACCTTGTGCAATCAAAGGAAGAATGTAGATGACAGTTGGTTGCACATGCCCCTGGAAGCACGTCTACGGCACGTGTGTGTAAACCACACTAGCTTCACCCAGCCTGGTCTTAAAAAGGAGAACCAGGACTTGGAGGAAGAACTCAGAATCAGGCATGGGTACCAAGCTGATAGTCCAAAAGCTCGTCCCAGTCAAGGAATGCCTCAGGAAGCACTTGGGCCACAAAAGTTTCCACACATACTGGTCCAAAATGAAAGCTGACCGCTTGAAATCTGGCATCCAGCATAGTCAGGGCAAAGCTGTTGCTCTCATATTTACTCATGAGAACTCACCAAGAGCAACTGGGGGCAACAAGACTTTCAAGAACCTCTTATTCTGCATTGGCTTCACCCTGACTGGACCCCCACACCCTCGGTCCTAGGAATCGGAGGGTTAGGCCAGATGTAGCATTAAACGATCACCCTGAATAGTCACAGGTAGATTTATCCTCCATTGGTTCGTCTTCTATCTTTGTCTTGTGTCTTTATACAAAATTTATTACCAGCAATTTATAGCTAAAAAGTACAACCTCCTAGCGTGTGAAACCAGCATCATCTTCTCTGTCACAGCTCTCTCCGCACAGCAGCAGAGGAGTCCTGGTGTCTTCATTTCTACACTGACCCCTTAGACCCCCTTCCCTCTCCTGTGATCTGTCTGCTCCTTCAGTGTCTGGTTTTTGGCGCAGTCCCACAAGCGATGCCTACCAGGTGGATCATTTGCTCTGCCAGGACCATCTCTGCAACAGTGCACTTCTGCTCCCACCATGTGAGTTCCAACAGGCGTTGGACCATCGCGCTCCCACTGCTTCCTCCCATGTTAACTGTGCGAGTGGCTGAAGGGTGCTGCAAAGCCCTCTACTGCCCTGAAGGAACAACAGTCTTGTGCACACTGTTCACTGGGGCAAACTGCCCCCAGAAGTCTGCTTGGAGCTGCTGGGCAGGAGCCTGGAGCAGACTGTAACTACAATCTACCTCCTCAGGCATTGCAGGCTGCAGAACAGCTCCGGTCTGCTGGCAAGAGCCTCTGCCGTGCAGTTTTGGGCTCCCTAGAACAACCTCATGGCTTACAACCATGCTTGGCCTGCCTTGACCCGCTTTCTACCCTTCTGCAGTGCTCCTCCCAGGACACAGCCCCACAGCCAGCCCTCAGGCAAGTGTGGCTAGAGTCCCAGGGCAGAGCTGGGCAAGAGTTTCTGAACACAACATTTGTCTTCATAAATATCCTGCCTTACTCAAAGCAGAAGGTGCCAACTTGAAAGCACGATATTTCCATGACTCACTCCATTTCAAGGACATTTGCGTGGAGAATGTGATGGATGCACCAGCTGCGTTTGTTTGCTGTTTACTTCTCATTATCTCTTTTGAGAGGCTTTGGCTGGGCAGCAAAGAGGAAGATGCTCATGGAGTTACCTTTCCCTGGTAGCTGTTCCGGGTGTTAAGAGGATACCAGCTCTGGCAGGGTGAGAGGTTTCACCTTCCATAAAAGCAACCAGTTCTGCTCCCAAAGAGCTCAGCAAGTGGGGAGGCAGAGCCCAGCAGAGATCTGGAGAAGGACAGGGAACAAACTCGTACTCAAGACACCAGGGAATGGGAGGCTCTTTCCAGGGACCTAGTGGAGACCATTTAGTTGCTAAAAGTCAGGACATTGCTGGGCTGTGGCTGCTCCAAAGGACAAAGTGGACAGAAAGGACATCAGTGGCAAAATGAGGACAGAAGTGGCAAGAAGGGACATCATGCCTGTAACCTTATTTTTCTTGCTTTAAACAAAAAATGTTCCTTGATTTTATTCATGTTCCAGTATCTCATTTCAGTTTAGGAGTTCTTTTGGGTTTGGCGTTCTCACGCTGAGGAGAAAGTTCATGTTGACCCAGCTCCAACATTGACCAACTCTGAATCACATTACGTGAGGCAAGATCATAAAAAGAGTTTTAAAGAGGCTGAGAAGTCCTGCTTGGACACTTCCAGGACAGAAAGCATTTTTCCTTTCGAATTACTTTTGGTTTAGAATGTGCTTTCTGGGAGGACTTCTTACACTGTACACCTGTAGGCCAGAGGATTTCGATCTCCATCATGTTCATAAGAGCTATGTTCAATAAGACAAGCTATTTTCTCCCTGCCTTGCCCCAGCACAAGTCCTTTCCCCCTTTTTCACCATGCTGCCTTTCCTCTCGCAAGCAGGGCAGTTGCAGCCAGGAGACAGAGCCCATGAGCAACATCTCTAGGAGCACACTCAGCAAATTCCCATTACCTTTTTGGGAAAAGTCCCCTTATGTTCTGCTCCAGGTTTCATCTCTGTCCCACAGCACAGTGCCATCAGGAGGCAGCTCCTTCCCGCTTCTCAGCTGGGTCTCCTCGGTGTGGCTGCAGCCTATCCTGCCGAGTGATCTGCCCTTCTCCTGCCCTTGGCCACGCACCTTCTGCCTTGCTCCTCTGCTGCTGAGGGAGAGCATTTCTCCTGGCAGACACTGTGGGCCCTGGGATGAGATGGTCGTCACAGACAGCCTTGACCTGGCAGGCAGCATCTAAAAGTCATTTCTTCTTGTTCCCACTTCAAACATCCCCAGGGGCAGAAATTCCTCTGCCCAGGCCCTTTCTTCTGTCATGTGTGGAGGACACATAATGTGGTGCAGAATTAGGGCAGCTACAGGAGGACCCGTAATTGGAGTAGCCAGAGCAGCATGAGAGTTGTTCTTGCCACAGGTCACTGCTATTCACTGCACAGACCAGACTTCTGAAGACCTGCTGGTACAGGGATGGGCGTAATCTCACCTTGGCAAACTGGCCTTGGCTGAGTCTTTATTATTGAAACATTGTGGAGATCTGGGATAGGGCCTACACATGAGATATGATCTAAGATGACTGATCTATTTTCAAACATGGAGAGGTGGGAGTAGAAACACGTTCTGCTCTTGCCTATTGCAATGATATGGGATTGAAGCAAGGCTGGTGCCTCCAGATATGGTGTAATGCAAATGAGATCTTGCTTTGATCCCTTTATCTTCCCTTTCTCCTTTTCTTTATGGAGACTACCTTTAGTGTAGTTTTCAACCTGCAGGCTTTTAGGAAAAAATTCAGCTGGCTCTATGGCTCCAAGTACCGTTCTATCATCAGCCTCAGCTTTACCCCAAGCAATTCAGGCATTTTGTGGTGACCTCGGAGATTTCAAGATAAAGGGGAAAGGAGATAACAAAAACCTTTATGAATCACTCCAATATAATCTGAAGAATTTCTAAAACCACCATTTATTGCCTTTGGGCTTCTTTTCTAAAGATGGTGTAATTGTACATTTTTCACTGGATGCTAATGAGACTGGCCAGAAGATAGGTTTGCTCATCTCCTAGTGATTTCAGAGAGACAAGAGTGTTTCATGCTTTGCAAGAACAGGTCTAGTGTTGGACCTTTCCAGGATAAGGATGGGAATTTTGGTCTGGTTTGTACAGCTCCCCCAGAAATCAGACTGCTGGATCAGAACTGGGAAGCCTTAATGCTGTATTGTGAAAATAATTAATCAAGAGGATACCAGCTCATTAGCTTCTCCCCCCAATCATAAAAATTTCTGTTCAACTGCCTGAGTGTAAGGTCCAGGGGCCGATGTGTTCAGCCCCAACGCTGAGAGGAGCTAGATTGAGTCCACGCTGGGAAGAGAACACATTGATATCCCAAACACCTTGAAAAATGCAAAGATATTCACATAGTGGAGCAATTTAGGGCTTGAGAAGAGAGTTGCTCTTTGTGATTCTTAGTAGCTTCCTGTAGGCTCAAAACCTGAGGACAGCAGTCAGATACATTATCTGGTGTGACCTTGCCTCCTTACAAAGGAGGACCACAGGGTCCATTTCCTTAAATGTTGAAAATCCTGTCCAGTGGCTTGGGTAATGTCTGTCATAGCTTCCAGACGTTACCACATGCATGGGATTTCACTGAGGTACGGAAAAAGTCAGGAGCCTGTATAGTACCCCACTGCTGGCTCCCTGAAGGTTTGCCCCTTGAACCACATCCTGAGCTTGCAGAAGCTTTGTAGATCAAAGAACTGCTTGAAGGTAGGCACTTCCCTGCACTTTTATGGCACTCAGGCTTCTCATCATACTGAGTGACAGAGGGACCCATGAAGAGCACCTCAGAGGACTGAAATTAGTGAGTGGACGTTCTGACCTTTTGGAGTACAGAGAGGGATGGCTGGGGAACGTCTTCTCCCAGCCATAGCCAGGAGCTGCTCTTTCTCTAGGAAAAGTCCTAGCCCTGTGATGGCTTCCAGGAGAGGACCATCTCTCTGCCAGTCATGTGCACCTTGTAGATCTTGAGCCAGATACTCATCTGTCTCTGAAGGTTATGTGCTTGGCCTCCACCAAGAGCATATCCCTGCACATTTCACCTTCAGACATTCCTGACTGAGCAGCCACAATCTTGTGTTACTCCAGCGTGGCTTCAACCTGTAGTGCTTTAGGTCTGTTCACTTTTGTTTCTGCTAATTCACATTAGAGTGCACCTCTGGGGAAACACTTATGGTCTGCCTATAGTCTGGGAAGAGGTCTATCAGGAGCTTTGGGGGTGATGGGCAGGTTCATCTCTCCCCAGTTTGTGGGGAGTTCTAAAACCCCCCTTGAGTTTGTGTGAGACACATCAGCCCTGCTGCTCCTAGAGATGCACCGTGGGGGTGTTGCCTAGGCCCATCTTGGGCAAGTACCACAGGGTGTCCTTCATGCAGACCCACATATTGTAGCACAAAAATCTTGCCTTTTGGCCTAAGAACATGCACTTCTACAAGGTACCACGGGTGCTTCCACCAGAGCTGGGCAGAGTCTGCTGGGACTTTGCTGCTCCCCACAGGGACATCCGTGGCTCCAGGTTTCGGAGCACGGCACCGCAGTGTGCATCCCAGCGGCCCGAGCAACTATGGCAAAGATAAATTCCTTTAATCTTTAAAGGTCATATCATCCCTGAACTAAAACACTGTGGTAATCATCTCCTAGCACTGTTAAAGAGCATGGCACACAGTCCCACTAGAGTACCCAAGGCACTGTATGTGTCACATCATTTTTTGGTAAGGAAGATCAGCTAATCAGTGAATAATCAAAGGTTGCTCATGAAAGAAGGCGACATCAAAGCAAATAATTGAAGGAACCCCTCGAGGGCCAGAGCAGTTGTACAGTCTGAGGCTGAATCACATGAGCTAAGTTTCCATGAACTGTGTCTCAGTTTTCCTGCAGGTACAAGTTAGAAATGCTTATGATAAATGTTTAGAATTAGTTAGGGAAGGGGGGGATGTTAAATCACACTAATTATAGCCACGATGGCTTTGGTGCACTGCCACTGGAAAGGATAGGTAATTTCAACACCTAATGCAAAAAGGCTTTAAAAGACATTCCTTCATGGGTAAATGGGGGTGATACCAAAAGAGAGCTTCAGTTCCAGGAGTAGTAGAGTAGTTCACTTTCCTGTCAGCATTTCAGACCATCTCTATACAAAATGAGGCTTTCTGCTTTTATTTGATAGGCAAAGAGGAACATGAGAGCTCTGGGACAGGAGAGGGATGTCTTGGCCCAGTGCACCAGTGCAGTCTCATGAACTCAAAAGGCAAGAATCTAGACAGTTCCTCTGTCGGTCCTACATTGCAAGTCTCTCCTACCTTTCTGGTTTCTTCTTAGAATTTAAGGTCTTTGGAGCCTGAACTAAGTTCTTTGTGCATTTCTGTGAGCATAGCAGACAGCTATGGTACGGTGCCCACCATTGTAGCGGTTCCTTCAGTGCAAATGACACCAGCCCTATTCAGATATGAATGACTCAACACTTGTTTGACTCTGCTGGATGCCAGTCACTCCAAAGAGAGAGCTATTTTGCAAAGTTGAAGTCATTGACAGATCTGAGAAAAGTCAGCAGAGTCACTAGTCCATTTAGTCTGTGGATCCCTAACCTTTCTGCCAGATGTTGCTGAAAAAAAAAATCAAAAAAAGTTCAAATACCTTGGGTTCCTTTTAAAATTAACTAAATGAGGCTGACTGAAGCAATCACCCTCAAACACTTTAAAAGATAAATAGCTTCCCTGATTACCCTGACAGGAAGCATTTTCACTCTTGCATGCAGTGGGGTTGTATATAACACAAGAAAACTTAATAAGAGGAAAAGCATGAGCTTGGGAAAACACAGCAACAAGTCAACAACATGAGTAATAAGTCAAATATTTACTCCCACAACACTTTAGGCAAGAATCCTGTGCCTCCGCTTTCACACAAGCATGGACAATCTGTGGAGAAACATCTCGTACTCTTGTGGCTAGCAAAATCACTGAGCCTAGGACTCTGCTCAGGAAGCTCATTTCCAGCCCTTGGAGGAACTTGTTCTTCCTTTACACCATCTGTCCTCGCACCATCCCCTCCGTGCTGCCCTTGTGCCATGGCCAGTCCAGGAACTCCACCACACCAAACCAGGAATGATGTCCACTGCTCTAGAGAAGCTGATGTGGGGCCTTCATGACTTATGACACTGGAGAGTGAACGGAAAACACAGTCCTAGAGTCCTAGATTCACTAGCACCTTATCTGCCTTGCTGTTCATTAACCAGCAGACCACTACCAGGGTTTGCACTATGGGCCTCCTCTTCTCAGCATGGTGAAAGTAAATGTTACACTTGCATCCTGCAGGGCTGCAAACCACCAGAGCACCCAAACACCCAAAATGTCAGCGAGTTTTAAATAAAAATACCCAAACAAGCAGCGGCCTTGGAAATCAGGGCTGGATTTGTCTTCACTGCCCCAAGGGCTGGTTGGAGAGAGCTCCTTCCCTCAGACCTGTGTGTGGCCAGGAGACCCAGAGATGCAAGAGAGGGAGGGAGGGGAGCATTTAAAGAAAAGCCATGCAGTGTGGAGCTGTGAGGCTGCCACAGACATGGGCTAATGGTATTTCTCCTCTGCCTTTTGGAAGATTTCTTCAGAAACCAGTGTATTTTGTTCCTCTTCACAGTACGGACCACGGTGGGGAAAGAAGGATTCAGAATATCTTTAGCCTTCCCCTTAGCACCAGCCACATACTGATGTGCTGCTGGGTAGGACTGATGGGGTCTGCACATCCTTGCAATGCCCAGGGGTGTGGTACGTGTGTCTGTCCCCATTGTGCCTAGGAAAGAGCCGGACACCCAAAATGCAGTTCAACTAGATTTGAAAAGTGTCTCCTGTGGCAAGCAAGGAGTATTCCCTACCCTGCCAAGAGAAGGCAATCTAAGGAATATGCCTTGGGATTTCAAGGAGATCTTGGAGGTTTCAGATCTGTGTTTTGTTTCATAGCCTTTCATTTTACGTTATTTTTCGTTATTTTTACATTGTTTCACAACATGTCAAAACATCAGACGGATTCATTACAACATAAACAGGAGACACTTTGATGTAGGAAAAAAAAAGATGTTTTAATAGGTGCTAAGTAGCAACCGCCCTTAGGGATTTAAATATAAAAATAGAAGCAGCACGAAATAATATTTTAACCCTTCTATTGTATCATCCAAATATAGAATGAAGCGTTGCACACAGAACAATGCGCATTATAACTTTATTTTTGCATTCATTCTGAAAACAGAATTTTGTATTCTCATAGATCTTTGGGAGATTTTGCTGCCAGTTCTTTGGAAAGGAGAAAGTTACAAATCAAAAAAACTGAACTTTTCTGGACTTTCTTCAAATATGGCTCATGAAGCTGCAGTTTTGTCACAGGACACATCTCCAGAGAAGCCATGAGGGCTTTAGACCCTTGCTCAGTGTAACCTGCTTCCACCAACAGCAGAGGGATGTGGTCAGAAAGGGGAGGTGGGGGCCTGGGGGA
>VZRU01012832.1:128844-146604 GCA_013398155.1 Pedionomus torquatus
GGGGCCTGGGGGAGGGGGGTGTGGAAAACGGTACAAAATGAAGCAGCCTGGGACTTAAACTTATCCTCAAACTTATAAAGCCTTTTTACTATCAGAACTCTGGAGATTTCTCACTGAAGAATACAAAGGAATTTGAGTAACTGGGTCCCACCTCTTGGGTCTGCAGGATCTCGAGGGCATGCTGCGCAGACGGCAGCCCACTCAGGGAGGTACCTCCCGTGTGGCTGGGCTTTGCTGAGGGACTTCTCCCCTTCGTGCTTCAGACCTTGTCCTTGGCACAAGCCTCCTTTCCTCCAGGCTTGTGTCCAACACCAAGACAGATTCCCACTGGTACTGGAGAGGTTGCATCCTTCCTCAGGCCCATGAGCCATGATATTTACTGGAGTTAAATGCCTTTGAAGTGAAGTTAAATACCTTTATTTCTATGTCCTATCTCCTTATTCTCACATTACAAGAGAGACATCTGGCTATCTCTGCCATTTAGTCTAGGCAGCCCAAAGGAGGCGAGTGGTGTCTATTCACAGCCATCAAGACCAGCCACTTCTGCCTCATGCCAGCCCACTCAACGCCTCCCATCGCTTTTCTTGGAAGAGGACATGGCCTTTTCGTTCCCAACCACACCAGGTTTTACTTCAGCCTTGTCTTTCCACGTAGTTGTAAAAATGGATGCTCACTTGCAGTCACCTGGGCACAGCTTGCTCCAGATTTGGGTCACAACAGCAATCCTCCTCATGTGCAGCTGCTGGTGACGGCAGGGGTGCAGCCATCTGCTATTAGACCTGCTGGAGAATATCAGAGTCTAGAAGCATCCCTGTTTTTACCAACTGGTCTGACACACCCTTTGCTGCAGACTTTGCTGCTCTTACATCCTAAGACAGTGACAGCTCTGCAGTGGGAAGCACACAGGGACTCTGTGGTGCACTTAAGACTCAGCAGGACCCCTCAGGCTGTGGCAGAGCCTCCTCTGTGAGGGTCTGTCAGACCTGAAGCAGATAGGAGCCGAGCCTTCAGCTGGAAATTACAAAGGCTGAGACAGGCACAACTGGGCAGATTCCCCCCACATCGTAAACTCAGACTTGGTCACCCACAGAGCTGACCTCCAGCCCTCATTCCTGGCGCTGTTCTCCAGTTTTTCCAGTCTAGAGCAGGCTTGTCTAATAGGATGTACCCCTTCCTCCACGGTTTGCTCTCACCTCAAAAGCATCTGTCTGTCCGTGCACTGGAAAAGCTCCCTGTGGTGGCTGGCATGAGCCGTGGTCACAGAAAGATACTTTGGGCCCAAGGACATACTGTCCTACCACAGTGTGACTGGGCTTCCTGGTCATCCTCCAAAAATTCTAAGACACTAATACTGCTTGTGCTGGTAGGAAATGTCCTAACTTGCTCCATAACAGGAGAAGCTCAGGCAGACCACCCTGAAGGACCAAGTGTCTCTCTCTGGTTATTCCTTTGCTGGCAGAGCCCGGGCTGACATAAGATGTTCGTGCTGAAATGTTTTACAGGAGCTTCTCATCTTCCCTCTTGGCAGAAAGGGGACAAAGAGCCTGGCATTGGGGGTTATCTTGTGCAAACCACAGCGTGACTGATCAAGACTTCTGTCTTTCTTCCCCACTAGAGATCTGAGCATGAACAACATCAGCCGGCTGCAGCCCAGCACCCTCCGGCACCTGCGATTCCTGGAGGAGCTGTAAGTACGGAGGGGCTGCACTGGGCAGCCCGTGGTCGGGGTGGAGGGGGGGGACACTGGGGAGGATGTCTGTGGATTCGGTGGCAACCCCCAGTCTTGCCACCGGGGCTCCAGGCTGAGATGGAAGGAGGCTGCACGAAGAGAGAGAGTTTATTTGCTATTCTAGCTTAGGAGTTTGACCAAGGTCATTACCTTGAGGCTGAAATGGTACCTGTACCAAAAGCCAAAATAAAAGAGGACCCAGATCATTATGCAAAAATCAAGCCTGTCATCCAGAGCAAAGCCACCAAACAGGAAGCTTTATTCTCCCTTGCACACAGGGTCCCCCTCACAGCCTCCTGCCGTCCAGAGACACCTTATCTCCCAGGCACTTTGCAGTTCAGATGGCCATTCAGTTGCTTCACTTTGGGCAATTGAAGTCCAAGAAATCTGCCCCAGAGGCTAGAATGTCCCATCATGCAGCAGTGCGTACTGTGGTCTGAGCAGGCACACTCAGACACAGCAGCGATCACCATCCCCAGGGATCGGCATGTGGCTGTGTGTCAGGGAAGGAGTGGCTCCACTTCTGAAAGTGTGAAAATTAACCACCAGCATTAGAAACCACTGGAATCCCTTAGGAGCCCCAAAAATGGGAGCCTGGGGGGCAAAGGATTGAGGCTGGCCATTTCTGCATGGGCAAATTGCACCTGTATGGTCTTATTCCACTTGACCATGAGAAATACCTCCAGGTGTTACTCTCATGCTGTTGTTCCTTTCAACACAATAGCTTCTGTTGGAAAACTCACTTTCTTCAAAACACTATTATTACATTGCACGAAATACTTATATTAATGCTGCATTTGATGTATGTGTTGTAAACATACTGGATATGTAACTTATTACAGCCTAACCTGTCTAAATGAAACACTTTGATGTCACTGAGCCTATTCTTGCAGCCACCACCACACACGACAGTGGCATTTCAAAAAAGCTAGGTTCCAAAATACCAGGATTTCCTACAAAGAAGGTGTTTTTGTTGCCCTGAAAGAAGGCATTTTCATTTCCCAGATGTACTATCCCGCACGTTCTGCAGTGGAGCAACCCTGAATCATTTGCATCCAGTAACACGGCGTGACGGCGGCGATGTGCTCGGGTTGTGGTGCTGACCCGCTGCACACCCTGCCGACAGGAGCCTCTGTGTGGCTGGGGGGGGCTGTCGTGAGCAGAAAGTACCGTCTGTGCATTCAGATAAGGGCTTGCAGATGAGCATACACACTTATGCAAAGACCAGCTTACTTCTCTAAACTTCTCTGAACCTTGACTAAAGAAACCCAACCAGATAGCCATGTTCATTATTCCCATAACAGATCAAATCACATAATTATCAAATCATACTACGGGTTTTTAACTTCTGATGTCTTCCAACTCATCTTTGTCTGTCCAGTTTCTATTCAGTAGACTTGCAAGGACCTGAACTCCCTTCCCTTCAGACCTTTACAGACTGAGCAGGAGTCATTTTTTCCGTCTTTAGCTCTGGGGCTCGAGCTGCCCACAGAAGGTGGGTTTTTCAAGATTTTGCATCCGTCTCGTAGCCTTTCTCTTTCCATTTTTTTCCACATCTGTGTTGAAGTGTGGACACCCAAAGCATTCGCTGAGGGTAGTACAGCTTTTCACACACAGAGACCATACTCTGTTGTATACAATTAACAGTTGTCTTGCTGCAAGCAATTGTGTCCTGATTACATGTCATGTACAAACACAACAGTCTCAACCAGAAATGAATAAATATTCATAGGCTCCAAAAGAGCCAGCTTCCCAGAGCCAAAAATAATTATGAATGAAGCAGACAAAGAGGAGAAATTTAAACAGGAAGATCTGAAAAATAATTGGAAGTTGTTAGAGAACATTTTACTAGAGGTTCAGAATGCCACAAGTTCTCATTCCGAAAGCAAAGGTTCTTTGAGTAGGAAAAAATATTACGGAAGAATAATTGGAAACTGAAGCATTATATATCTGTGTATACCCAAGTTCATGCTAGAATTTAATAGCAATAATATAGTAATTTTATTTATGGAAATCAAAGAAGAAAGGATTTTTTTTTATAATACCAGAAATCCTAGTGATTGTTCAAAACAGCATCTAGACAGGACACAGTGTACATGTACAAGAACAGTTGGACTCAACGATCTTAAAGGTCTTGTCAAGTGTAAACAATTCTATGACGTTATGGTTATTCACAGGGCTGTCATTGACCACTAATACAACTTGCCTGATACTTACACTCCTCTTTTCAATTTATATCTTTACCAAACTTTCATCTCAGAACATTACATCAGGATCATCACATTTGATCATCCTCTGTCCCGGGGTGTGCACAGTAATTGAGCAAACAAATCCTGCCTATTTATACATCCTCAATAGAAGTTTGTGCAGGTTCCACAGCTCAAATTTCTGTAGATTTTATCTGGCCTGAACATATCCCCTTGGGTGTACTGGGGCAACATACAGCATATGACACCAAGCCTTCTGTCTGCTCTCCCCATGGAGCTACCTGTGCTGGGGCGTGCTGAGTCAGTGAAGACCACAAACCCTGCTAAGCAATGAGGGACAATCCAAGTTTCCCAGTCTTAGTCCCTCCTGGGGAGAAGGAAGACCTGCCTGACCTCTTGGCAGAGAACAGTTGACAAGAAAGAAGAGGGCTCTGCTGCAGCACATCCTTCTGCAAGTGCCCGTCTTCAGTCAGATGGAAACCTTTCAGCAGACTTCTCATCTCTGGGGATTTGGGGTTTGCTTACAGCCCCAACCTGCCTCATCCTTGATAAACTGGACGAGTAGCTGAAGACTAAACACACAAAATTGGACTCAATTGATGTTCTGGGGCTTTGGTCAACTCAAAAGACATCTCTGACCTGAAACAAAAAGTGTTGTTTCATTTTCAGGTTGCTTCTTAAACTTCAGTCTTTTGCTTGAAAAGAAAATGATATTTCAAATGGTATTTGCTTTATTGCAAAGATGCCTTAAATAAGATGTTTGAACATTCTGAGAAAAAAAATCACAGGTTCCTCAGCCAAATATATTTGACAAACTCAACACAGACTTTCAAATCTGCTTTTCAGGTCCCCTGGAAACTCTTATATGTTAAGGACATTTTTACATTGGTCTAATGCTTAAAAACATCCCAGAAATTCCTGACACCCCTGGCTGTTGAGCACATATGAGTATGACCTGGAGCCCTCATCCTCTCTGACAGTCAGTGATAGTCCATGTTCCTCTGTATCCTCTGTGATCTCCTTGCAGTTTCTCTCTCCTGCTCTGCTGCTGCCAATCTTCTCTCGTTAGATCTAGCCCCAGTAGCCCAGGGTCACAGCGGTTTGGAGCAGAGCTGGTATTTCACACCTCTTATGATTCCTGTTCTTTTTGTGCCTCTATTTTAGCACCATCTCAGGCTCCCCACAAAGGTGGAGCTTCATCAAGGGCAGAGATCAGCTGGACTCAGCTTATGCATGGAGCTGAGGTTCAAGCGCAGAACAGGAATAATGGGAAATGGAAAAGAAAGCTGCAAAAAGGGGTAGATGACGCATGTGTGTTCCATGGACACTGAGGAGAAACGTGCCATCTTGCACACCCTTCAGGCTGCTGTGGAACACCGTGAATCTAGGTTGCTGGATCCACCTCAGTCCCAAGTATGTCAGTCCTCTGCGGGCACCCATGCTGGGTGAGAGCATGCAGGGAGCAAGTGAGAGCAGAGCGGCACCTGAGGGTCTGGAGGACAGCAAAGCAATCACCCCAGCCACACCATGATGTCCAGCTGGGCTGTGTCCCACAGGACATTTCTCCATTGGCTCAGCTCCCTGGTGGAGATGGTACAGCTGTGTCATACCAGGGACCAAAGGCAGCACAGTGGTTAGGGCACCAGGGGCACCAGGACGGCTCCAGCTCAAACTGCTCACTCACTGTGTGGTCCCAGTAAAGCAATTTTCCCTGCCAGTGCCTCTCTTCACTCATCCATCCAGTGATGAGAACAGGCCTCTCAGGTGTGCTGGGACCTGTCAGTCATTAGTTTTAACTGGGAGCTGCTCAGGAAGGTGTTGCAGATGCAATTAGCACTCATGCTCAGAAGCCACCAAGAGACCAGATTCTCCAGACTCAGCCAGCTTTGAAAAGGCAACGCCACCAAGGACACCTCTCTGATAGCTCCACCAGTCTGTGCTCTCCTCTGTCACCACTGGCCTTCAGCTCCAGCAGGGAAGCAGGGCAGAGAGAGGAGCGGCCGTGCCAGGAGCAGGCACGGTCCCAGCCCTGTCAGCCACCAGTTCTTCCCTCCAAACCAAGTCTCTAGTGACAGAGGTGTTCAGGTCTGGGCCTCACACAGGCAAGGAGTTTAGTGTGGCTCCTCTTTGTTGCTTGCTTTTTTTTTTTTTTTCTTCTTTTCTTTCTTTCTCTCCTCTTGGCAGCAGGAAGAATGTTTAAAGTTGCTAATAAATTCCAGTTAATGAAGCCTGAAAAGCCAGAGCTGGGAGCCAAGAGAAACAAGAGCAATCGGTACAGAAGGAATAGAAAGAGGATCTTGAAAGCCAGCCTGGGAATAATAACATGTTGAAATGTGTTCACCGGCAAGGGCTTTGTTACCACGCTTTGAATCCAAACAGGGGTGCTCGGTGCCAAGAAGAGAATCTGCAGCCAAAGGCAGGTGTTCATTGCCATTCACCTCTCGCTTCGGGGCACAGCGGCAAGATCAGACCCCTTCCCAGCCACTGGCTCTTTCACCTGCCTCTTCTCGGGCCCCGAGGGCAGATGGACTCACCATCACGGGGAGCACCGTGCCTCTGCATCAGCGTGGGCACCGCAGGCTGGGGACCCGCGCCGTGGCCGTCCCTCGCAGGCTGCTCCCTTTCCTCTTGCAATTCAAGGGACTGGAAGCCAAGAAACAGTGTAGAAGCAAAACAAAATAGAATGCAATCATGTATGCTGGGAATGTGGACACGGCAGCCCCCTCCCACCCTGCAGCACGGAAGAAACCACCTTCCCACCCCTCTTCCTGTGCAGGGACAAGGGCCGGCAGAGCCACCGCGGGTCACAGAACGCCAGCACTGCTGCAGTGCCCCTGCCTGCTGTCGGGGCACCCACCACCGCCCACGCCAGCTCCCAGGCATCCAAAGCACCCAGCACTGGGTATCACTCCAAGGCGACCTCATCCTTGTAGGAGGCAGCGGCTTTGGGGCATGGGTCCTTCTGGACGATAGCTCTGCTGTTTAAAGGGGTGCTGACATTTCTGGACAATTTTCAACTGTGCTGGCGGCATGGTGAAAAGCATTTCCTGAACCAGTGTAGTAACATGTCCAGAGCAGAGTACTCCAAGAAGAGCATTTTAGTGGGTTTCTGTGACAAAAGAGGCTGCAGAGGTCTCACAGTGAGACAAATGCTTGTAGGGCCGTGACCTTGCTTGATCGTGTTGAGGTTTGGAGGCAGCATCACTGCTCCCTTGGTACCTGCCTTGCTGACACCGCTCTCCTTTTCCAGATGGCTGTAGGTGAGGAGCTTCTCTGAATGCCTGGTTCCAGCAGGGCACTGCCCAGCTCCTATGTCTGAGAAAGCACCAGGATGCTGGGGTGGAACACGCTGCTGTTGCTCTTCTGCAACTTGTTAGTAACAAGAGGGCTAGCCCGGTTCAGCTAGGACTTTGGGTCCTCCTGGCTGACATTGCTTTGTGGCAGAGGCCAACACTGCTTGTTGATTCAGTGGGTGGGCAACAGCAGAGAGAGTTAAAGGGTAGTTCTTCTGATGAAGGCTTCCAAAGGTGACCACTCTGCATTCTGACACAGTGCAAAGACCAAGGTACAGTGGACAGGGAAGGAGGGCTTCTAGGGTGTTCTCCTTCTTGTGCATGGAAAAACAAAGCCAAGGTATTGAAGGAGAACAAGTCAAATTCAAATGTTGTGAAAATGTAGATATTCAGTTTTTTTTTTCTATTCCAGTTAGGCTGGGGATAATGTTCAGCATTTGAAAAATCCTTGCAAGTGAGGACAGCTGACCCAAATTTTCCTGAAAAATGCCCTCCAAATTACTACATCTGTTATGGGGCACTCCAAGTGGGACACCCAGAGTAAAGTCAGAAGTCAAAACTGCTCTGAAAGCTTGGAGGGAACAAATCTCCCCTGAAAACCTTGACAGTTTATAATATAAGGAGATGGAGGGAAGGCATTCAGTGTCCTGTATTGGGTTGTTCTTTAAGGTGTTGTGTGTTATTAAATATTACTTGGCAAATGAATCCAAACTAGCTTACATATGAATGTTCGTGTGGGCTGAAAACTGGCTTGAGGACCATAAACAAAAGAAATGAATGCCATCAATCTATCGAGTTGGAACAGGTATTTGGTGGGGGCACGGAGAGCAAAGTTAGAAACAGGCCTGCATAGTCTCCTCCTCAGGGATGGAACAAGACAGTAAAGACCACGTTAGAGACATCTCCAGGTGATATGAGACTAGGACCAGCTGCAGATTCCTGTGTGGAAAGGGAGAGTCCAAGCCTGGGTCTTTTCTCAAATGTTCCATGTTTTCACTGCATGACTTGATTGGCTTCATTCTTGCTTTGCACCAGCACGAGAACAAACTCAAGCGTAACACGGAGCCCTTGGTCCCGTGCACCCAGGGGACAGCACCGGCTTGGTGTGATGGCACTGCTTAGGCAGGAGTGCAGAGAATTATCTGGGCACGGATTCTACCTTGAGAGTGTTAGAGTTTGAGAAATGAACCGGAGCAGGAGATCAAAGGGGGAGGCTGACATGCTCAGTAAAGACCTGGCAAAGGGAAAATTCCACTGGGATATGGACACACATGTTTGTCCTGTCCTGCCAATGGGCAATGTTCCTGCCTCCTAATGTGAACGATAAGGGCATCATCGTGCTGCCTGAGCACCTGACATGAGCGATCATGCCCAACAAACAGCCTTTGGGTGTGCCATGAAAGTTGTAGCATGACCAAGAAGCCCAAGATACGGGAGGGGGTGGGACCCTGTGGTAACTGAACTGCAGCACCCATGAGGTGGTAAACCATGAGTTTATTCCAACTTGGAGTGTATTGGGAATGCAGATCAAAGCCTGAAGGAACAAGAAGCCAGAAATCACAGCACTGGGGAAGGCTGGGGGGAGCAGAATCTAAAATCCAGCAAACACGAGAGCAAGACAGCCAACTGTGCGTCCCACCATCCCCTTCCACCTGCCCTTCTTTCCCTCTTCCATCTGTCGCTTTAAATCCAGAACTTTCTCCTGGCTCTGTCACAGAGAGTAAGCTCCAGGATGGCAGGTCGTACAGCTGAATTGAGTCTGGCTATCCTAAAAAGAGACCTGAGCACGCCCAAAGCAGAGCTCGTGTGCTGTGTACCAGCTGCAAGAGCAGCTCCTCTTTCCCCTGTGTGCTTAAGGCAAAAGGGAATGCCATCCCTCAGTCCTTCTTGGTGGAATTATTGGCTTCATTCTTCTCCATGGAAGGAGCAAACGTCTCAGGGGAAGTCACACTGTCATCATCCTTCAAATGGTATTCACTTTTAAATATTCACTTTTAAATTCACTTTCAGTTAATTTCCTGTGGGGCTTGGCTTCTGGAGCTTCTGCCAGGCTGGGAGCTTTCTAAGGAGTTAAAGTGAGAGGGACAGAGGGAGCCAAGCACTAGGGAGATTGCCAGCTGACCGTGGACAGAGGCCAACACACAGAGCATCTTGTGTCTTGGGTCCCTTACGCAAAAGTGACACAGGAGGACACGACATGGAAGCATTCATCTCTTCCCCGGGGTCACTCCTCCTGCTGGACACAAGACCCCAAAAGACTTACCCTTTCTGGCCTGCTGTCAGAGAAATGGGTCATCTGTGCCCCCTCTCCTGGGACATCTGGCTATCACTCACAGCATCACACAGCCAAGTCTGTGGCAATATCACAAAAGGCCACCAAATTTGTCAGGCATGATTTACCCTTGGTGAAGCTGTGTTGGCTGTCACCAGACACCTTCTTGTTTTCCATGTGCCTAGGCAGAGATTCCAGGAGCATCTGCTCCATGATCTTGCCAGGCACAGAGGTGAGTCTGACTGGCCTAGAGTTCCTTGGGTCTTCTCTTTTCCCTTTTCGCATCCTAGGGTTCCATTTCCCCTTTTCCAGTCAGCAGGAACTTCACGAGATTGCCATAGCTTCTCAAATAGGCTGGAAAGAGGCTTAGCAACTTCATCTGCCAGCTCCCTCGGGGCCCATGGATGGATTTCACCACGTCCCATGCACTTATACACCTTCAGGTTCCTTAAATGGTCTCGAACCTGATCTTCTCCTACAGGGGGCTGTTCTTCATTCTCCTAGCCCTTGTTCTTGCCTTCTGTGACTTGGCCAGCGTGGTTAGAGCCCTTGAGAGTGAAGATCCAGGTGAAAAAGTTGTTCAGTACAACCTTCAACCTTCTGCCTCTCCTGGGGGACCAGGTCTCCCGTTTCCTTCTGGAGAGGGCCCACAACTTCCCTCTTCTTGCCTTTATTCCTGACATCCCTATAGAGGTTTTCCTTGTTGTGCTTGATGTCCTTGGCCAGATTTAGTTCTGTCTGGGCTTTAGCTTGCCTGATCACTCAGACAGTTTCTCTATATTCTACCCAGTCTACCTGTCCTTGCCTCCACACTCTGTAGGCCTCCTTTTTTGGTTTTGAGCTTGTCTAGCAGTTCTTTGTTTATCCATGCAGGCCTCCTGGCTTTTTTGCCTGACTTTCTCTTTGTTGGGATGCACCTCTCCTGAGCGTGGACGAGGTGATCCTTGAATACTAACCAGTTTTCTTGGATCCCCCTCCCCTCCAGTACTTTTATCCATGGCAGTCTGACAATCAGTTCCCTCAAGAGTCCAAAGATGCCAGAGGTGAGCCATGGAGATGGCCTTGTCTTGGTGTAGCAGAAGCAAAGAGAAAAGCAGTAGCAACATGGGGGCATGGCTGCCTTTCCTGAGGCTGGGGGATTCCTTGTGCCACTAGATTCATGAGAGACAGTGCCCAGTGAAACAAAGGCATGTGCCACTGAGTTGTCTTTCCCCTCTTGTTCTGTTTTGCCTTTGATGCTTGAGATGCTGTGAGCAGGCCCAGCACATGTCCCACCAGCAAGCAGCACTCCCTACTACTCTATTCTAAGGCCAGGAGCCCCAACCTGGCTTCTGTTCAAGCCCCACTCTCTTTCTAATCCTGGAGGTCCCACATATAGGGACCTGGCGAACACTCAAACTCACCCAGGAAAGTGAGATAAAGGTACAGCGCTGCTAGGAAACAAGCTGAGAGGCACATTTAACCATGAATGCGTGTAGACTGCTGCCAGTGAAGGCATGGGGGCAGACAGAAGCTCGGGGAGGTGAGGACAGACAGCCCCCCGCAGAGCAAACTGCCTGGCAGGACAGATGCTGAGAGCAGGCTGAGGATGCTGTGCAGAAACACCTCCCCTCCAGGCGAGCGCTCCAGTCTCCTGGACAAGGCTCCCTCCCATGTGGAAATCAGCAATCAAAAGGAGCAATTACCCCAAATCACAGCCCCCAAGTGACAAATAGCCCAGCCTGCCAGGCAGCTTGCATACTGCAGAGAGGCAGGTTACAACCTGTTCACACACATTAAAGAGACGACCCTGTGCTGTTTATGCTGTCGGAGGCCTAATTATGGGAGCAATTTTCTCTAGATTCCAGAGGGGAGAGACAGGGAGGGAGAAAGCCCCAGCACCCACACACGCCTGCTCCACCACTGGTGAGTGTCCCCAGAGCAGCTCAGGTCCTCTCCATGACCTCTGCAGAATCCTCGCTGCAATGCGCTCTGCTTCCAGCCTGGACTACGTGGCTCATCCCAGACACCTGTCTCCTTTGCAGCCAAAACATCTAAAAAGAAACAGACTTTGTCAATGCCAAATGAATACATGTGCCGACCGCGGGTTTCTGCGAGATGAAGATGAGCCTGGTCACAAATTATGCTCAGTGTCTCCTTTTGAGAGATGCAATACTCCACTCCAAGTCAAGCAGACAGGTTTCTTACCCTGTCCAACCTTGACCTCTGTTTAACTACTTGGGGACCAGAAGGTGAAGCACAAAAGCAATAGCAATTTGAAGTCTTAATCACGTTGTTGAACCTCCTTTCGTGTTTTCTGGCTGATGGGCATTGGGTCGTGATCCACATTTTTCCTCATAGGAGAAATGGGAGGAAAAGGAAAAGATTCTCCTTAGGTCAAGTTTAGACTCGAGAGCCCTGGACTTTACTTCTGGCTCCACCTCACTCCATGAGGCTCCGCCATCATGGTCTCTCAGGACAACTGTCCTCATAGGTGAAAGTGATGGTGAGAGTGATGCAGTTTCCAGGGTCAGTGAAAATTCAAAATGCCCCAGCCTGCTCTGGGCCTTGCTAACCTTGAGCGCTCTGCTCAGGTGATGCTGTACAATGGCGAATCCCACAGGCTTCCTCGGATACATTCTTTCAGCCAGTTCTGAATGTTGTCCCCTGTCCTCTTTGCTCCATGTCCCCAGTGGTCCCACTTTCCTTTGTGATGCTGCTCTTCACTTTGTCTTCCTCTCCCATCCCTTCATTCATCATCATCATCTTCATTCATCAGCCTTCCCAGGCTTCATTGTCCCTGTCCTCATCTTTCTTTCTATGATTTTCTGCAGCCATAGATCATTCAAGAACCACTTTTGACTTTTCTGTCCTGGTTTCGGAAGCCACACTCAGATGAACTGGCTCTGTATGATACTCCCATGTGAGATCCCTCCCTGTCTCCCCTCACAGCGGTGATGCCAAACATGGTGTTGAAGGAACTGGGCTGTAATCACCTGTCAAAGCAGGGCTGGGAATAAGGTAGGGGAAGTAAATCAGATGTCATTGAGCCTTGATGGACAGGACAAAGGAGAAACTGCAGGATGCATACACAGGCCACGTGCAGACAAAAGAGACAGATATGAATCCGTGATCTCGGGATAGTCCTCCCAAGACACATGCATGACTAGAAAATAGCTCTCCCCCTGCTCCATCACTACCAGGCATCCAGTGTAGAGTAGTGCATGTAGGTTGATCAGAGGTCCCTCTCCCAGGCTGCCTGTGTTGTAATTTCTATGGAACAGGGTCCTCCGTGGGTATGCAGGGAATGACTTGAGCTATGAGCTGTCACTGGATGCCAAAAACAGTGGATTCTGGTCTGGCAGGAGTAACATGACGCTATTTTCTTCGCCTATACCTCGAGTTGCAAGAGGGGATCATATGCAAAGGTTGCCCAAGTGCATGATCACACTGAGCTTGTGGGTGTCGCAGCTCCTCCCCAAGGGGAGTGTGGCAAGAGGCAGGAATTGTTAAGCCTCTGCTGACAACAGACTGGCATTACAAGGATGCTGACATGTTACTGGCTCTTCTTTTCACTGCAGACGCCTCTCCGGAAACCAGATCTCCAGGATCCCAGGAGAAGCTTTCTCTGGCCTCTACAGCCTGAAGATCCTGTAAGTAACTCACTCCTGACTGTGAAGCCGCCACCACCCCCAGCCCCTCAGCACCAGCCATGCATGGGGACTTGCAGCCTTGCAGAGGGAGATGCAAGGTTACGAGATGGTGTGGTGTCTGTTGTTAAACCTACACTGGCTAACATGCCTCTTGGTGAGTGGGGAGCTGTGTCCCACCCCAAGGACCACTTGCCCCCCCACACTGCTTCCTCACTTCTGCTACAGCAAACCATGAGCAGGTCATGTCCAGGACACAGCCCTCCCTGCTGTGTGAAAGCACACCACTGGAGAATCTGCAGAGGTTCATATTTTGCATAAAACGAACCGAATACCCTGACATGGAGTACCCAGATGTGTTGACACTCAGACCCCAAGCCTGTCCCCCTCTGCTCTGCTACAGCATCTTTGGGCTATCTTGGAGCAACCCAAAAGTCCAGATACTTGCACTTGGGAAGATGCTGTGGAAAGCTTCTGTGCTCTGCTCAGCCCAAGTGCCTCTTTGCAGTCAGCCTGCCCTTGCTGCAAACTTCTGCTTGGCCCAGGAAGCTTCTGCAAGACTTTGAAGTATCCTGCTCCTGGGAACGGTGTGATCCTTGGACAGTCTGACTTCAGTCTGTGCCCAGCCTGCCCATGGGGATGATGGGGACACATGCATCTGGGTCCAGGAACATTGCAAACATCAGGCCATGCCTGGAAAACACCAGCCCTGGTAAACAAAGTCTTCCTTGTCACTGTGGGCAGGCCATCCACCAGTGGGGAAGGTCTGAGTGATGGAGGTTACCAGGAAGTTCCTCCCCAGGGTGTTTTCCTGTGGTCCAGGGTGTCTGCTCATGCAGTCACACCGCTTTTTGCATCTGTGTAACAGCCCATCAGGGTCTCTGCAGGGTGTTGAGGTGGGATTCCCTTTCTCCCTTTCAGGAATCATCTTTAAAATCTCCTGCAATAAACATTTCATCCCCAAGGGGATGTTTTGAACTCCGCCGCAATGTGAAATTGTTGTAGCCAGTCCAGTTTATACAGAGTGAGCAGGTACAAACCTGCTCCCAGGATTAGAGTATAGGGCTGTTTACTACGTCTTCTGAAGATGTAAAGTATGAATCCTGCCCTAAATCTCAGGGCTTAGAGATTTATCCATCCCCTGCATTAGGCAACAAATCAAAGGAACTGAGGAAAAACCGCAGCTCTCCCACCCAATTTCAACAAGAGGAACTTTCTACTCCAGGAACGCGGGAGCTTTTAAAGCCGCTTTTGATCAATTTCTATTTGTGTCAGGCCCAGGTAACTACTGATGCAGAGTACAGGAGTGATGCCTCCCTTCCGGAGCCAGTGTGGCTCCCCATGGGTGGCAGCAAGGAGAGGAGCTGGTTTTTCTGCTCCACCGGGTACCCGGTGTGCTCCACCACAGGGCAGCACCAGGTGGGACATGTTTATGAGTGACCCCATAGTAAGGAGAGGCTTGAAGGGTCTGAGCATTTCCAGCCTGGAAATGGTAGCACAGAGAAGCTTGCTCCAGGCCATCCTGGGAGAGCAGAAGTTGGTGCTCTCAGCCAGGTTGTTCCCAGTGACACAGGGTGGCCCTTGGGCTGCCCTAACAAGCCCTCTGGCTGCAGTGTGGCCTTAAATTTACTCCGACCCCCAGATCTTCCCCATGGAGGTATGCAGAGGACTAGCCACACTGCAAGGCCAGGGAAGGAAGGGTTGATGCACACAACATGCCCATCCAGACCCTGCTGTGGGTCTCCTATTCAAAGAAGTTCCTGCTTCCTAAAAACAGGGGTGCTGCCATCCCTCATCTCACTGGGAGCATTTCACTTTCCAAAGACACTGGTGGTTTTCTGGCCAGGTTTGCAGGGTCTGTTGGGCTGTCATGTGCTCTTGCTACAGGAGAAGCTCTGGAGATGCCATGGGCTGGAGCCAAGTGAGGTCATTTGTGGTTGCACTTGTGGGTCCCTGCACCCTCCAGGAACAGTCATCGTTCACCCTCATTTATTTCTCTGTCACCGTGAGAGTGAGGCCAGAAGTGAGGAAAATGGAAAAGGTAGATTGGTACCTTGACATTTTCTGGAACAGGTCTAGACATTTTGCCAGTACAAAACTTAGTACCATCAAGTTTAGTGACATTAAAAGGGTTCTTAACAAGGATGGGGACTCTCACTGATTTTCTCTACTGAGGAAAGCAGGTGAAGGTCACCATGTGTTTCCTTCAGGTTATAATTCAGGTCCTTCAGGGCACTGCAGCAGGAAGCTGGTTGGAGCTGGTGACACCACAGCAGCTCACGAGGGTCTGCTCTGTCTCCCCAGGTATAGGGCAAAATAGGAATCCTTCTCGTATGCCAGATTCTTGCCTGTGGCAAAAGTGGAATACAGATTACAAGGGTGGTAGGTGGGTGCTCTCTGAAGTGGATCTCTCTGGCCATGGGCCACCTCCTGCATCTCCTGTGAAACCTGGTCCATGGGCAACCCAAGTGGCCCCAAGTGGCCCGGTGCACACACGGAGCAGTCTGGGCCTTAGACATTCTGGCAGTCTCAGAGCCTTGCTCCATCAGCTCCTCATTTTCCTCCCATCACCCTCTTGTACCTGACTCCCACCATCCTGCCATTCTCAAAACACTTCCCTGATGCACTTTCCCAGGCATCTTCTCACCGCCTGCTCTGCGTGGCCATGGCCCAAGTGCAGGGACCGCAGAGCACCACGAGCTTCCTTGCTGCTGCACCCGCAGCCAGCTCCCACAGGGTGCAGCTGCAAGGCTGGTGGGGCCCCTCTGAGATGAGTGTCACCCGTGGAGGGAGGACATGGGGCTGGTGGCTGCTGGCCGAGGTGTGAACTGGGCCCCGGCAAGTCCATAACCATTGGCCCTGGTTCTCCTTCTGCACTTGTGAAAGGGCAGTGTGAGCCCCAGTCATGGATCCCATGGGTGATCTCTGCTGGGATGGGGAAGCTGATCCAGCTGGACAGTTGTCACNGCTGGTGGGGCCCCTCTGAGATGAGTGTCACCCGTGGAGGGAGGACATGGGGCTGGTGGCTGCTGGCCGAGGTGTGAACTGGGCCCCGGCAAGTCCATAACCATTGGCCCTGGTTCTCCTTCTGCACTTGTGAAAGGGCAGTGTGAGCCCCAGTCATGGATCCCATGGGTGATCTCTGCTGGGATGGGGAAGCTGATCCAGCTGGACAGTTGTCACCCAAGGACCAACATAACTCCTGGGGCTCCTGGTCCTGCGCACAGGTTTGTTTCTGCAGCCAGGCTGTCCTGGGGGGATAGAACGCTGGGTCCTGCGGCCCAATGAAATAGAAAAACAGATTGCTTTATTTAGAAATGGTGAGAAGGATCAGGAACCTGGTGATGAACTAAAGGAGTCAACTGAGGTTACTGAGGGGGAAGTGAATGTGGATGGACATAAACCCTTAAAGACAAGCTGCTGCTACTGCAGTAAAGAAGAAAATTAGCATTCTCCCTATCTGAAGACAGGACTATCAGGTCTTGGAGCAGCTGGCATCGTGGATATTCAGTAGATGTTGTACCTACACGTGTGGATGCCGTGACACAGGATGGCTGAGGTTTGACAGGTGACAGACATGGCTGGAGTTGGGAATGGCTGCCCCAAGCTGAATGTCTGTAGTTATTCAGGATCTGACTCAGGATCAGACATCTTACCTCTGGTGACAGCGATGTCCCCTGAGGAAAGAGGTGGTAGCTGGGGAGGGTAATAATTTTCATAATTTCATTTTAATATGCTAGGACCTTAGAGGTAATTGTGGTCATGTGCTTGTCCACAAGGAAACTCTCATAAACATCCTAGCCTGGTGCTTTCCCAGTCTTTCCAGAGAATTAGTTTATGTTTAAAAAAAGGATGGGAAACACCCTGGGAATTCCTCCATAAACCTGCCTGTGCAGATGGTCCTCTCCCTGCCCTCAGAGTGAATCCCAGAGCTACTGGAAACAAGACCAGATTCTTGGCTCTGCCTCCTCTGGCTGCTTCTCTGCACAAAAACCACCTGGAAAGTGGCCATGAGGATTGGCCTGTGCAGAAACCATGCAGGGGTACACCCAGGGAAGCAGGTGTGTGGAGACTTGGAAGGGAGCAAGGCAGGAGCCAGACTGCCCCACTACCAACAAAACATTGTGACACGGGGGAATATGCTGGGATCTTCATGTACCAAGTCTCAGCAGTGGTAGCTGGTTTTCTGAGGTCTTCTCAGCTGATGGGTACATCGCTTTGCAAAGAGATTTTGCAAGTGTACCTCTCCCAGGGACTCTGCTCTGCCCCATGGCCAACCCACTCCCTCTCCATGGACGTTGGTGCTCCTGGGTCTACGCTTCAGTCCTAGGATCACTAGAAACCAGCTCCATAGGCTGATCTCCTCTGCCAAGGTCCTCCTCTTGAGTAATTAACTCCATAGTCCATGCTTTCTCAGTCTTGGAGCTTTCCAGGGTGGCAGAATAATGCTGCTACAACAGAGTCTCTGGAATACTGGAAATTTCCCCATCCCTCTAGACCTCCTTGTGATTTGCCGGAATGCCCCCCACCTCTGAATGGCCTGGGTGGAGCTCCATCAGCCAGGAAGCATCCATCCCAGCTGGCCATGTGGCTGAGCTCGTGCTGTGCAGCTTCACACCACGTCCCACCT
>VZRU01012833.1:228-34016 GCA_013398155.1 Pedionomus torquatus
TCTGGAGAACAAATCTTATGAGGAGCGGCAGAGGGAGCTGGGGGTGTTCACCCTGGAGAAAGGAGGCTGACAGGAGACCTTCTGGCTCTCTACTGCTCCCTGAAAGGAGGGTGTAGAGAGGGGGGGGTCAGCTTCTTGACTCAAATAACAAGCAATAGGACAAGAGAAAATGACCGGGGGAGCTTTGGGATGGACATTAGGAAAAAATTCTTCACGGAAAGGGTTATCAAACAGTGGAACAGGCTGCCCAGAGAAGTGGTTGAATCGCCAGTCTTTGGCATATTTAAAAGGTGGGTAGATGTGGGGCTGAGGGACACAGTTTAGTGGTGGCTTTGTCAGTGTTGTACTAATTGTTGGACAAAGTGATCTGAAAGGTCCCTTCCAACATAGGCAATTCTATGATTCTGTGTGTATCTGCGCTTGTAGAAGACTTAACTGCTCTTTTTTTCCACTTGCAATGTTTTACAGGTTTTTGCAGTATTGCTGAATCAATAAACAATCCAGGCTGTAAACCACTATATTTTTAGAGGCTTCTTTTATAAAACACTTCTCTTTTTACTGATCTGTTTGCATAATCCCAGGAATACACTTGGGTGAGAGGTCAGAACTGCAACATGGGATGGGAACAAAGCAGTGGAGGTGGGAGTCCACAGAAGCTACTTACGCTGGTTTTGCCAGTACAAAAGCCAAGCCTGTAGGTTCTGGTGCTATCTCCAGCACCTGAAGAGCAGCGTGGTGTTTGCCCAGGGTCATCAGGACTGTGATGGGATGAGGGGCGATGGATTTAAGTTGGAGAAGAGTAGATTTAGGTTGGATAATAGGAAAAAATTCTTTACTCTGAGGGTGGTGGAACACTGGAACAGGTTGCCCAGGGAGGTGGTTGAGGCCCCTTGCCTGANGTGTGCAAAACTGTTAATCGACCATGCCAGCTTTTGATGAACATTCTCTGAAAAAAACCACTTTTACTGTACTTGGGTGTTAATAAATGTAGGCCAAACTGAAACAAGAGTTTCATTATTCAAAACAAGTGTAAGGTTGAGGGAACAGATTTGACGTTCGTTGCCAGACTCCCGCAGAGCCTCATGCAGGGAAAGTGAATTCTCAGAAGATACGAGGCGGGGAGAAAAACTTGGAACGGGGCCCCGTTCTCTGGAAATGGAGTTGCACTTTTCATCTGCTTAAAAAATGTTCTGAAAGGACAAGCTGTTTACTGCAATCAAAGGGTCTTATTCAGAGCATAGGAACACCATGTGTCATTTTGCTTGCCAGATTATTCCTGGGTTTCAGAACTCAGCTGTGGTGCAAAGGTTGCGAAAAGGCAAAGGCTGCAGTGCTGTGGAACCCACAGGATATATCAAACTTGATGATCACCTGCTTCCAGAGCCTCAGAGACACATCAAATTGAATTAAAAAGAGTATTTTTCATTCCTGTTCTCTGCGGAGAAGGAGAAAGATGTGATGGGTTTGGTGTGTGTTATGGAGATGGAAGGGAGCAAGGAGTGAACCAGCAGAGGTTTCACGTTCTTCACGTGCTTTCAAAGTCTGGATCTCTGGGGAGTTTCACTTGTGCTGTTGCTCTGCTTGTGATGTCTGGCTACCAGGTTGCTCAGTACAGAACTGGGAGGTAATGGGCAAAGGTGGCTCGTTGCTTAGAACGTCCCACAAAAGACTGGCAGCAATTTTGCCACTCTGGTGTCCGCAGCCTTGCTGTGGTGGTGGCCGAGACGAGTGTCATCTGTGGTGTCCCTGCACTACTTGGGGCATCTGGGTGGTTTAGGTGAATGAGGTTTACTTGTACCTGCAGGCGAAGTGGCAATGAGGAGCAAGGAACCAGGCTGCTCTCGGTAAAAAGGCCTACATGGAAAACCTATTTTGTTGGGGTTTTATTAAAAAAAAAAGAGATTTCAGGGTAATGGAGGTAGCGGATTAAAATGAAAATCCCAACAGGTGAAGCGGGATAATGCTTCCTCTAACGAGACCCGGATCTGCCTGTCATTTGTATAATTGGAAAGGAAGCTCCCAAAGCCTTCCTGAATAGTCTTCCTCTTGCTGGGAATAAGGAAATTCCCTTTCCTACTTCCTTTCCAGTGAATTTGAAGTAAGCAGAGGTGATGCCTAGAAATGGCCTTAGAATGCCATCCGAAAGGAGATTGCACGTGCACCATGCTTTTCTTGACTGGTCTTAACAACCTTCTTCCTGGAATAATCAATGACCAAAAAATGCGTTTAAAATCAGCGGGTGAAAAAGATTGGGCTTTGGGTCTTCCAGAAATGAAGAAAAAACCCTTTAAACCAATAAAGGAGAGAGTGTCACAAGAAGATGGGATGTCAGGTGGTTTTTTTTCTGTTTGTCTGCTGCTATTCTTTTCTGTATTGTTTTTTAACTCAAACTTGGCTAAGGCAGAGGAGAGGAAGAGCAGCACTCTCTCTGCCTTTCTGTGGCTCGATGGTTTTATCTCTAATTGATCCTAAGCTCTAATTGAGCTCCACGTTTTTTCACCAAATACCACAGCCCTTTGAGGTTGTCAGCATAGCAGTGGGTGGCAGAGTAGCCAGAGTGTATCTGGCCTGGCAGTTGTTGCCTCCTTCTTTGAGTTTTATTCCCTGGAGTGAGGAGAACGACTGCTGATAGGGCAGAGAAGAAGGGAGAGGGGCCTCTGCATCTTTTCAGTGCTATTGGCTGGTTTTGTTTTCTGGCATCTAGGAGACTTGAGCTTTGGAGACTGGCCATCGAACATCCTGTTTTCACTGAATTTGTCTCTGTTCTTCCCCGGCTCTTCTCTTCTCTTCTGGTTGCAGAGTTGCTGCGATAGCACCAAGGTAAGAATATGCAATGGCACTTCTGGGCTCATTTCTTACATGGGAATTGGTATGTTTGAGCTAAAGGTATCTGGCATTCTAAGCAGATAGAGGCAAGTTTAGCTGGGATCTCAAAAATTGCCGTGCTCTTTAGAGAGCTGGGCAATAGAGGTTAATAACCTAACTCCAGTTATGCTGAGTGCTGAATTCATCTAACCTGCTTAGAATCACACTGTGTGGATTCCTGTGCAGCAAGTACTAGGGTGTGCCTCCCTTATTTCAGTCCTTAAGCTCAATCTTGCTCTGGCTGAAGTTAGTGCGAGTTTTAGGGTGAAGCTTCATCAAGCCTTACAGGTGTTGGGACTGGCAAGGGTTTCCCTTGTGCCATAGGCATGAAATCAAGCTGCAGCTTCCAGCCCTTTCTGATAAAGGTGAATGAGGTGCTGTACATAGTTCTTTACTTCTGGGAGCCTCCTCTGGAGCAGGGCTGATTTCCTTGCTGATCCTAGATGGAAAGGGTTGTCACAGAAGTGACCTGCGTCTCCCATGCTCAGCACTTTCTGAAAAAAAAAAGGGAGGAGGGACAACTGGAATTTCTGTGTGTGTGGTCTCAGCACACTGAGCAGACATCTCTGGGTAAGAGAGGTCTAAGCAAGAAAAAGAAGTCAGGCTTGCTCCCTTACAGCAAGAGAAGGGCCAGAACTAGAAACGTGAGGTGTAAGAGGAGGTTGGGTGGAAATGTGTAAGGATGGAGGAGGCGAAATGGGGTACCATCAGTCAGAAGCGGATACATGTGGGTAGGACGGCCCTATTCACTTTCTCAAGAACATCCTGCCCCCATTCTGCACCTCTCCTACGTGCCCCCGTGCTTAGAGAAATCCTTAGTTTCCCTCCCCTCTTAGAATAGTGTTCATAAAGCAGGGCTTGAGTTTCTCCCAGGTGTGTTGGATTTTGAAGAGCAAACCAGGGGATGTATTACAGGAAATAAGGAACTGAATATGCTTTCCAGTGCCAGAGGCCTTGGCAGCAGGTTCTGGTGCTATTCTGAGATGTCAGTCAGCCCCCAAGGAAGAGGGAGCGTGTTGTTCTGTACTTCTATCTAGCCCAAGAATCCTGCACATAGATTGCAGGTAAGCAGCAGCTTCCTGCAGTGGGAAAGGTGATTTGGCTCAGTGGGACTCTCTGCAGGGGAGACTCAAGGAAAAAGCATAACTTAGACAACCTAAATATTCCCACCGGGCAGCAGGGTCTCTTCTAAAACTAGTTATAGAATCATAGAATGGTTAGAGTTGGAAGGGACCTTGAAGATCATCGAGTTCCAGCCCCCCTGCTATGGGCAGGGACACCTCCTACTAGAGCAGGTTGCTCAAAGGTTGCTAGTTATGCTGAGCTCAACACAGGAGATTAAATGTTTAAAGATTTGTTTAGAGAATAAACTGTTAATGGCTACCCTACCTCTTTTGCACATGGAGGTCTCCGCAAGAAACTGCTTGTGGAGAAAGAAATTGGGGACAGAGATGGAAGAACTAGATGAAGGGAGGGATAGTGGAAGAAATATCTCGGGAATGGGAACTTTACCTCAAATGAGTTTATTGCGATTGTTATCCACGGTATATGAACAAACGTGGTGGAGCAGGCTCTGGACTGTGTGCTCTGTGCCCGTGGGGAGGAGCTGAGAGGGAGGGCAACACAAACCAGATGTTTGTCATTTTGTTTGATGCATCTCATGAGACGTGCTCAGATATTACGGTCGTGGAGCAGAGTCAGGTGCTGAACATGATGGGGAATAGCACAAATGCCTTCCTCACTTTAGGAGACATGGGTTTCAGGTGAAAAATGTACTGGAATGGGCTATCCTGGGAAACCTTCCTGCTCCAAAACTTGCTTTACCTTGCTGCTTTTAATTTGTGGTTTTCTTTTTTTTTTTTTTTTTCACTGAGGATAAACAAGTGCCTATGAGGACTTGCACCTCCCTTCTCCCTCACAGATGGAAGGCTCCAAGGAAAAAATCATCCTGAATATTGGGGGAGTCAGATATGAGACATATAGCAGCACCCTCCAGACCTTCCCAGGCACCAAGCTGTGCAGTCTAACAGAGCCCCACGCCCCAAGCATCTACGACTATGATCCCACCACCAAAGAGTTCTTTTTTGACCGGAGCGCTGAGATCTTCAGCTACGTATTGAACTATTATAGGACCAAACATTTCCACTGCCCTGTTGATATCTGTAGGTCAGTCTTAGAAGAAGAGCTAGCTTTCTGGGAAATCGGTGAGACACAGCTAGCACCCTGCTGCTGGCTGAAGCTGAATAACAAAGAGGTGCAGCCAGAGGAGTTTAACATTTGGGATGAAAATGAACAGACTGATGACCAGTGCCTCATAGTCCAGACAGAAAGAAGGGATTTCAGCTGGCGAACCAGGTGGCAGCCAAAGATTTGGGCTGTATTTGAAAAACCCTTTTCCTCTTTCAGTGCTAAGGTAATACCGTATGTGTCCTGTGCAGCCCATGTCCTCTGGGATTACTGGAATGGGTCCATGAAAATTGCTAATGGCTTCCTAGCTTGATAAGTGTGCTTTGAGTCATAGATTAAAAAAGAAAATGAAATTCCCTCTTCTCATTAACAGACACCTCCTCCTGCTCCCTCCTCTCGTCCCTGTTCTCTGTACAAAATGCACACCCCGTGCCTCTTTAAAATGTCAGGCATGCAGAGCAACAAACACAGGTCAGAGACCGCAGGGGATGTTTTCTGTGCTGCTGGTATTTCTAGAGCCAACATTTAATGCTGAAGAGGCCCTCGGTGTGAGTCTGTCCGCATTACACCAGCAGTCAGACATTTCCCCTTCCTTACAAACTCCAAGATAGGAGTTCAGGTGTATTTCTTTTAATTTTGACTCCAGTTTTCTCTATTATTTTTCAGTTCTGAAAGGAGAACATGTGCTTCTCTTGAGAGAAACAACGGTGATTTGAGAAAGATTAGTCTGGGATTGTGCTGTGCCTGGGGAGGGGATCCGGGGCTCGGTGGTGGGGCTGTGAGGTTATGTGATACTTGTTGAACTAATTGCACATCTGCCCTTTCCTCCCTCTGCAGTGCTTGGCTTTTGTTTCTCTGCTGTTCATCGTTGGAATTGTCATCATATTCTGTGAGGAGACCAAGGCACAATTTGAGTTCTTTACTGCTAACTTCACCTCTGTTGCCTATTCTGAGGTCTCCCACAAAGACCATGAACCCTATTACCACCAGGCTGCCTACTTGCTTCATCTGGAGCTTTTCTGTGTCCTCTGGTTTACTTTTGAGTTCTCTGTGCGATTTTGTTTCTGCCCAGACAAGAAGTTGTTCTTCCAAAATCCCCTGAACGTGGTTGACTTCCTCTCCCTCTTCCCAGTTTATATCGAACTCTTTGTGGCTGGGCAGATTCAGAGAATGCCAAGCCTGGGGCTTTGGTTGGGCTTTGTTCGCATTGTCTATCTCCTCAAACTTCTGAAGATCTCCAAGCTGATAGAAACGCCACTGATCCTCAGGGTTCTGTGCTACACCTTCAAGTCTATCCTCAGAGAGATCTGCATCCTGCTGATGATTTTGGCCTTTGAGACCCTTTTCTTTGGCTCTCTCTTTTTCTATGGGGAGTTGCTGGGTAGCCATCCCTCCTACACAGGGGAGTTGCACTTCACTGACATTCTTATTTGCTTCTGGTGGGCTTTGATCACACTCACTACGGTGGGCTACGGAGATATTATCCCTCTCACCACAGCTGGCCAAGTGACGGCAGCCTTAGCTGCGATATTCGGCATGTTAACTATTATCATCCCGATACCCATTTTCCTGGTGAAATTTAAAAGCTTTTATGACATTGCTGTCTTCAAACAGAGGCTGAAAAGAAGCAAGAAGCACTAACGTTTCCCACCCTCCGTTCCCCTTTGCCTTTAGCAATAAACCTTCAGCGTGGTTTGTTCCCTTTGGTGGGAAGGGAGTACCTATAGTTCTGACTGCATTTACTTGCTGCCTTAGTATAGCTCAAACCACTGGGGAGGCCTCAGGTTGCAGTATTTGGTCCACAACTGATCAGACCTGTCAAATCCCAGGGGTCCTTTCCCATACTGTACATCCTCCTGTGCCTTTTTTCTGTGCTGCAGTTTCTCATCTAGCTGTTCACAGACAGGCTGTGGTGCTTCCGTATGGCCTGAATCATAGAATGGCAAGAGTTGGAAGGGACCTCAAAGATCATCCAGTTCTAACCCCCCTGCCCTGGGCAGGGGCACCTCCCACCACACCAGGTTGCTCCAAGCCCCATCCAGCCTGGCCTTGAACCCCTCCAGGGATGGGGCAGCCACAGCTTCTCTGGGCAGGCTGTTCCAGTGCCTCACCACCCTCACATGTGGTGAGGTGCACCACATAGCCCAGTTCCATCACCTGGGGTGATGGCATATGCCTTCAGCTGGCATACAGGTCATGCTGCTAGCTGTGCCCTCCATCGCCCGGCGTATTACCATCATCTCATTTTACATGCTGGGAAAGAAGATTGTGCACCCTTCTGCACTGACAGCAAGGAGAAAGCATGGGGTTTGTTGTGTTTGGGTTTTGTTTTTAAACAACTTTCTCTTTCCTCATTTGACCTAAACAAACCAGTACATCCGATTTGCCTGCGCTCACGCACGTATGTAAAGGCTGAACTGAACATCCGTGGTCCTGGGAACCAGCACCGTTTGATAACCCACTCTGTGGGCTCACAGGAACTGGGTAGCAGCAAGGGAGCCCTCCGACAGCAAACCCTTTTCTGGCTTTGCTGAAGTCGGTGGCAACTTTTCCTTGACCTCAGTGAGCGAAAAAATTCATTGGGCACTTTTAGTGGATCAACACATTTCAACAGTTCCGGATTTTCGTGTAACCAAGTCACTGAGCTATTAGACAAAATATCTGTGTGGGGTTTTGCTGTTCGAAAGGAAGAACGTAATCTACAGTGCTCAATATAATTTTAATGTCGTTTACTTTCTTAAGGCATTGATATAAACTAGGAATATTTGTCTTTTAACTGGCTAGATTTAGTTGTAACCTATGTTTAATTTTGAAATAACAAATATTGTTGAGGTATGGAAATAAAACACATCCTATTGCTTATATAGCAGGATTATCGGCTAAGATTCTTTTGTTTAGTAAGTAAAAATTTCTGTATGCAATAACATTTATGTATTTGGACTTCATTATGGCTGTATTTTAATTGTGATTATCATTGTTTTCTGTGTCACTGTGATTTTTCTGTTCAGGGTAGCATTTTAAAGCTGCTTAAGTTTTACTGAAACATCAGGTAACTTCCCTCTATTCCAGTGCCATTAGAACAAATTACTTTTTTTCTAAAGAGAAAGAAAAAATACTACAAATGTTTCAGGCACAAAGCACACGAGAAGCTGGAGACATCCTGGGGGTGGAATGAAGTTCTAGGTGTTCTCCTGCACCCGTCTTTCCTATCCACTCCATCTAGATCCAAGTATGTGGTTCTGTCACATCAGTTGGTGTCCACTTGCCGTAAAAACAGCAGTTACAGCAGCAACATCAAGCCACTTATTGTAGAATATCTCAAGTTGGAAGGGATCAGTGTCCAACTCCCTGTTGATCATACGACAAAAAGCACTTTTGACTCCTTTCCTGAAAACGTCAGTAAAAAGAACATGTTCCTGCAAAACAGCTTAGGCTTTCCCAGCTCACGTTGCGATCAGTGCCGCTGCCTTGTGCCCAGTGCTCCCCAGTGTGGAAGGATGAGGAGTTGCTTGTCACTGGGAAACTCCCTGCCGTAGCCTCACGCAGTCCAAAATTGATGGGGAAAAGGGACCTGCTCCTGGCAGTGCGACTTTGTCAAAGCAGGAGTCCCTTCCCCTCTCCAGACCGTGCCTCTCTCTCTCGTGGACCCTCTTAGCTGCAGGAGCAAGCAAGAGGAGCTCAGGGAGGAGTTGTGCTATAGAGAGGGATGAGGGGAAAACGCTGCTTTTATCCACAATAAGAGCAGTCTGTGCGACAGTTCCCTGAGGACTCCAGCAGAGCCCTGAAAAGGAAAGTATCGAGGCTTATCCAGGCTCATGACCTGCTCCCTTGGCCCTGCTGGGGAGCTGGTGGCTGTGGCCTCTGATCCTGACCAGCTTTCAGTCTCTTTTGCAGTGCTTAGATAGGAGTAGAGAGTCGGGTCTCGGACCATAGGGAGTAGGTAAGTGTAAAGCAGGGGGATGGATAGGATTGGAATTCCAGATGTGATTTTTGGGTGGGTGGTTTCCTCAACCAGGCACATCACACACTTCGTGCTTAGAAGCCACTGTCTTCCTAGGTTGCTTCATTTACCNTCAAGACAAATTGTCTCACAGTGGGTTAAAGACCAAGCTGTTTCTGATGCCCTGCATGATAAATACATTTGTGGTCGTGCAGTTTCTGCTACACCCTGACATAACCTCGCCTCTCCCGCGTGAGCTTGGTTTCCAGGCTTGGTTTCTAAAGGAGTGTGTTTTGTGGCTGGTCCCTATTCCATCCAAGCACTTTCAGACTAGAAATGGTCCACTCCTCAGGAGCAGCAGAGAAAGGAAGAATAAAGCCTTCTGCAGCAAGACAGAACGAGCCATCTTGTCTATTAGTTTTCTTGCTCAAATGAGATTTTGAGGCGTAACTCCCCATATTGAGTTTTTTTTGTTGTTGTTGCTGCTGCTAAAAGTGAGAGCCTGACCAAGGTGGCCAAGCCTGCTGTGTTCCACACCCCGTTCTTGCATTGATTTGCGGCCAGTTTCATGCTCCAGCTCACTACCCCTTTTGCCACAGAGTGGCAGCAAATTAGCTGATATATTTGTTCTGGTGCCTCCGGCAGAGTTTCAGGGCTTGTGAGGTGAGCAGGATTCAGGCTGAGGCAGAGAACTGGTCACGGTGACCATTCGTCACTGGTGGAGAATATGAACTCCTACTTGCTTCCCAGCCCCAAAGTAGTTAAAACTTCGGTACTCCTGTCCCTCTCTGCTATTTTCTTAACGTTGCATATGCTCATTGGGCTGAACTTCAGCAATTTTAGCCATGTTAACTCCATAGCATCCCCAAATGCTCCAAAGCACGTACCTGCTGCTGTGCTTTGCAGGGTTGTGGCAACGCCGTGCTCCCTGTGCATTGAACATGGTGCAGTTATGGGAACCGACCTACCCAAGGCTGGGACGAGGAAGCCATAAACCCCTTGCAAGAAATCTCTTGGGCAAGTTCTTCATTATGGGAAGGACTAAACCCCAACCACTGCTTCTCTTGTCCCCTGCAAAGGTTGTTACAGAGATGGATACTGTTCACAGAAGGAATAGGATGTCAGACAGTGTCAAATTATGGACTTACTTATCCATGAAATAGATGAGAGAGGCCACTGACACAGCTAAGGACACTTTCAGAGGAACAAGCCATGTTCTTGGCCACCCTAAATACTGCCAGGACCGTGACTAGTGAGAGTTTCTTGTGCCAATGAGGGTAGTGACCCTCCTGGGCCCTGGGGGTATGGAAAATTTAGGGTCAGGAGCAGCACACTCTCATAATCATCCAGCCTGCACTTCCAGGGCATCTGCACAGCCCGTCTGTGGGCAGTGACTCAGCAGCAAAGGGAAATTCTGGTGAAGCCCCAGGCTCTGACTCAGAAAGCAGATGAGTTTGACATATGCGGGAAGTGAATGCAAGTTCCCAAATCTGGATGTTTCTCAGGAATCAAGAACAAGCACCCTCAAGAGATACACTGACAAAGATGATCATGCTATTCAACTTTTGCTCACTGAAGTGCAAACAGTGGCCCTTGCAGATATTTCTGCATTTCTGTGCAATTTTAGCACTGCTTTCCTGGACATATGTAGTTGTACTGGCCTGAGAAGATTTTCATTCAGATCCCCCAAAGTCTGCAAAGAAGTGATGGAAGATCCTTGGTGATGTTGATGCTACCACTCCTTGAACAAACCTGTTTTCAGCCTAAAGGTTGTGCCTGGAAAAACATAGAACAGATTCTATGATGTAGTGAGGTTGACTTGGGTATCTCTGAAACAAATCTCCAACCCTTCATTCTTTTGTGAGCAAAATACAAAGTGAGTGTCCTTCCCTCACCCCAGCCTTGCACGAAGTTGACCCTCTGTGCCCGCTGTGTTAGCAGCGTAAAGAATCATATCCATACTGGTTCTTGGCAGCCAGTATGGTTTCGTGGTGTAGGTCAGGTTGTAGTTTTAGGCTATTGCTTTTTGTCTGTTACAAAGCCTGTGATGGATTCTCTCACATTGCCGCCTCAGAGGGATATTTAATAATAATAATCAGAGTGCACAGGACTCTTCATCTTTAAAGTGCTTCCTAAAGTACTTTAAAGTGCTTTAGGAACTTTTTGCTTTTAATTATTCTGCACAACTTACCAGTAGGTGAACCCTTACAATTTGTCTTTGGGATTGCTAAAGAGAGGAATGTCTCAGCTCCTCATTCAGCAAAGCATTGGAGATTGTGCTTCATTTTAAGTGGGTCTGAGATCCCAGCTATCTGCCTGGGGCAAAAGTCTCCTATTTATTCTGGACCAGGATAGACCCATGCTGGAGGATAACGAATGTGTGAGTGTTGCTGGGATGGTCTTTCCCTCACAGCCCTGATTAGCCGCCTCAGGCAATAACATGTAATTGCTATTAACATTGAGGACATAGCACCAGTGGCTTAAACGCAGTTTGTATCAGCTTATCACTGACCACAGATAAATATTTGAGTAACTGAAAGTGGTGAAGTCACATCTTCATGGTTCCTGTTCCTTCCACTAACTGCTGTAGATTGCACTTCACCCTTGCAGCAGAGATGCAGGGTGGAAGGCGCCTCTGACTATTTCTTTCTAAAAGCTTTTCCTGCCTTGCTGCTCTTGAGATTTATGACCCGGAGATCTGCAATTTTTAACTGCGGTGGAGAGAGCCACGGTGCTCTGCGAAAGACTTTCTCACCCTACTCGTTTTGCTGAGGGGCTGTCTCGGGCTTTTTGCTCTTCCATTTGGGAGGTTTCTTGGCGTGATTTAAAGTTGTCAGTGTTGCTGATGTTGCATGAATAGAGAGAAATAGACAACAGAAATAAAATTCTTTTATATGCCACTCTCTCCCTTCCTGCCCTGATCATGTCTAGACCTAGCAGGATGAGACAAGAAAGGAGTAGGGAGATACAGCAGAAAAAGGAAGAACACAGTTGCATCAGCCAAGCCTCTACTACCTCCCATCAGCTGGGATGAGTGTGGCCTAAGCTTGCCTTGAGGTATGCTCCTTTTGTGCATCTTCATTCACAGAAAACTTCTCTAATATCATAGAATCATAGAATCCCAGATTGGATGGAACCTCAAGGATCATCTGGTCCAACCTTCCTTGGCAAAAGCCCAGTCTAGACAAGACATCCCAGGACTTTGTCCAGCTGAATCTTAAGTGACCAGTGATGGGGAATCTAGCACTTTCCTGGGAGATTATTCCAGTGGCTGATGGTTCTCATGGTGAAAAATTCTTCTTGTATCCAAATGGAATTTCCTGAGGAGTAACCTGTGCTCATCACCCCTTGTAATTTCCAAGTGACTTCATGTGAAAAGGAGTCACACCTTCTTTGTAACCACCCTTTACATGCCAGTCTCCTCTAAGCCTTCTTTTCTCAAGGCTGAGCCAATATCTCAGACTTTCTTCCACATTGCTGTAAATAACCAAGTTCTTCATACATCCTCCTTCAGCTCCTGCAATCCTGATATCTGCTCTGGAGGTACCCACTCCTGGCTATTCTTTTAGTGTCCCCCAACTCCGAGCTGCTTGTGGCCACTCTGCTAGCCCAGGGCAGCAGGGATGAGCTGGAAGGATGCACTCATGCTGCATCCTTCAGGGAAACATGCACTGCCCCAAAGCCAATCAGTCTAGCAATGCTTCTCTTTCCCCTAGTTGGAATCCCTTGTCTTCTGCATACTTCCTTGCATCTTCCTCCTTCTTCCCTCCTTATTAGCAAGTGGGCAAGGACAGAGAGTATTTAACATTCTTGCTGGGCATCCCTGCTCTAAGCAGTGCCTGAAACCCAGCCCAAACCCAGCACCTTCATGCACCTCCGACTGAAACCTGATGTTGGTCCCAAGTTGTGGCACAGTCTCTAGGAGAAGATCATTTTCATCCTTTTTTCTGATCCAAGCCCTGAAAGCGTGGCCTGCTCCTCCTTGCCATCCAGCAGCTTTATGCCATGTATCTCAGCCACAGGCTGAGAGAGCTGGGGATGTGCAGCCTGGAAAAGAGAAGGCTCTGGGGAGACCTTAAAGGAGCCTTCCAGTGTCTGAAGGGAGCTCCAGGAGAGCTGGAGAGGGACTCTTTGTCAGGGAGTGGAGTGACAGGACAAGGGGTAGTGATTTTAAATTGGAAGAGGGGAGATTTAGGTTGGATATTAGGAAGAAATTCTTTCCTGTGAGGGTGGTGAGGCACTGGAACAGGCTGCCCAAAGAAGC
Source organism: Pedionomus torquatus (assembly GCA_013398155.1). NCBI lineage: Eukaryota > Metazoa > Chordata > Aves > Charadriiformes > Pedionomidae > Pedionomus > Pedionomus torquatus. The sequence continues at coordinate 13,485 of VZRU01012833.1, forward strand.
TGTGGCTGCCCCATCCCTGGAGGGGTTCAAGGCCAGGCTGGATGGGGCTTGGAGCACCCTGGTCTGGTGGGAGGTGTCCCTGCCCATGGCAGGGGGGTTGGAACTGGATGATCTTTGAGGTCCCTTCCAACTCTTGCTATTCTATGATTCTATATTTTCAGATGTGCCTGTGTGGCACGGTTTCCCCAGTCATGGGGAAATTCAGAAGCAAAATTTTGCCGGGGAGGTCTCCTCCATGACTCATCTGTGGTAGGGAGGGGAGAGTTTCTTTTTCATTTCTGCAGGTTGGAGAGGTTCCTCCTCCCTTGCCTCAGCAGGCCAAGTTCCTGACTTGTCTCTGGGAAGCCGTACTGTGTGCGCAGGGCTGGGGAGGGGGGAAATTGTGCTCTGTGAGAGCGATACGAGGGGAATCATCCTTCTAAAATATGCCTTTCTGTCTCCCTCCCCCACTTTCCTTTTTCCTCTTTCAGGGTTGTCACCTTGTAGTATTTTAATCGGAGGAAGCAGATCTATCAAGGAAGTCAATGGCAGGGGCGAGGTGGGCGGGGGGGCAGAGAGGAAGAGGAGGAAAATCACATCACAGCCCAGTCTGCCAGTGTAAACACTTGATGATTTCCTGTTATTGTAGCCTAAAATGTACCATGACATCATTTGTGGGCCTCCCAGAATCACCCAGAAGGAGGAAAAGCCAGCATTCCCAGCCCGCCCCCAGTGTGAATCCAGGGGATTCAGACCCTATAAGGCAGTGAAGCTCTGCGGGCAGCAAAGATAGAGTTTCGAAAGCCTTCTTGTTCTTGGCAACGCGGAGATTTCACAAACAGGAAAAACTGCTTTTACTTTTCCTAAAGGGGAACCGTTTATGCCTCATGAAATATTGATGCCTCGAACCTTTTAGAAGCAGAGCCGAAACACAAGAAATGCTTTTAGCTGAGGGCAAGCACAGGGGAGCCCCTCACCAAAATCATATCACTTCATCGTTCTCAGCCCTCCACTTTTTTAAAAGTACCCAATGTTATTCCAAATCACTCTACAAACAAGGTAGTTAAGTCAAAAGCAGGGGATTATATAAAACAGTCCAATATGGAATTAATTTGGTAAGTCTGAAAGGCGAAGCTCGCCCTGAATACAACAGAGACTGCCGGGGAAATGCTCTTCCTCATTTCCTGAGAGTTAAATCAACGGAGACGTTGACCCGGAAAGTGAAGAGCCAAACTCTTCTGAGCCTGGATACACGAACTCTCCTGGAATTTGACCCAACGGGTCAGGTTTGTGTCTCAGTTACAGTTAATCCTGAATCACTGCACTCCCTCTGCACCACTGCAAGGAAGAACGGAATCAGGATCCCAGAGATGGGCTCTCATAACTTCTCTGAGGGATAAGAAATAGGCTGTTTCCACACCACACCCTTCAGCTCCACTCTCTTCGGGCAGCCTTTCAGAGAGACCACAGCGGGATATCTGCAAAATCTGTTGGTTTTTTTTCTGTTTTGTTGGGTTTTTTTTCTAAGCAAGGTAACAAATTTCATAAACGCAGTGCTTTATGTGTAATCATTTGGACTCACACCCTCCCTTGCACACCTGCCAACTGCTTGGCAAACATCAGGAATTAGAGTGTCACTCTTTTTTTCAGGAATTAGAGTGTCACTTTTTGTTCTTGAAATGGGAGAAATGAGTGTTTTCGTGCTATATGTAAGGAAACTGAGGCACTGAGATTAAACAAACCACTACCTTAGGGAACAGGATGTATTCTCTTAAAGTGGGCTGAAACCAATCCTATACCTCCAAATACTAGCAGAAAATTAGATTTGGCTTACCGTAAAGTAGGCTTGAAAAGAATCTACTCTTTCCTACAGAGGAAAATCAACCCAGAGAAGAATGATACAAGCCGGTCTAGTAAATAAAGCACACTTGGGATTGATGTTAAATAAAACCAGAAAGGTCTTGCAGTTTACTGGACAAAAAATAACAGGCATGTATAAGTTTTGCCGTTACTGTCACTTCAGCTTGCTGGAACACGACAGTGGGCTGTTCCCCACGAGCTATTTTTGGATAGAAGAAGGGAGCCATTCAATTCTTCACCCCGCTGGGCTCTTTTCAAAGCTATATATACAAAATGACTATCACTCTGTTAAGCAGTTTGCTCTTCATTCCCAATGCTGCAGGGTGCAGCACTGGGAACCCAAGCGAGCTTCAGTTTATGCAGAGTTTATGCAGAGTGTGTCAGGACCCTGCACCAAATGAACTCAAAGGATGGGCTCTAATGACACCATCAGGAACCTGCGTATTCATGCCCAGCTCTGCTGTGAGCAAGGCACCAAGAGAGCAAATGGCTGAGACACCCCTGTGGTAGCTGCGGGATGTCGAGGCTTTGAATAAACTTCTATTATTCTGTGTCTCATCAGAAGGCTGAGGTTATCAGATGGGCTTGGGAATGGAGGGGAGGAGAGGAGTTCCTTCTTCTGAGCACTATATTTGCCAGGTCTAGAGTGCAGTTATTCTTTCTGTGGGATTTTTGCTGAGTGGTATGAAAATACGTGGCTTGAGAGGGCTTGAGAGCCCCTACGCAGTGGGGCTGAGAACCTGGTGATGGATGGATGACTGATGTTCTGGCAGGGTGGGGGCGCAGCTGTGGGTTTTTTTGTGGTGTGAATGTTCATCTAAGATGCTGCCCAGCGTGTTTCTAGGATATTGATCCTTGTTTGTGCAGGAGAAAGTTTGGGTGATGTGCTGAGTCTCTCTCTCCTTTCATTCTCACAGCTCAGGAATGACTTCCCTACACAGAACTGCTCTTCCCTTTATGTTTCCACACCCCAGGCTGCTTTGGTTCTCTGCAGGGCAGGGCAGTGTCGTGAATTTTGGCATGGCTGGCCTCTGATGCTAAATATTTCCCATTTTGGTTTTATGGCACAGTGTGATGCCGTGTTTCCTGGGTATGACAAAGACAAAAATAGCACAGTAGTGTGACGTAACAGATGACTGGGATTTATCAGAATACTCCACCCTTTATATAAGAAATATGAAGTGGTGTGGAGAGAAGATTAGTAAAGATGACAACGTAGAAATGACAGCAGTTTAGGTTATGATGACTAGTTCAAGAGAGCAGCAAAGTGCTTTTGATTCCCACTGATTCATACAGGATTATCTCTGCTTATAGCCAGGGTGAGCCATCCTGGAAAGTTTGACTCCATTTATTGTGGAAAGCTAGGCAAAAAGTGGAAGAGAATCTGGAAGAGCAGTCATTCATCAGGGCAATAAAACCAGGTCTAAGACTCCTAAGTATCAGACCAGAAATACATTGGCCTTCTGATACAAGGATCCCCTCCGGAGGTGGATCTTTCTTCTGGTTCAAATTTATTAGAAAAACATTGCTGAACTTGTTTATCCCACAAAGATGGATCAAACACCACCCGCCCATGCCCCTATAGATTTATGCCAGATCAAATCTCATCTCTGTTGAAGTGTGCTAGCATTAAAGCATGAAGTCAGCAAAATTCAAAATGACCCAGCTAAGCAGACAGAAAGGTCCTCGCCGGCTCCAGATGAAAAGTTTACTGTCAGTGATCCAGAACTGCGTGGATTCTGTATTACTGTTCACAGAAACACACCCTGTGTGGAAGGAAATCTCCTAAAAAGAAATAAATACCTTATTTGTGTTTCATTGGTCTGCTTCCTCTAAATACTGTAAAATGGAAACTGGAAGATAGTGCAGCTGAAGGGAAATCATCACACTTTTCATAGGTTTGGCAAACGAGAAAGTACTAGAGAGTATTTAATATACTTTTATTTCTGGAAGGGTTAAGACTCCTGGTAAAAGACATTACCCCAGCGTTGCCGATATAGTGACATGACATGGAAAGGGCAGAGCTTCTTTGGGTTGGGACAGAGTTTGGATCAACACCCAGAGTGATGCTCAGCACCTGGAATATACTACTGTTCTGAGAGCCGTGAAGAAAGGGCAAGTGGCTCTGAAAACAGTATCTAAAAATCCATTTGACTGAACACCACACAAGCCAGAGGACTTAGCCTGTGTTTAAGAAGCCAGCCCAGGTGGCTTAGGCTGCACTTCTCCGTGCAATGTCATTAATGCTGGTTTGACCTTATTAAAGGCTGTAATAGGGAACTGCAAAACATTCCCAAGCTGTTTTATTGTTTATTGGCTAACTTACGAGGAGAAAAAAAAACTTGCCAAAGGAGCATCCTGCCTAAGCCTGCTCTATAATTCTATCCCTCTCTATTGTACATTCACTATAAGTCTCCACTAGGCTGGGTTCTCAACTCTGGTTTTCACATTTACTAGCAGGAACCAGGAAACCTTCTCTGTATTTTGTTCATAGTGAATGCCATTGAGTGCTATCAGAGACAGTAAAGAGAGAGTCCTTTGATACCTGTTTAAGAAGAGAGCCTTTGGACACTCTGTATGGGATGGCTACAGACCAGCAGCTTTCTCTGGGTAAGCCCATTCATGTGACTACCTGAGACCCCAGGGCTCTGCATCTGGGTATGTGAATGCACATGGGCACCCAAATTCCAGCAATGAGCTGAGATAACATCCATATACCTGACCAAGGCCCTTTTCAGGAGACACTGGATGAAGATTCAGGTAATTGGAACATATATTCTGTCCTTTTAGGTGCCCTGAAGTCAATAGACGAGGTTCACTTGACAAGTGGATGGATACAAAATGAACGTCAGTGCCCAAGAAATGGACATTGTGAAGACACCTTAAGAGAAACCCAGGGAAGATGTTGGCTTTTTAAGCCTCCCAGTTTATCAGTGTATTTGTGTTTTGGCCTGTTGGGGACATGCCTGGGGCAGGGACTGAACGAGGGTGTGGTGGTAGGACTAATAAAGTAGGCTATTTCCTACTTTGCGGAGGAGGGAAGGGGGTATCTGCTACATTTTAAAGTTAATAAGCCAACATATGCTGTATCAACCAATTCAAAATTATCTGCATCTTCATGGAAAGGAAGAAAACGCCTGAGGAGGAGAGTTTTCTGTAGGCATTTGTGGTGGATCAAGCAGCTTCCTAATTTCATTCTCTTTGAAGTAGGTGTCAGCAGCCTGCATGTGTCTGCAAGTCAGTGCTCTTGTCTGTGTCCACGGGAGATATGGGCCAGGTCATCCAAGGCCAAGGAATGTCTTGGGAGATCAGCTGCTCAGCAACCCAGGAAAGTAGGTGGGCACTGTTTCTTGACGTGTTTTGTATGTATCTTAGGAACAGGATCTTCTGGTTAGAAATAAAAGGCCCCAAAGGTCAGGCTCGAGGCCTCCACGCAGGGAGTGGAGTTTATACATGATGAGCATTGCATTATTTTGACGTCTCCTTGTCCTGTTGCACAATATTGATACCAACCATCAGGCTTGGGTGGACTAAGCATCATCTGTGTATAAACACAAAGTTAAAGTACCACCACATTTCCACCTCCATTATGAAACAGAAAGACGTACTCAGCACTTGTCAGCCAGCTCTCAGTAATCAATTTCTCTTTTCTTATTGTTGTCTTCTGTCTTTTATTTGCAGAGAAACAAGGTTTTTTAATTCCCTGTTTATTTACCAATAGCAGCAGTGCTGGGACAAAGGGAGTGGATCAGCTTCCTGCCTCCAAGAACCTGGGCAAAGATCTGGAGTGTGAAACCTCTTCTTGAGATTGATGCAAGTCCTTGGCTGGGTTTAAAACAATACTTTTAACACTTTCCCTCTATAAGATCCCCCCATGCTCAGAGGATTCCCCAGGGACCAGTATCTTGACTAATAAAATAGAAGCTAATCTGAATAAGGCAGGTTCATAGAATCATAGAATGGTTAGAGTTTGGAAGGGACCTTAAAAATCATCAAGTTCCAAGCCCCTGCCATGGGCGGGGACACCTCCCACCACACCAGGTGGCTCCAAGCCCCATCCAGCCTGGCCTTGAACCCCTCCAGGGATGGGGCAGCCACAGCTTCTCTGGGCAACCTCTTCCAGTGCCTCACCACCCTCACAGCAAAGAATTTCTTCCTAATATCCAATCTAAATCTCACTTCTTTCAATTTAAAACCATTACCCCTTGTTCTGTTACTACATTCTTACATTCTCTGACAAAGCATCCGTTCCCTATAAAGAGTCTCTCCCCATTTCCCTGCCAATCCCCCAGAATACTCATAATACCAAGTGAATCCTGAGAAGCTGAGTAATGTCATATTCTTCTTTTACCTTTGGCCCTCAGAGTGCACTGCAACTTTTAATTAAGACCGTCAGCATCACAGTAATTAGCATTAAGTAGGGAAACTGAGGCAAGACAGAATGACTTGCAGTAATTCCTCTTGAGATTAATGAACCTCTCTTGAAAGAGTGTCTTTAAAGCAAAGTTCACAATACTTCTCCATCCTTCCTGACAGTGCTGACCATGCTGCAGGAAATGGAATACTAAGGCCGGTAAGTTCACAGAGGAAGCCCTTGGAGCTCTGTGGCAAAGTGAATTCAGTCTCTAATGCTGTCCTCCCCCCTCCTTGGTGGTAGTGACAGGACCAGTGTGCCAAGTCCAAGACAGGGACATGCCCTAGTTTCAGCACGAGGACTGAAAATCTCTCTGGAGTAAATTGTCTCTGTTCACACATTGTGCTGAGGTCTTGCCTTCAGGGTAATGTCCATGTCCAGTTTCCTCACTAAAGAAAACAGCGGGTTTGGGTATACACCAACATTGGTTGTGGAGTGCCCTTCTCTGGAGACTTTCAAGACCTGCGTGGTTGCAGTCCTGAGTGATGTGCTCTGGGCTATGCTGCTTTGGCAGCAGAGTTGGACCAGATGATCTCTAGAGGTCCCTTCCAACTCTGACAAATCTGTGATTCTGACAACACAAGTGTGTGCGTGTGTGTGTGAGAGAGAGAGAGAGTATCTAAGGTCAAACTTGAAGTGCTCTAGCACCATCTCAGAGACCAGCCTACCTTTGGCTGGAGGATAGACCTTCTCACTATGCTTCATTTTTCTCTCCCTTAACTGAAAATATTCAAACCCAAATTCCCTTATAACCTTCCTGCATCCTCAGAGCTTTTTGCAAGATAAAGTTCCCATGCAGAAGTGGCTCTGTTGCAGGTGTGTCAAGCAATGTGGGCTTCTATGATGTTCTGCAGCCCACCAGTGGTCCATAAAATGCGGGATGACATTTTGAGGCCACTCATAAACTTACTTCCTCTGTTCCCATGACTCTGCAAGAGGAAACAAGAAAGCTCCTTCCTGCAGGTATGGGGGGGTAAGGAGTTATTCACTTCTGCAATATACAGCTCTTCCATGCATCAAAGAAGATTAAATTTGTCTCCTCTGGGAACACCTGCAATGCTCTGGTTTTCTTACCTCCTCTGGAGTGCTGTGGGGGCAGCCCACTGAGCATCTGCTTGTACCATCAGCAGTTCCCAGTGCAGAATAATCTATGGCGAACAGAACCACGTGGAGAATGCCAGTAAACAAAGAACAATCTAATGGGCTGTGGTTTCTGCTCCCCTCACTATTGATTTTTCTGAACTACAGTCTCATAAAAAGGAAAAAAATAATATTTTTTTTTTGGTATAGTGCAGCTGTGCAATTTTAACCTTGCTGGTGTAAATCCCCTGAGGAAACAGGCAGGATGGGTGTAACCTGAGGGAAACCCTATAATTACAGCTGCAGTAGGGTTTTGCTGTGGCCAAAGGCAAATAAGCCCTCAGAAAGTTTCTTAGCTCTTCATGTACCAACTCGAGAAGAAGATGGAAATTTGTCACAGTGAAGGAGGATCAGCCCAACAAGCTTCTATTATCCATTATTTAACTCCTAGACAACACAATGGAAAACTTCTGATTAACAACTTGAAGAGGTGAAGATGAATTGCTTGCTGCTGTTATTATCTTAAATAGAAGCCTTAAACATCCCCCTGATGGACTCTCATGACCAGATCAGAATCTCAGCTTCGGTTTTGAAAAAAATACAGCTTTTCATCTGCATGGTGCTATCCACGTCTCGCACAAAAGTGAAAAAGCCAGCTAGCAAATGACACAATGATTCAAAAAGCCAAACCTCATGATTTATGACATGCATAATGGTTTACTGGAGACTGGCTTGTAGTTTTAGAGTACTAAATACAACTAATAATGTGGACCAGTCCTTCAGGGACAATATCTACTGTAGCATAAAGCTTTAAACTAAACTTTAAAGCAGTGGTAGTTTACTCACAATCAGAGATACGGAGCCAAACTTTCTGTTACTGGAACCTGGAGCTGTATCTGTAGAGAATCTGGCATCCAGTGGGTTAAAATGAAACACTATTTCCAACTTTCATGATTTAATCTGGAGATTTGAATATCCTCAGCACTTTTTTATCAACCTGAGCTCCTGGAATTGGATGTATAGGGGTATTTTTTTTATTTTTTTAGAGGAAAAAAAGGTAAATTTTCTAATTGTGATAATCATGCGGACATTTTCATTAAGCATGGAAACAGTGATTTGGATGCAGCTAGGAAACAGCTCAAACTCCTCTAGTTCTCAATGTTTTTTGAAACGTGTCAGTCTGTTCCCTGACTTTGGAGGTCCTGTGACAAGCAACATGAAGAGAAAGAGGGGAATACAAATAAGGAGCCGATTAGACTCCTCCCAGAGAAGCAAGTGCCAGCTGAGTCATTCAGGTTAGGTGCTCATCGCCTTCATGGACAGTGAGGCCATCTCAAACAGTCCTCCTTGGAGCTCTGGGAGAGGGAGAAAGACTATAGTGCCCTGAACAATGGGGTTCCGCTGGTACTGCCTGTAATTGGTGCTGTAGGAAATCACTGCACCCTCTGTTATCTCCAGCACTCCTTGGAAAGGAGCTGACCCAAGTGGGGAGACTCCTGCTGGGGTTCAGCGAGGAGTCAGCTTGACCCTGGCCCTGCTGCTTCTCCCTCACGTTGTCACATCACACACACAAACTTCGGCATGTTGCCACCCCAGCCCTGGGACTGTCGGAAGGCCCTCTCCTTCCTTGGCTTCAGCGAGAACATCTAATAGCTCCCGTGCTCTTGAGGAGCCATCTTTCTTCCTTAATGGTTATTTTTAGCTGTAGACTGGCCTTTCACAGAGAGGGACTTCGGTATCTCGATGGCTGTGTGGTTTCTAAAAGATAATTACCCGGAGACCTTTTTTGTTTTCAAAGCACTGTACAAACATTGGTAAGCTAATCCCCCCTGCCCCCAGGACTGCTGAGGATGGAGGTTTCTGGTGGGGAAGGGGGAAGGTTCCTGGGCTTGGATATCTTCTCAAAATATTTGGGCTTGAAAAACTAGTTTTGACATGGGGGGCTTTTTTCCTTGTCATTTTAACTTAGGGGATTTTTTTTTTCTTAAAAACAAACAAATAAACAAACAGAACAGATTGAGTGAGAGAAAAGAATCATAAGACAAGGAAAAATAAAAATGTTATGGATGTGTTTTAAAAGTGGAAGTCTGTGTTCCCTATGAAGATAGAAACATTCTCCTGAAACAGAACAGGCAGAATTGGGACTGAGTGTCTGCTTCTCTGTCTCCTTTGCTGAAAGTAGCCATTTCTGTGCCAGGGAACAGCTGAAAGCACAGTATGTATGTATATATCTACCTCTGTTGTCTATCCCACCTATCTACCCCTCTTTTTGTATAACCTACTCATTCTGCTGGTGTCCTAAGTACCTTAATGCCTTAATTATCTGCATTTTAGCATCAGAGATGCCACGTGTATAGTAAAAACCTAGGAAAAATAAATGATGCCATCTATCAGGCGCATGTCTAACAGGGGCAGGGGAACGACAGCGTGTGGTGCGTTGTGCATGGGGGCAAGAGATGAACTGGATGGGGAGTGTGTGTGGGAGTTGGGGTTGCCCAGGGCTGCATGTGTCTCAGAGTCACGCAACCCTGACTGCAGATCACACCGTGTACTGTTAACAGGGTGGAAGGGAATTCCCTTCCCTTGCAAGTGAATCAGCTGGGTGGGAGAGGTAGGGTGAACATTCCCAGATTAGAATCCTGCTCTAGGCGCCTCCCGCACAATAATGTTCCGGTTTGTTTGGTTTTCTTTTTTTTTTTTTTTTTTTTTTTTTTCTTTTTTTTGTCTTCTTTGTTCTATCCCAGAAACNNNTTACCAAGAGAACACTGTCGTGGGTCAGGGCTCAGTGTTCACCTGGAAAAAAACTGCCATCTGAGCAGGAGCCAAGAGAAATGTCTTCAGCAAATAATGTTCCTGCATTGGAATAAAAATGGCTGGCAACTCCCTGTATATTTTTAAGGTTTCCAAAAATAGGTCAAAGTCTCAGGCAAAATGAATGAAGCCAAGACTTAGATGGAAAGAACTGGTAAATTCTGAAACGGTTAGTGCTGAGATCATCTTCCACGTTATACACCACTACCTGGAAACATGGGCCAGTTTTCTTTACCCTTTTCATGGCTCTCTGGGCCCTGTCTTCCAGTGCATCGATACACTTGACCAAGTTTTGTACAGTGGGGAGAACTGACTTAATGCTAGCGGTGAGACCGAGGGCTTTCTCCCTGCTCTGCTCCTGCTCTGTAGGAGCTGGAATTCCTGGAGCACCGAGTCAGTCTTGGAGCTCTGGAGAAGCAGAGGGAAGTGAGATTATAAGCAGCTGCTCTATGTATGTTAGGGAGAGAAGGTTTTCTAATCACAGTGGCAGGCAAGAGAGAAGGTCAGGGAGAGATGAGTGGGAGTAGGGACTAACTGGAGGGTAAAACCACCAGGGAGGGGCACAATTAAGTTCCAGGAGGAATTCAATGTCAATTAGTGAATCCTAAACCCGTAGGTGAGCCCGTGGCATTCTGCAAAGGGGAGAAGAAGACTTTAGGAGCCAACTTCAGAATGACAGTTTGGTGCTAGCCTGCCTCCCAAGGATAGCTCAGCTGGTCTGAGGCTGAAGATGCTATTCTGGCTGCATTTGAGACCAATCAGAGGTTACTGTCCCCACAGAGGTGCCAGTAAATATGTCTCCTTGCTCCCTAACTCAGTTCTGCCATCCATCCTGCCAAAAATGTGTCAGCAAGTTCAATAGACACACAAGCAAGCATGGATCATTTTAACACGCCTGCATTTAAGCACGCCTGCATTAACAGGTAGTGTGGTGTGATAGGAGCAGATCTGGAAAACAAAGGAGCTGCTGCTGAATATTAGTTCACATTCATGCTAAATGTATTTCAGGGGAAGCTTATTTCGGACTTGCTCTATTCTGGTCCAATGAACTGAACATTTGCAGTAGCTGGAGCACAATAGGTATACCCCTGGAAACACATCTTCTACCTGATTTTAATCCAAAAGGAATTCACTTCACCAGGTATGAGACTGCACCATGGACTAGATGATCTGAAAGGTCACTTCTGACCTAGGCAATTCTATGATTCTAAAATACAGTGAGTAGGAAATTCACTTCGAAACCAAACTCCTGATCTCTGGACTAAAAAGCTACTGTAGACACAGCTCACTGACCCAGTTTGGTGGCTGAGGAGAGCGACAGGGCTGATGACCGGGGGGATGTGTGTGAAAACTGCTGAAGCCAGCCCATTTACCGCCTGAGCACCGCACCGGGATGCAGCTGAATGCATTGCAGCCCCAAACCACCACCCACATCAGCGGCAGAGCTGCCTGGGATTTCGCACAAGGCATATTCATTGGCTACTGCTTCCAAGGAGAGAACTGCTAGTTATGGTTCTTAGAGGAATAATTCTGTTCCCTCTCCCACACTGGCCCCACTATGCTGTTGATGAATGCAAAGGGGAGATAGGTTTTGACTGGGAATATTGAGGGATGGGACACTCGCTGCTGCCCCAGGGCACTAAATGCTTTGGACCTAAATAAGAATGGGGACAGGGAGAACTGTCTGGTAGTTCGAAGGGCTCTTTGTTACCGAGTTTAACATAGACCCAGACTTCGTCAACCTGCAGCTTTGTGTTGAAATCTGGTGACGGTGGCAACGGCTTATTTAATGGTCCATAGAAACTGTTGCTCTGGCTGCAGCAGGCTCCTCCTCTGCTGTCTGGCTGGTTTTCTGACCCCTCCACCCATGCACACTCACACAGTGCAGGGACTGTATCCTGCTCTCCCCGGGGCTGCTGGCACCCTCAGGTAGGAGTAATGCCAGGATCTGGTTTAATTTTGAACCTCACAAGGAAGATTTTAGACCGACAGGCTGCACCACACATTTTCTAGGGTGATCAAAGCACAGAAGTGTTGTAATACTGAGATGTTCAAATCCTGTTGTACAGAGGTAGAGGTGGATTTCTTTCTCATGCAGATTGAACAGCTCAGATATACGACCCTGACTTCCCAGCTGTTCTCAAGACCTATGCGACATGAGCACAGAGACACTTTCCAAGTCGTAGTGTGCATGACGATACAAAGTACTAAGATGTGGAGAGTGAGGCTCCATAATCATCTGCAGCTGTTGTGCAAATATGCAGTTGGTGGGATTTGAATCAGACTCTCGTGCAGTTTTTCCCTTTTTCTGTATCACAAAACCTGGACACAAAAAAACCAGCTGTTGTTCTTGTCCTGCCACAGGCTGCTCTGGTTCTTTTTTTGTTAGTGGTGCTCTTAAGTACTTGAGCTACAAAACCTCAAAGGACTTTAAAAAGAAACTTCTTGCACTGGCAGCTTCAAAAACAAAACCCAGGAAAAATATTTTAAATTAAGAATTTAGATAATATGTAGAAACATTTATTTATAAATAAATAACATAAAGAATTTGCACTGTTGCCTAAAACATTAAGATGACAGCCCCCTCTAAGATTATTATAATTGTATTGCTTTTATAACTGGGTTGATGAAAAAGAGTACAAAATCATCCGGTTACCCATTGGCACAGTTCATAGGACCAGTGAGAGCTATTTTCTAGTCTGTGTCCCTTATCTAGAGGATGGTAGTTTAACAGTCTAACTTTTCTTAGGCAGGGGGTTGTGGACTTTCAGTGCCTCAGCTACTTTTAATTTTCTCACGGAGAGGCAAATTGATCAGGCATTTTTATAGGAAAAAGAAAACTGTGATGTTTGAACAGTGTAGGCAGGTCCTGCACTGAGGGCAGTCTCAGGACTTCCAAAGAAATAAGGTTTGTTATTGCTGTCACTGTAGAACTCTCATTTTCCTGTTCACTGCCTTCCACCCCCATAAAACAGGCTCTTCATTTCCTCTTCCACCCATTCTTTTCTTCTTTGAATTCTACAGAACACAGAACGACATACTGGTCAGAGATTCTCCTTGGAATTTTTTTTTGACAATATTTTCATGGCTGCCGGTTGATGAGGTTTAAGAGAACACCAAAATCCAGAAGTTTATTTGATTGGAAAAAATAGAGGGAAAGGAATGTATAACTTATTTTGGCTCTTCTTTTATAAGATATTTTGGAATAGATATCAACCCTTAGACAGAGTCCATTTTGCTGCTGTCTCAGCACCGCTTTGCTACCTAGTTATTGGTAAGTCTCCTTGCTTCAAAGTCAACTGCAGGTAACTTTTAATAACCACTCTGTAACCAAAACAGTGAGAGTCTGAACCAGGCTGAGTCAAATAGATCTTTCCTCCCTGGGACCAGCATCAAATGTGGCATGTAGAGACCTGGGCACTTGAATTCAATTAGAACCTTTTAAGCTCCTCCAGGATCCTTGTGTGAGGAAGACTCTTGGTGATTCACTCATCTCTGTGTATCAGGTTCTTGGCCGAAATATTTCAGTAAATACTGCTGCTTTGAGATCCCTCAGCTGATGATGAAAGATTTGAAGTTAAACAGACTCCCTCCACCTCCCCTTTTCTTTTTTACAGAAATGTAATTATGGATCAGCAGAATGGCAGGATACAGGATGAGCAAATGCCAGCGACAGCTTCCCTGGAGGAAACAGGTCAGAAATTGTAGTTACAACTACAAAGACCATTGACACCTTGTCACAGAAATTGTTGTGCGCCTAATGAAAGCTCCGCAAAGACTGTCAGTCCCTGGTTATAGTCAGGGAGCTTTTTCCCCTGAACCAGGGCTGCCAAACCACTGGCGCTTGTGCAAAGTTATTATTTCTAATAAATTTGGAACTGGTTGCCAAAACAACTTGCTGTCATTTCATTATTTTCAGTGGGTCAAATTCAGCCCTGGTACAATTCTGTCAATTCCGCTGGGAACACAAGATAAAGGATGAATGTATTTTGCAGGGTCTCCTTCCTCCCTGACCGCAGAGCTCCTCCTGTGTCACCCCGTGAACAAAACATAAAGAGCCCTGCCAGTCTCTGCAGCTGTGCACGGACCAGAACCTTTAAGAATGAAAAAATCACCACATTCTGCCCGATGTGTCACACACCACTGCCTTGCTTCCACCGTCTCCTGTCACGATGGGGCTGTTTGCAGCTAGAGACTCCTGCTGTGACATCTCAATGCAGGTGTTGGTGACTGCCCTGGTTTGAGGTAGTGGTCAGCCCAGCCCAAACCACGATTGCAGTCCATGGGTTCATTTTAAACACCCAAACCATATTGACCTGAACATCCCCCTCAGAACTGGCTTTTCCCCAGTTCCTCTTCAGCAACACCCAGTTTGGTCCTTCTATGGTCCGTTTCCATCATCTTGGACTGACTCTGTGTACAATTTTTCTTGGTTATTACATGTTGAAGCCTTCAGAAACTCCCAGTGTAAGTAAATGCATTCCTGATCGATTCCTGTCCAGTGGTTACCCGTATCAGAGCCATCTGGAGCCTGGTCCAGGAGGCTGGACTGGGCACCCACATTCTCTGGCAGGCATGGAAGGAAACGCCTGGTGGCTTTTATTCCAACCACTGAGTTCCCAATCTCTGAGTCAGAAAAGCAGTGGCCCTACATGGTCATCACACTAGTACCATCATCTTGGCTCCACACCAGCCATCTGAGCAGGAGGCAGAGCAGGATGGAAGGAAGAAGAGAGGAGAGAACTCCCAGAAAGCCTGTTTCTTTCGAGCACTGAAACTGTGAGGATCTTTCCTGAAGACCCCAAGTTGCCTCCCTTTCTGCAGCAAAGCATACTACTGTTGTGTGTAAGCTCTTGCTGACCTGAGCATTACTGAACAAATGATTTGCCAGATTTTATGCCTACAAAGCTTTTGATTTTCCTGTGAAGAATGTAAGGTGGATGAAGAACAGTGACAGGTCTTCTTAGATTTTTTGAGCTTTAATTGTTGTTTTTTTTTTTTCTGTCATGGTTTATTTAAAATGAGGCTTTTCTGGTCTAGACACCTCTGGTGTGTATTCCACAGGCTTTGTGGAGTGCCTCAGAGTTAAAATGCAGTGGTAATAGAATATTTTTCCTCTAGCTCCCTGTTTCCAGCATATTTTTAGTTCACCATGACTACTGAAAATGCTTCATAGCTTCTGATAAATACAAATCATATAGTATAGTGATAGGACAAGGGATAACAGTTTTAAATTGGAAGAAGGGAGATTTAGATTAGGCACTAGGAAGAAATTCTTTGCTGTGAGGGTGGTGAGGCACTGGAACAGGTTGCCCAGAGAAGTTGTGGCTGCCCCATCCCTGGAGGTGTTCAAGGCCAGGCTGGATGGGGCCTTTTTTGGAAGGGATCCCTTCCAACTCTAATCATTCTATGATTCTATGTTTCTTTACGGACACACATCACACTACCAAACCTATCAGAATAAATACCATCAAAGCTACTTTTTAGATCAGATATCTTGCCTAAAATGGAAAACCCTAGCCTGATTCCTTCCACCACCCATGGGAATAATTTCTCTTCACTAGTTTGAGATAGAACAGGGGGGAACTTGCCCTACCTCCTTGTTCTGAAGAGAAGCCACCAGCATCAGACTCCAAAGCTCACATTGTTCCATTCCTGCACAGATTTCAGAGCATTTCCACATTAGTACCTTTCACCCAAACTGGCAAAATATATCCCTGTTCATTGTTTTGTCCTTGCTAGTTATGTTATCTGTTATTTGGGCTGTAAATATTTGAAGTGAGGTCCCAGAATACCCTTTAGATTACCCTTTGCTCCCCTCATGGCTGCAGCAGCACAAGGTGTAAAAAGCAGGAAACAGGTGAACATTTGCTCCCATAGGGTACATAGAAAGGACAATTGAGGAAGAAACGATTCCAGCAGATGGACTGCTCATATTTGTTTTTTCCTGTGGCCATTGCACACATTGCATACTCTTTGTCTGGTTTAAAAGTCTCCTCTTTAGTGTCTTCTTCACATCACATCCCAGGCAGGCACACAGGGTTGTGTGAGTGATGCAGGCCATACAGTGAGTCGTTGTCCCTTCCCTGCCTTCTCCCTTGCTCCTTGCAGGGCCTTCACGGGCGGTGAGAGACTTGGGCTGAAGGGATCTAGGATCTAGACTTTATAGAGTATCTGGCAGAATCAAATCCCTGGGGTTTCCAGGCAGCTCCAGCCCTGGGGAGTGGACAACCTGAAGCTGGGACCATACATTGTAATGAGCTCCATTCCTTGAGGTGGAAAGGTTGGTTAAATGGGGTCACACCTCCAGTGGTCCCATCATCTTCTGCCCTGTCCCATCAGCTGAGTGAGATTATTCTCAGTCCTTCTGAATCCTGCCTCCCTAGATGTGGTGTGTTCTCCCTATCCTTTGCCCCTCTGATCCTCCCAGCTTGAAAATCACTGCAAAAGATCACCCTGATGCTCAGAGCATCAAGATGTCAATGGGGCAAGGGTGTTTGGAAAGAATGACTGTGTGTGTTTGGGAGAGAAGATGCTTTTTACCTCTAAACACTAAAATGATCCAAGATCATCACTGAAGGCATCTCACTGTGAACTTGTGGGCATTAATGCCTGAGCAGAAGGAAACTGTATAAGCAGAAAAAAAGCAGCTTACCTGCTCTTCAAAGAATAGCTCATAACCAGACTGGTTTATTTTAGACAGAAGACAACACAGGACTACCGTGTGGTGAAGCTGCAGTTCTTATACGATGGTAACAATTCCATTTCATACTTCCCTTTGCCTGAGTGAATCAAACTAATTTTCCTTCCTTCCCCTGAAATAAACCTTCTAGGATGGAACAGCTTTGCTTTGAGTTTGGCTTTTTTTTTTTTTTTCATTTTGTTTTGTTTGATTGATTTTTTTAAATTACATTGCAACAAGCTGGATGGAATAAGACTTCTGTCAAAACTACGTAAAGAGCAGTTCAAGTTACCCAGCATTAGTCCAAAAAAACTATACGCTGATGAAATGGTCCCTTGTCTAAGTGCTCATGCTAAATAATTCGGGTATTTCAGACCAAATAATTTACGTGCTTTTTCTGCTTAAAAGAAGGTACTACAAAAGGTTTGATGTAAGTGAAACCAAGACAATAAATCCCCAGTGAAATACCAGACCTCCTCCCAGGAGAGTGCTTAATGTCATCCTGGCTTAATCTAATTCTGAAATACTTTAATATTATTTGGGCTCTGAGCAGTCTGGAAATAACAGCATTTTTGAGGCCCTGGGTAATGTTACTCATCTTTACAGCCTCCTGCAGGGAGGATCTTTAGTCAGCTGAGGCTTTTACTCCTTGAAATCTCATCCTGCAACTGGGGAGGAGAGATAACCCCTGGCTGTGGCTCTCCAGGAATCCACGGATGTGCTTGTTCTCACACACGGCCGGGCAGGGAGGGTTGGGCTGTTGGATACCACCACCCCTCCTCAGCAGCTGGCCAAGGAGAGGTTTGGGAGGGAGGTGAGATTTTTGTGCAGCACCCCCGCAGCAGGAATTCCTCACCACACTGGAGCTGGGGCACCGGTTCTTTGAGTTTGAACTGAGTTTCAACGAGTTTCAACACAGTTCCAATGTTTCAGGTGTCTTGACCACCCCCTTGACAGGGAAGGATGAGGAAAGGAAGAAGCAGGAGAGGAAAGAACGAAGCAGGAGAGGAAGTAAAACAGAGAGACTCATGTGCCTCTCACAGAAAACCCTTGTCTTTCAAGTGGCGTGAATGGTATTTTGTTTGGCTTTTGCTGCTAGTAATAGAGAAGAAGGACAGGAGAAGTGGCTGGGGTGAGAAAGAAGTGTGTGTCCTGCTGCATAATTCACCTCACTTTGTCTGACAAAGGACTTCAGGGTGTTTGTAGGCCACTTGGTGGGTGGTTTATGAGTTTCTGAGCTCATGGGCAATGCCTGGCACACTGTGAAGGCCAATGTTTTGGATCTGATTGTCTCGCTGGCACGGGGCTTCGCTTGCATTGTGGCTCCTGTCCTTAGCGCTGTGAAGAAAACGTTAGGTCCCTGGATGCCGATCTGTGGCTCCTAAAATTTGGCAAGGAAATAGCTAGACTTTTATCCAAACAGTTTATCCTCCAAACGGTTAGCTGAATCTTATGAAAGAATGTTGGAACACAAGTCCCAACAGAAGCAGAATCGGGCTCTCCCCGTCGCATACGACGTTGAGTCTTCACAGAGCCACTCAAATCCAGGGAGAGAGCCCACACCTAACGGTCCTGGATTCAAATCTGGCACCGCGGGTGCCCTCTGTCACTCATTAAAACCATGAGAGAGTGCCTTGATTATTCTGGATCTCTTCTGGTAATATCAATTTCTGTAGGAAACAAGCGGAACCCTTTCATGGATCAGCATTGTTTGACCTAGTCTAAGAAAGTCTCAATGTGAAAATGAGTCAGAAAAGGAAGAAAACTTTGTAAAACAGGCTCTTAGGGACCCTGTGACTTTTTGTGTCAAAACATTACGCCAATTTACACCAATCCAATGATACTGATGTTTTTTTTCTTGTGTAGACACAGCACACAGATTCTAGTTTAGGTGAAACCTGCATATTCAGGTGAGGCAAAGAAAGCTTATGGACCCCATTTCCACCTCCTGCCAGGTGGGCACAGGAATAGTTTTATTGCTCTCTGTAGGATTATTCTCAGTTCATTCTGGGGCAAGACAAGACCTTGTCTCTTACAAACTCCATTTTTCTTTTTTTTTTTATAGGGTGAGAACTATTCTGGATTTTCTCTTTCTCACATAAGGCTGCATGGTGAGGAAACAGCACATTGAAAAGCAAATCAACACATTTTATAGGCCTGTAGTTTAGAAATTATTTGTGTTATATTACATATACTTTTACAACAATATTATTCCTTGGGGGGGAAGAAAGAGAAACTTCTTTTCTGCAGACCCTGAGGATTTAATTATGGGTATTTACAAGGAAGTTTGGGATCTTTTGAATGAACTGCAATTTTTAAAGACATACAAAGTGTTATTATGAATGGGATGTCAATTCCCAGCATATCTCAGTTTAATATTAATCCCAGCAGAATCCTGTAATCAAATTAAAGAAACCAGTTTACTCAGCAGGAGCCTGTGCTGAAGTGCCTTGTAGAGCTTGGCTTGCTCTCTTCCTATTTTATATCTCAATTTATGTGTTCTCATATTAACACAATCTTCATTTATTCAACATGCTGAGGAAAAAAAAACTAGGTCTGAAGTACAGCTAGTCTGCACGGTCTTTCCATCAACCAAGATGGCTTAAAGAATATTGAAAACATTTAGCGGATTTGACAAGACACAAATTCAAGACTAATAAGAAGAGATGTTTCTACTTAGCTTTAAGAATAGGATGTTAAATTCATTGAGAACTGTTCATTTCCTTCTTTTGGGTGCAAGTTGTTAACTGTAAAAAGAGACTTGTTTTTTTTTTTTTTTCCTGGGAGAAAGTAGGAGTTGGGTCACTGTTTGACAGTTAAGTTTGAAGTTACAAATATGATGAGATGCCTTCTTTATATCTCCATGAAGATGCTGGATCTTGATTCCTTCCATCAGCGGTTCCAGAACAGAGTTGGGATGGGAAGCTTTGTTGAGAGCGGTCCTTGAGTTATTTCCCTCCATGCATTGAATGGGAATTACGGTGGTGGCCTCTGAGAAGGTTTGAAGACTAGAGGTGGTTTGTCTGCCAAGCTCCAGGGAGCCACAGCCCCTTTTGCTTTTGAAACACCTGGGGCTGGATGTGTGCTTTTTAAGACAGCTCGGAAAACCTTGTAGATGAGAGCATCCTTTGCGGAAGGCACCCAGAGCTGAGGAGACTCTTGGCTGAGCACCACCCCTGAGCTGCACCCTGAGCGAGCAGTGACTCAGGCTGAACCAGAGACAAAAGGGGAGACAAAAGGATTGCCCAGAGAAGCTGTGGGTGCCTGTGGCGGTTTGGGCTGGGCACTGAATGAAAGACAGATGCTCTCTTTACCCCCATCCCTGGAGGGGTTCAAGGCCAGGCTGGACTGGGCTTGGAGCAACCTGGTGTGGTGGGAGGTGTCCCTGGGTTGGAACTGGATGGTCTTGAAGGTCCCTTCCAGCTCTAAGCATTCTGTGATTCTACCACCAGCACATCGCTGCGGTGCTCTGGCTTTGAACAGCACAACAGCCCAAAACCGTAAAAAAAGACCCAGCACAACCGCCCAAAACCGTAAAAAAAAACCCACACAACCGCCCAAAACCGTAAAAAAACTGCACACAACCGCCCAAAACCGTAAAAAAACCCCACACAACCGCACAAAACCGAAAAAACAAACAAACAAACAAATAAACAAACAAAAAAAAACCAAAAAACCGCACAACCACAAAAAGCGCACAAAAAAG
>VZRU01012833.1:36023-57061 GCA_013398155.1 Pedionomus torquatus
TTTCTGAGCTTTTAAAATGACTAGAAGAGATAAAGAAAGGCAAGCCCTTGGCTGTGATGCTGGCCGCGTGCCCCAGATTCTGCAGAAAGGGGGTTCAGGCGTGGGGTGCCTGCTGGAACAGGGGGCTGCAGGATGGCTGCTGTATCAGCCACCAGCCCTCGGCTTCCTGCCCCATCTGTCCTAGTTGCAGGCCCAACTGAAACAATATTTTAAACATTATTTCTTGAGCTGTGGTTTGCAGGAACAGGATATGCTGGTGTAACTGTGTAATCAGTTCTTCATTCTTCAGTCTTCGGGGAGACCTTAGAGCAGCCTTCCAGTATCTGAAGGGAGCCTACAGGAGAGCTGGAGAGGGACTCTTTTTCAGGAAGTGTAGTGATAGGACAAGGGGTAACTGGAAGAGGGGAGATTTAGGTTGGGTATTAGGAAGAAATTCTTTGCTGTGAGGGTGGTGAGGCACTGGAAGAGGTTGCCCCGAGAAGCTGTGGCTGCCCCATCCCTGGAGGGGTTCAAGGCCAGGCTGGATGGGGCTTGGAGCACCCTGGTGTGGTGGGAGGTGTCCCTGCCCATGGCAGGGGGGTTGGAACTGGATGATCTTTAAGATCCCTTCCAACTCTAACCATTCTGTGATTCATGTGAAGGAAACATGACTAGTGTTCTAGCCTAAGATTTGTTAATAGCTACTTAATTAACAAAACGGTAAAGTGTGAGTGACTTTCCTCGATCAAGGTCAAATGTGGGTGAAACTGGAGCAGTTAGATGTAGCTCTATGTGGGCTTCATCACAAAAATAAATCCATTGTGAAGAAGACAGATGGAGGAAACGTTCCAGGGAACAGTTCTGGCTGGGCAGGAAAAACATTTGTGTCTAAAGTGTGTGGTAGCTCTTATCATTCATCTCACCAGAACAAGCTGCTGCATGGCCCGAGCAGCAAAACCTGTTGAGTTCCGAGTCCGTACTCCTCCTTAAGCTGGGCTAAATGTTAACACATCTAGCTAGACATTGCCACGAGACCTGCTACGAGTGGCACTGTGCTTTGGTGCACTATTAATAGGAATCCGAGATTAACTCTGCTAACCTTTGAACTGGTGGCACATGACTTGCTGTGGTGAAGTGGGACGTCTTCAGGTCAGGGGGGTTTGGTGGCTGGAGGCCTTGTAGGCTCCGTCAAAAGTCCATCATGGATTTGCCTGCTGATCCTGCCGTGCTCTCCATGGGAAAGCCTCATGGTTTTATCTAGAGGGATATTATAGTTAAGCAACCAACTCAGATTTATTGTTGTTGCCTTTTTTTGTTGTTGTTGTTGTTCTGAAAAGTTTGCAAGGGATAAAAACTGTTAAAGCACACACTGAAGAGGGCATGTAATTTCCCCCACGCATTGTGTTGCACAGGGGTAGAAGGAGTTGAGTGCTAAAAGGCCTCTCACAAGCCACCGTTGGGCTCTGAAAAAAATTCTTTCTCCCTGCTGTGAGAAGTCCATGTGTTGGCCAGGGGTGGGCTCTGATCTCATGCGGAGTGACTGGTGCTCTGCTCTCGCACTGACTCATCCCAGGCTGGGCAGAGGCTCGGTTCCAAATCCTGATAGAAGTGAATGAACTGTCACGTTGATGGCTGGTCCAGGCACCATAGTTAATCACTTGAACTTTACTAGTACAAAAACCTTTTCAGTTGGAGGAGTGGGAGGGGAAAGCGGCCTTTTTGCCTTTTTTTTTTTTTTTTCTACCAGTCATGCCTGTTTAGTGGGCTGATACTTCACTGTATTTTTAGCTAATGGAAAAAGAAATGTTTCTGTATCGGGATTCATTAACTGTTTTGCCTATGAACGTACTTACCTTGTGAGTGCATGAATGAATAAGCCACTGAACTTAAAATGCGAGCATCTGTTGTGTGTGAGGTGTGTGTTCAGCTGTCCTGTCACCAGGACACGAGCAGTTCTGCTTTAGGCAACGTAGTCTTTAGTTGTTGAAGAGAAATGGGTTTAATCAGAGCTAGTCTCGTGATTAGCTTCAAACCAAGGCATAATAAGTTTGAACTCTTCTTATTGTATTAGCAGAACTAAGTGTTTCTCTTGATGTTCAGAACATACGTCTCCAGGTTTCTAGGGCAAAGTGTTACTGCAGAAAATCAACTTGGACAAGCATGAAGTCCTCAGCACAAAAGAACTGTAAGATTTGTAGGTCTCAGCTCTATGATGCTATTTAAGATTTTTTTTTTTTAAGAAGTCTTTTCTGCTGTTGCTTTTTCCCTTAAAGCTTTCTAAAACTCACTGTAGCAGTAGCCATTAG
This sequence comes from Pedionomus torquatus, assembly GCA_013398155.1. Classification (NCBI taxonomy): domain Eukaryota; kingdom Metazoa; phylum Chordata; class Aves; order Charadriiformes; family Pedionomidae; genus Pedionomus; species Pedionomus torquatus. The sequence continues at coordinate 38,309 of VZRU01012833.1, forward strand.
GGCCGTCAGGGACGCTGACTGTAGCTTAAATTGATGGTCCTAATTCCCAGTTGGACTCCAAAGGTCCTTGAAGTGTATTTCCCTTTCTTCTTTGGAACTGCATAGGTCTGGTTAGAAGAGAGGTAACAGAGACTGGGGTAGATATCGGGAGAATCTTCAGGATATTAGTTCCATGATGTGTAGCTACTTGATACCAAATGCTGCAACAAGATGTCAGCTGTGAGCAGAGCAATACATTTGTTTGGGTGATCCTTCTTTTTTCTTTTTCTTTCTCTTTTTTTNTTTTTTTTTTTTTTTTTTTTTTTTTTTTTTTTTTTTTTTGTGGAATTTGCTCTTGAAAGCTGAGGAGGAAGGGTTGACAGTGATGGAAACCATGACTTCTAATGGAAGGACATTTTTCTTTTGTTGCCCTGGGTTTGAATCCTGTTGTGGTATGAAGGAATCATAGAATGGTTCGGGTTGGCAGGCATCTTGTCATGGGTAGCGACACCTCCCACCAGATCAGGTTGCTCAACTCTACAATGTTTCTCAGTGCTAGAAACATTTCAGATGCCTTCTGTTTTATCTCAGGACCAATCCCTTGGTATTGTATCTCTTCCTCTCCCTCTCTCAGTGTGAGTTGGAAGTTTGGCACCGATGGAAGTTAGACAGGTGTGACATGAGTGTGAGCTTGTTAGAAGAAAGGCATAATAGAGTTTGTCTAATGCTTGGATACCTGGAGTCGATCTGAAAAGGTGTGTTTGGGAGCTCCCAAAGACCTTGCTTTACACAGAAGTTTGTTGGTGAATTTAGATGACTTTCTACTTGAGAAGCAACAATAGCTAAAACGTGCTGGAACCAGGAAACTACTGGTCTGGTGTACAATAAATTATCAGTAGCTTTATACCTACCTATATATCCTAGTTTTACAAACCAGGAAAGGACTTCACACCCTACCTTTGTATTGTATTCATCAGCTTGGTTCCTGGATTCTGCAAGAATAGCAAGTTTTTCCCTCTTATGCAGATGAAGCAGTTAAGCCTGATAGTGAGCAAAAGCTTCTGTTTGGTACTTCTGGGCCTTCTATGTTAAAGCTAAACAGGGAATTTGAAGAATACTACTGATAAACTAGTGTTCACTTTGGTTTTGCTTACTGGTAAAATCTTGCTTTCCCTTCCCATGGCCAGCCTGGCACCGAACTGGCAGTGTTGTGCAGAAAACATCAGTCATAGTGGTTTCAGACTGCAGTGAGCAGGAACTACTCTGAGGTCCTGATCTTTATTGGTGGTCTTGATCCTGCTCTTAGAACTTGAAGGTGACGGTGTTAAGCCTAAGGGTGCTCTTTGTAGCAGAGGCTCTGAAAGATTAAATGTGTTAGTTGAGTTGGTTCTTTCACTTTTGCCCTCTTGATTTGTTGCTTGAGGAGAGAAGCGGGTTGGTGAGGTGCACGTGGTAAAGGAAGCTCAAGGAGAGGTTTAGATCTGCTGCTTCTGCTCTTGGAATGCGATGGGAAAAAGATTTCCTAATGTCAGGGATCGGTCACCGCTTGCTTTTGCAAATATCCTGTCTCCTGAACGCTTACTGGCAGTACTTTTTTTGGACCTGCAAGGGGTTGCACACTTTCTGTGAGGTGACTCTGCCTCGCCTGATTAATCACCCCTGAAGGTTAATTACAATTCTTGCTTTTCTTGTGAGGATAGTTCATAAGATGTCTTAATATGGACTCATTTTTTTGACAGGAAATGGCATCACTGCCTCTAGAGGAAACTTGGTTCAGTTGTTTTATGTCTAATGTCTGGTCTGAAGTGAAATCCTCCTGCGCAGAGCTCGCTGAAGTCCCTAGGTAGCTGCGTGAAAGACGGCTGATGAACTGAAACCGTATGATTTCAAACACCTCCTGGCTGCCCCTGGAGAAGCTGGGGCTCAGGGGGAGGAGGACCCTTCCCGAGCTGCTGGGCTCTGCCTGTCCTTGCTGTTCCACTGACACTTTCCGCAGCGAAACCCCTCTGGAAGAGGTAGCTCTGGCCTCACTCCAGGGTATAAAGGAAGCTGACTAAAAGCTTCCTCTAGCTACGTCATCTCCTGGACTCTTTCCTGACTTGGTTCAGTTCAGACAACCTTATTTGGCTGACTTCTTTTTTTTTTATTTTTTTATTTATTTTTTACCCCCCCTTCTGTGCAGTGAGAGGGCCTCCCTGAATTTGCACAATAAAGCTGTTATCTCTGCTTAATCGCTGTTCTGAAGATTACAATGGGGTCTGTTTTTTTTTTTTTTTTTTAAAAAAAAAAAAAAAAAAAGGGTTCCAAGATCTCAACATCTCCCCCTCCTACTCCCTCCCAGAGTCATGTTTGTCTGGCTGCTAAATGATTATACTAGAAATCACCATCAGCCTGTGAGGAGTCTCTGCTGGGGCAGACACACCATTGGAAAAGAGGAAATCCCTCCCTGCCCAAGAATAATCCGGGGCAATTAACTGATGTAAATTAAGAGCACTAGTAAGCAGCCAGTTAATTGCTTGCTTTTCCCTAGGGGTGTTTGGGAACAGCAGGAGTTTGCATAGTGCAGCCAATAATACAGCATCAAAGGAGTTTGTTCTTAGCCTATCTGAACTTTCTAAAGCAGGCTGAAGTCTCCAGGTTGGTGGAAGGCTACTCTTTTGGGCAAACCTCTTTGTAACACTTCTATAGCTGTTTCTAGGTGGAGCATTCAAGCATTTTGGAAGTTGTGGGCATTAAAACCCACCCTCCTGACTCCAATAATGCTGACTCTTACTGTGATGTTTAAAAGATTGTGGAGCAAACACTTGGCCGGGGCGTAGGAAGAGACAGTCACTAGCAGCCTCAGTGGTTATAAAACCACAGCATCAACTACAACCTTTTGAAGGCTTAAAACCTGAAATTGCGGAGGTTTGGGACTTTTATTGGCAGGAGACAATTATGGCTGCAGCAACAGGGGCTATGTAGGCAGGTGATCTGGTGCTGCTTCCTTCCTGTGCTGCTACAGGAGGATGTCCTCACTTGTAGGAGCGTGTGACCCTCCAGTGGAGAACTGGGGCAGCCTGAAATTCCTGGCCTTCTGTTAAACTTGTGTTAAATGGGGAGAAAACAGGGATCTTCAATGGTATGACACCCGCCAAATGCTTTTTTTTCCTAGTTGTTCCAACATCTCTGAGGCTGGAGTTGTTCTGAGGAAGTTTTTCATTTTGGATGAAGGAATGATGTCCAGTTCTTATCTCATTCTCAGGCTAAGAAATAGGAGCATCTGACCATACTAGATTTCTCTCTCCCTCTCGCATTGCTGGGTGATGAATATCTTTAGGTGTACCCCTGTAAGAGGAATGAATGAAAAAACTTCAAATCTGATGTGCTCTGAACAGAAACATGCAGTTAGGCAAGAGTGGGATGATGGACTAGGAGGGGGAAGAGACAGAACTTCTTTCTCTGCCAGCAGTGATTCTGTGTGGAGCAAAATGAAATCTTAGAAAAGACCAGCAGCATCAGGATGGCTGCAGTAGTGAATGAGTGGTGTGGTATGCGTGGTCCAGGCTGATCTATACTCTTGCCAGTTTCTAGCACTGTTGGCCAACTTGTTTATTTTTTAGAGGAAGGCTGCTCAGGAGAACAGACTTCACTGTACTGGCGTGTGAATACTGTAAAACCTCTGTTTGTGTTTTTTTCCCCCTTTGCTTCTGTGTATGAGGGGGTTAAGTCAATGTTAGAGAATCGTCTGTGCAGCATGTTAGAAAACCACTATTCTGCGATTGTATGCCTTCCTATGTTTTCCAGGTATTTTCTTTTTAAAGCAAACCATGACTTCTTGCAGCCATGAGCTGTTCTTGCCTGTCTGTATATCACTGATTTGTCCTCTTCTCCTTGGTAAGCCCTTATGACTCACAATCTTTTATTTTTTTTTTTCCTCTCTTGGAATTAGGAGACCTAGTTATGGTGGGGAAGTGACTAAATACAGGAAAAATCTGCCATTGCAGTTCGATCAATCACTTAGTCACACTATTTAATAAATGTATTTGGTTTTATATAACCCAGGCTAATAAAGCGTAGAATTCTGGGCTAAATCTTGCCTTGCTGTAGCTTTTAAACTGTACTGAACTTGACTGTCTGGTATTAATTCTGGGCCTGGTTACAGTGCAAAAAATGAGCTGCCAGACAAGTTATTAGGGTGAAGCGTCAGGGCTCTTGATGTCTTCTACACCCAGAGGTGTGGCTTTTTGTTCATAATATCTCTAAGAATAATGAGGTATAATATTTTTTTCACCCTCTGAATATAGTATTCTGAAATAGCATATTAAAAAAAAAAAAAAAGTAGTATCTATTTCCTTAATACGCTAAATGTCTTTGCAGCTGGTTGCTGGAGGGACAAGAGGGTTCTGGTTGCATGTGTTGAGGTTTTTTTCTCTATTAAAATCCAGAACCTGATATCATCCTAAAATGATTGTAATCCACAGGACTCGCAGAATGACAGCAAATGGTTCTGAAGGCCCTCTGTAAGCAAGTAAGGCAGCCCCACTGCTGGCAAGTTCAAGCAATATCGAGTTGCCCAATAAAAAGTGGTAACGCAAACCCCACACAATAGTTTTTGGTCCAATATGTCCTCTTATACGTAAACAATCCTATTGGCCCTATCAGTATAGCAACTCACTGATGACCTTGGATATGTACATCTGTATTAAAAGTAAGGGTATACTTACTGGCCCATTAAACAGACACTTTGATCAATGCTTGGCCTGTTCCTGTGAAAGTTAACAGAAGGCATATGGCATAGAAGTCTTGGCATAGACACCTTCAGAAATGTTTCCTTCTTGTGTGCAAGAGGTGGTTCTTGAAGAAGTTGACCAATGATGTTTCTGTGCAGGAAAATTGGCTGAAAACTGGTGTTCCGGTACTTTTTTTTTTTAGGGTTAGCAGAGTAACACTGACTATTGGTCAAGACAGGGTCAGCAAATCAAAACTTTTCATAAAAGGGTATTAATAAATATGCTTAACACTTATTTAAATTGTGTGAAGATGTTCTAAATTGAACTTAAGATACAATAAAACACAAATTTTTACTTGCAGCACAGGCCCTAGGACCCATCCCTGAGGAACAGCACTGCCAACTGGTTGCCAGCCAGACGTAATCCCATTCACTGTAGTCTTTTGAGCCCAGCTGGATAGACTGTTCCTCACCCACTACCCCATGAACATCCCATAGCTGGACAGCTGGTGCAGAAGGATGCTCTGAGGGACTGTACTGAAAGCCTTAATAAAATCCAGAAAAACTACCTCCACTGCCTTCCCTTCATCCATTAAGTGGGTGACCTTATCATACAAGGATATCAAATTAGTTAGGACTTTTCCCTTTGTGAGCCCATGTTGACTGTGCCTGATGATTGCATTGTCCTTTAGATGCCTTTTAGTAGCGTCCAATCTAGTTAGTATCTGACCACTAAAACAGATTTTCTAGTAAGTATGTGTCAAGAAAGGAAAGTTGCCGAAAAGCTAGGTGGGTAGAAAGAAACTTGTTTGTGTTGTAGCTCATAGTGAAGCTGAGAGAGTAGAAGAGTGGATGTCTGGGCAATAACAATGTGACATGGTTTGCTTTGGGGTGTGTGGTTGGTTGTGTGTGTTAGTTTTATTTAAAAAAAGCAAAACAAAGCAAGTTGTCCTTTAGGGATGATACTAGATCATATTATTTATTGCATTTACGTGTTCCACTAAGTTTTGTTTGACAGCATTAGCCTTCATTAATGGAGGCACTGCACAGTGTGGCTAAACAAGGTGTTGCTTTCCTTTTCTCAGTTTGTAACTGCTACCTGTTACACGCTAAATGTTAAGAGGACCCTGTGAGACAAGACCAAAAACTTAAGTATTGGTAACTATTTTACCAGCATCTGGTTATTTTGTTTGCTTCTACCTATATCTCTATATTAAGGAAACTTGAAATCGCTTTTGAAGAAAGTGGACCTGTGAGCTTCATTTGTTTTGTTGGGTGGATAATGAGAACTTTGGCTGAGATGTACAGCCAGACACTGAACTCAGTGCTCTGCGGCTACAGTTACCCTCAGTGAAAAATCGGGAACAGAGCTTGCCACAAGCTGAGAAATCTTTCTTCTTTCTCTGAAAGCGTGCTGTGTGAGCAACTGGATTTTTTTCTTGCAGCATCTGTATTTTTTCACCAAGGAGCATTCGACACGTGAACTTGTTTGCATTGGTGAAATACAGGAAGCAGAGAGCAGTAAAATGATTATATTCTAGGCAATATCCACCATCTCCAGAGAACCAGAAGCTGCTGAGATGAATGAACTGTTACACGACAGCTCACTTTATAAGCTGCCTCAAAAAAACTGTAAAGGGTCTAATAGCTTGAATAATGTGGTCAGAAAAGGCTATTATTACTTACAATACCCAAAATGCCTGCGTCCGTGGTTGGGAAGGTGGTGGGTCTTGAGAGCATTTTAATTTAACACCATAAACCACTTAACACTAAACCAAGAAAATACTTGATAAACAATGTGTCTTAGTCCTCCAGGCTGCAGCTCCCCTGTGCTGCCTTCATTATGGGAGTTGTTATTCTGGGAAAAAAGTAAGCTGTAACTTATTCTTTCCTGGAATACTGAGATGACATACTTTCCTTGCTGCTATAAGCAAGGTTTTGAACAACCTGGTCTGGTGGGAGGTGTCCCTGCCCATGGCAGGGGGGTTGGAACTGGATGATCTTTGAGGTCCCTTCCAACTCTAAACATTCTATGATTCTGTAACATTAGTCCTTCACTCTGAAAAGCAAGCAAGGAGCCTCTGTTCCCTGAACCTGGTGTTAAAAAAAAAATCCAAATGTAATGTAATTTTTTGGGCTGATGTAATTGTCTTTGGCTTAAAACACTAAACTGCGCCTCAGACTGGTGGCATTCTGACCCAGCTGTGGCAAACTGGGAAGCAGTAAGTTCCTGAAGACTCAGGATTTTCTTAGTCTTCTTCTAGTGCTGGGAACGTTTTAGCCTGTGTGAAATCTATAAGCTCTAATGTCTTCTGCACTGATGGGCACAGTGTACGCCCAGGGTGCTCTACTGACAGTCGTACACGTAGGAGTGAGTTAAAGCTTAACCCCCTCCCCCCCCAGGTTGTTTGGTGTTTTTTGCTTTATCTCACTCTGTGGTTTGTTACTGAGATCTCAAGTTAAAGGCTGACTTGGAGCTGCAGTGCAGTGTATTATGCTCAGAACATACCGCTGCAGTGTCTGTCTCGAATCTTTTTGTCAAAATATAGAGCAAATGGAAGGACTAAGTAATTTCCAAACTGCTGAAGGATCAGAGCCATCAACTGAAGATGAAATATCCCGAACAATATTTGCTTCAGCACCATACACAGGAAATATGATGCTATATTAGTGTTTGTTCTGACAAATGCTAAATAATCAAGAGTAGAAATCTGACAGAAGACTGTCCTGGTTTTCCTTTGCTGCTTCAGTTCAGAAAAATTTAGTATACAGCCTTTGTTGCTTGCTCTGTACTCGTTTCGTCTCTGTGCAAAGTCTCTTCTGCCACTGAACACCAAATGTGTCTCAGTCAGAGGAGGTGACCGGTCACTTCTCCCCTGGCTAAGCTTTGACAGTCTCTTTTGTTCGTACTGCAAATACTTTGATCTCAATAAAAGCTCAGCATAGAGGACTTCCCAGTGAAATGCTTTTACAATATTCTAATGACAGCTTTGATTTGGCAGTGTTTGGAAGGATCTAAAAATAATCTGCATCTGAGGGGATTCGGACACTTGTGTAAACCAAGTGATTTCATTGATGTGCCATTTCCTTAGATGGGTTATTAGATTCATTAATGTGGATCTTTGTTTTCACAACAAACTAGAGTAAGAGTATTTAGATGCTCTTACTGTTCCTCCTGTTCTGGATATATGAGGTATCTGGGTGCAGTAATATAAAAGATTCCCAGGCTTTGATCGAAGTTGAGTTAATGCCTGCAAATCCTATGCGGCTGTTCCTTAGCATATGGGGGGAAAAATACTGGTAACATAACAAAAAGCAACCCTACACAGCAGGTCTGAATAAGAGCTAAGCTCACAAGTTGATTTATGGAGCAGAAGGTTGCTTTGCAGGCTCCCTGAACTGGGTTAGTCTAGGAAGTTTTACCGTTTGCTTTCGTGAAGTTATATTTGCGTGCATGTTGATTTACACGGGAGATGTACTCAGCACCTGGCTATTTCTCTTCCTTCTACTCAGTGGTATTTTTCAGTTTTGACCTCCAGCTTCAGGCAGACCACTAACAATTTGCCTTATCTGTGTGTTTGGCTGCACAAGGACAGTCCGTAACATCTCTGTTTGTAGAGGAGGTTTAAAGGATCAAAATGTTGAAACTGCAAGTCATGTAAGGAAATTGCTCCTGCCTGCTTGATACAAGAAGTCAGTTTCTGCCATGAATATTATAAATGTTTAAGCTAATGCAGGGTAGCTCCCTGGCAGCCTCTGTGCCCCCAACGAATTAATGAAGAAGTTAAGCTGAGAGAGAACACAAGAAGTCATCTTCTCCAACCCTGTGCTCAGAGCAAGGCCAGTCTCAATGTTAGATCATTTTCTGAGTTAGATTGGGTTGTTCAGGGTCTTGTTTTTGTTGTGGTGCGACAATAGTTCTTGATTAAGATAACTTGGAATGTACTGGAACCTGTGAGGTACTGTGTAGGTGCCTGGAAGCTCTTAACCTTATCTTCTGGAGTGCAAAGGCATGGAGAAAGCAAAAGAGCTGCTCAAGTATAATGGTTGAAAACTATCAAAAGCAAACCCTTTATTTAAGAAGTGATGAACACAAGCTCAGTTACTTGGGAGTACAGCGTTTTATCTGTTCTGTTTGCTGGTGTGGTTGGTCTGTGCTGTGTGTCTCTGGTTATGTCCAGGTGGGATTCTAAAACCACTTTCCCACCTGAAGCTAGCGCAGGCTGGGAAATGATATTAAGCTGCGAGAGTCCTGAGGCAGTATGTTATTGGTGTATGTGATTGATATTGCTTCTTAGCAGTGCTTATAGCCTGTTTCAGAACATGCAACCCTGTAGTAAACTGGGAATACCTTGACTCTGTATCAGTCACTCAAAGTCTAAGGCTTTATTCTGGTCTTTAAATTGTGACATTGTCTTTCTGTAAAACTGTAGAGGCAGCTACAGTCTTTAACACAAGTCCACAAGATAAGAATTGTGAAACTTTGTGAAAGCACCCTGAAAAATTAAATAATAAATACTTTGGAGTGGAAGGGGTAACTAAGTGTTTCCTTATTAAAATAAATAAATATATAAACTCAGGCCCTCTAGGGAAGGCTACATAAGGCAGAATGTTATTTACTTTTGCATCTGAAATGGTTGAAGTGATACCCTCTGCTATGGCTGGGTTTTGACTTCTTGGTCTCATGGTGTCTGTCTGATCTATAGAATGTCTGACTATCATCTACCTTTAGTTTTGTGCATTATAAGGGTGGTACGGGATGGACCTGTACACACTAATAGACATGTTACTTGACCACTGTGATTCCTGGGACTTTAGGGACATTTTCATGCGTGTGTCTAGGTTTCAAGTGACAACTGCTATTTATTAGGCATTCTTTTCAAATAGCCTCATTTCTAACAATATATTTCAAGAGGTGTATGAATGCGAGCTTGAGAGTGTGTGTTTAATTGCAGCATTTAATGAATTACGTCAACTTGGTTGCATGTTTGAGAACTTCTATGGTTTGCTCCCACCTGCGTCTTCCTGCGTTGCGTGGCCTCGGATGGTCCAGCTCAGTAGAGCATCAGTTCCGTTAGCTCAGCTGAAAATTGGGTTAACGGCATGTGTACGTGTGGCTTGATGAGGGCCAAATCTCACCGAGGGGTTGTGTACCAGAGCTGCTGCGAAGGGTGGAGCAGGAGTGTCTGGGAGCACAGAGTAAGAAGCGATTCGATGGCTTGGACCGTCTCATCCATCTGTACTCAAAGCTTTTCCTCTCCCTGTAAGCTGTGCTGGGAGCGGCGCCTCCGTGTAAATAGAACAAATGGGACCAACGGAATGGTTCTGCTGGAAAAAATGACAGATGAGTTATTCTCAGCCTGATTCAGTCTCTGGTTGTGCATGTGATGGAGTGCTGATAGGAGCCCAAAGAAGGCAGCAGGAGGGTGCGGGGCTTGTTTGGGATGGCTTGTGGCCGTGGTGGGACCGCACCCTGGGTGAGCTGGCATCACTCTGTGACTCTCCAGCAGCTCAGCGCCTGCTGGACGCGGGTTCTGCGTGTCCTGGTGATGTAGAGACTCTCCTCTATATTAGGAAAGCTCAAGTGCTTGAATTAGAGCTTAAAATAACAAAAGGTACTTCAGCATTCACAAGCTGGTCTCTTATAAACTGTGTGCAGTCCCAACAGAGCTATTTAAAACCTAAAATAAGTTGGTGGCGAGGAAAGCAAACGTGGGTGGGGAAACTGAATATTAAAAAGAAGCATGAAACTGAGCCGTTTCAGGGAAATTCTGCGTTTTGGAGAACCGTGACTTAAATAGATATGAAAAAGTAGCTAGTTAGCCTCAACGAGACCCTGTACTGAAAGGAAGTTTCAGGATTTGTCTCCCACACTGGAAATGATAAAACTGAAAATCACAGGGTGATGAAACAGCTTTACCTCATGCTTGCCTGTGCCGGCAGTTAAATTTGGAGGGATGGCTCATAGTCTGGGCAGTCGGATCCCACAGTAAGGCTGTGTTCTAGCTCCTAGAAGTCTGGCTATTGTTCAGATATTCAGTGAGGGCTGTGAGCTGGCCAGGAACTCGCTGTGCCACACCCCAGCAGTGCTTGGGATAGCTGGAACAGGCAGCCCTGTGTTCCCCTGCCCCTCTCCTTACCAGGGAGCCGAAATGCGAGTTGGCTTGTGGTTGAGGAACAGAGAAGCACGTGAAACCGATAAGCGTGCATCTGGCTTGTTTGGCCACGCACGAGAATCCTTGGGAAGGAAGAGCTCGGTCACAGGAGTTATCTTCACGCTGAATGATAAGCAGTGTCGATTCCAAATTACCTCTAAGATAATTCTTAACCACAGGTGAATTTAGAGGCCTTTACGTAGGGAACGAGTGTTTAGTCTATTGGCTTTTGAACCTCAAGTACTTACTGTACATGTGATGCCTTTATGCAGCTCACACTTGTCTTGTTAGCATCCTGTCTTGATCTTGTTTTGAGCCCTTTCCAGCAAAATAGCTGCTTGTAATTTTGGCAGGTGTCCACTGGATGCTAGGTTTGGAAAGCTTATTGGCTGTCTGGAACTACGGCTTGGCTACCAGGCTTGTCTGCTTAACCCCTTGAACTGGGTCTTTGCAGCTGTTAAACGATATTGGGAAATCCTCTGCTGTTGGAGTAGAGTTTGGGAGGGAAGAACTAGGCTGAGGCAAGTTTAGGGGTGGGAGAAAAGCTGCCTTCTAAGAGCCTTCTCAGAAAAAGCTTCCAGAGGTGGTGGGGGAGTGTCAGAGCTGGTTTTGCTGCGAAACTTCACTCTTGCTGGTGAAGTGCAGGAGCAGCCAGGATGGTAGCACGTGTGCGGGGTGTATGGTTGAAGGGCACAAACCCCTTGTTTGTAACCTGTGAATGGAACTGCCGAGGAGGGGCACGGAATACTGGCAGGAATGTCACCCCGTACCACTGCTGGCATTTCATACGCCCACCAGGACTGCCTGTCTCTGAGCTGGAGAGCTTTAGCCAGGGATGTGGTTAAGCTCAGACATGTGAAGTACGACTGCCAAGCCTACTACTAGGGTGCAGAAGCCATAATAGGTGTATACCAGTTCTCCAGAGAACAGCACCTTCTAACAGGCACAAAACAAATGGATGTACAAAAAAAAAAAAAATCCAAAAAACCTAAAACAAACCCCACAAAACTACCCAGAGTGTAAAAGTTGAATGGGGACAACTTCATGGATGGGTTTTTTGCCTCCTGATCCAGATATTGTGGAAAAGTAGTCAGGGTTTTGAGTGTTTTTTTAACTTTGACTAGGAAAGGATATTCACTCTAAGTAGCTCAAACAACAGGCACAAAAATAGCTGTTCTAAGGGCCTCTCCAGACTGGGTCTGAAGAAATGGCAAGTGGCAACATTAATGGCTTGGAACAGCTACAGGAAAGCAAAGGGAGGTGCGTGAGGAATCTATTTATGAGAAAGGAAATGGCAAAAATAGAGGAATTGATCCATTGCACAAGGGTGTGTGTAAGTTGTGTAAGAAGTGGTGTACAAGTAGTTGGACTTGACTGGAGATTTGGGGATCCACCCGTGGCTGCTTTTGCTGGTTGAGATCTCTCATCTTGCAACTCCTTTTGTCAAGCTGAAACTTGTCTGCCCTCTGGACGGGGCGACAAACTGTGAGCAGCCACGGTGTTGAAACCCCACTGGTAGGATGTGGCTGCTCACTATCTGCTTGATTGAAAAGGAAGGAATTATATTCAAGTAGCTTTAACTTGGAAACATGTCGTCAATGATTTCGGAAGCTGTGCTGGAGGGGAGAGGGGGGCGGGTAGGGGAATTCCCTGTTTCATTTTTCTATTATTTTTTTTCCCTTAATAGTTTTGAATGAATAACTTTGTAGTAATCTTCTTATAAAGTAGAACTTCTATTCCTGAAAAAAAGTCGCTTGCCCAAATCAAGTCACTAATTAAATGGAGAAAATTATGCCTCCAGAGTTCTCAAATGCCCAGTTCTCCGACCTATTAAGAAGCACCAGCACAGCCCCTGCTTTGCGTGGCTTTACTGAGTACTGGTGCTAATGGGAGAGGGTGGTTCTGGACCTTTGAAACACTGATTGTAGGAAAACTGAAAAGTCGAGGCAGGGTGGGCGAGTGAAAGCCCCTAAAGTAAGGCAACTGCAAATGGCAGCAGCCCCTCTACGTAAGGAGTATGCAAAGGAAATAATGCACGCATAAGAAAATTTTTGAAGCACTTTTATTGGCTTGGTGAGGGTGGTTTGAAGGAGACCTCATTTTTTAGAGATATTCTGCTTGGGGGGTAATAAATCTGATTTTCCACCACTTGAGGGGTGTGTGTGGGAAAAGAAGCTTATAATAAAGATGCCTAAAGTAGAAGACTTACTCGATATCAAGTCAGGGATATCAAGTGAAGTGATTTCTGGCCTGCTGGAGATATCCTGTAAGGAGGGTCCTCTGAGGCTCCACTTATACTTGAGCTGCTCTGAACAGAATTAGGAATTGATGAGTTGCAAAGGGAAACTTCCACACAAAGGTAGCTGTGGCTTCTTACCTTGGTCTGGTGAACCAGAAAAGCAGCAAAACACTGCTGTGTTGTTCTGCTCTGTAGGTATCGCCTTTTCAATGGCAGCGTCTTCAAGGAAACTGATATTTTCATGGGAACATTCCTGTTTACCGCTGGCTGCGCCAGAAGAATTTTATTTTCCTTATCGCTGGGAGATGAGCAGTCCAAATTCATCTCAAAATAGTCACTTGTGTTAGCAGCCAAACAAATACGTATTTGGGGCTCTGACACTACAGTAGGACAGGGCTTATAATAGGATAGATCACTCGGTTTCCTTTTTGAAACTGACTGCTTTAGTGTTATATTTTGTACCAGACTTTTAAAGCCGCTTCAGTCAATTTCTTCTTGCCCCTTTTCAAGAATAGGGATTGGTTCGTTCAACCACTGGATCCAGTGCCTGCTGTAAATCCTGTTAGAAAACTTGTATAGAAACTGCTGTTGGAGTGGACACAATTTTGAACCCCTTTGTTAGGTAAAGGAATTCTCTGCTTTTCCAAGCTTCACATGGGGCAGAAGTACTTCTTAAAAACTTCCATGTTGGCCACCAAGTGCTAGAAGAGCGGGTGACCTGCTGTGTAGTTTTTTTCACTGGCATCCCCCTGCCCCGTGGTAGTAAATCCACGCTATAAAGGTGAGTTTTGCTGGAAGTCGTGGGCAGAGCGCTTCCTGCGCTGGCAGCACCCCCTTGGTGTCTCTGCCGCAGTGAGATGAGTGTCAGAGGTGCACGTGGGTGTCTCAGGACACGTCTGGCTTCCTGCAATTCGGGCTCTCCCCCCTCCACCCGTTCTGGGTTTGGTTTCTGCAACGAGACTCTTCAAAGCTGTGAACTTTCTCGGTCGCGCCCGCTGGCGTTCTGGCTTCCTGCAGCAGCTCTCGCCTCTCGCTGTCCTCAACAGCTTGGCTCTTGAAGCTGTGTGAAACCAGCTCCCTGACCATAGAGGCTGTCCTGACTGGCGACTGAGACCAACCAGCGGAGGTGTGGGGACACAGTTCTAATGTGACTTCGTTAAGGTGTGGCTTCACAACGGTTTCTGAATCATAGAATGGTTTGGGTTGGAATGGACCTTAAAGATGGAGTTCCAACCCCCCTACCTTCAGCTGGGACACCTCCCTAGACCAGGTTGCTCAAAGCTTCATCCAGCCTGGCCTTGAACACCTCCAGGGTTGGGGCAGCCACAACTTCTCTAGGCAACCTGGGAAAAATTTCTTTCTGATACCTGATATAAATCTATCCTCTTCCAGTTTGAAGCCATTACCCATAATCTAACCTGGTTTGCTGCTGTGCTTCTTCACAAGGAAGGAATAAGATCATCTGAGCACAAGTCTAATTAGGTTCAGCCCTGAACTGGGATTACTGGTGCTCACATGAGAACAGGGCTGTGCAGTGAGGTTGTGCTGCAGCAGCTGAATCTCCCCTACAGGACACAGTTCAACATGTCCACGGTTTCTGAGGGTACCAGGGCCAACAGAATTGTCTGTTCTTCTGGGACATCAGCTGGTGGTGCCTTCTCCCATGTCTTCTTCAGTTCGTCATTCAGCCAGCTTGCATGTATAGGATAATCATGCTGCAGTTTAAATGATTTGCTCTTTCATAATTTTTACTTCAAATGCTGACCTAAGTATGAGATATTATTGATGAAGCACTGCTCAGCCTTCTCTGCTACTTAATTTTAAAAGATGAAAGTTTTGTTTCTTTTTCATCTTTTAAAAGATGAAAGCTGTTTGTTTTTTAAATGAACTTGCTCATAGGTGTGGTATATTTAGGGTAGAGCAGCATGTCGCCTATGTGGCTGAAGGGCTCCAATGGTTACCTACTCTCCTTGAGGACTTGGATCACACTTGTGATCTCTAGGTCAGTCGACAGCAATATGCGCTGCCCAGTGGAATCTGGAGTTTGCTGCCAGCTCCTCCTGTTTTGATCTAGAACCCAGTGATGAGTATCTGATAGCACCCTAGATGTATGACCACCTCCATCCCTCTGCAAGGGGATGCTGCCAGCTCCTTCTGTTTTGATCTAGAGCTCAGTAATGGGTGTTTGATAGTACATCCCTTGCAGAGGGATGGAGGTGGTCATAAGGCCAGAAAAGAACATATGTTGCTGAAGCTCTTAAGTGGAGCTTCTTTCTATGCTTCCAGTCTACAGTTCTTGATGCCTCTCTGAAAGCTGAACTCAAAACAGTGGTTGAGCCCATTAATTGATATTAGAGTACCCAGTCCCTTGTTCCTTTTGTCGCTGGCTGCTTACAGAGAAGCCTGTTCTCCTCCTGCAAGTGGCTTTTAATTTAGTTTTATTATAGGTACAAACTGAAACTTCCCTTGGTAGGTGGTGCTGAGATGTGGAATTCAGCGTGACAGTGGATGAAATTTTACTGTAAGCATCATGTAAACCTGCCATTTCTTACCGAGACTGTTACAGTGGGTGGTTTTTTGTGCTCTAATTACAGCTGTGTGTGTTGTTCATGTAAAACAGTCTGAAGCTTGTAATATTGAGCTGGTTTTAAGTGGTGGTTGGGTACATAAGGTAACCTCACACATGAGAGGCAGTAAGATTCTTAGGCATCTTGGTTCCTTCAGGACTTTGATCCACAATCTACAGGTGACTGCCCTGTGTCAGGTGTTAACATACAGCGGGTGCAGATGGTTGGGATATGTTTCTAACTAGCATCTTGCTGAAAGGTACAATCAACTCTGTATCTGTCTGACTTTGTCAGAAATGACATTAAAAATAGCCCGAACTGAGTAACTGACAACTACTTCTGCAAAATGGGCTTAGATGCTGTGCTATCAAATGTGCAGAGAGAGCAAGAGAAAATGCAATATTAAATTATTTTTTTTTCCCAACAATCAAGGGGCTGTCCTCTCTGGTAAATATTTCCAGGTAATGATCTTTGCCTTTGTCCAATTTTAGTCTTAGTGTAAGATGGCTGAAAAACGTATGGGCAAAGAAGCTCAAATTTTCTGTAGCATCTGTTCTTTATCTTCAGGCTCTGCCCTAAAATCATTAGGAATTCATTAAAGGGTGAGTTCCTGTTCCAGGCTGTAGTTAGGTACCAAAGCAAAGCCAAGATGTAACGGGTGCTTCTAAGGGTGATGTTACAACACGTTCTATGGCACGTAATTCCTACTTCTGGCTCCCTGTTACTGAGAGCATCAAAGGTGGGCGAGCTTCCTTCTCCACCATATTTTATGGTGACTTTATTCAAGTTGCCATAGTGGGATGGAAGGCCTTCTTTGGCCTTCCTTCCCTTCCCTGTGGCTCCAGTGGAATGAGGAGCACCGTGTTCCCAGTTGAGAAGGGAGAAGGAGAGGGCTGGGAAGCTCTTGGGAGCCATTGGAGGGGTTGATGCTCTCTCTGGGGGCCATCGTGCAGCTGGGGCTTGTACCTGGGGTGTGCCTGCTGCTGTTCTGCTCCCTGATGAGCTTAGGGGGTATGAAAAGGCCCTTTAAGGCTGCTGGAAGGGGGCTTGGTTTAATTAAACATAATCCCTTTAGAAATTGCAAGCGCTTTCACATGACCCGATTCCAGCCTTGCGCTGACACAGAGGACGCCGGGCTGTTGGGACCGAGCGCTGGCACTGGGGGAAGAGCCAGATGTCTGTGAGTATCACTAGTGCTGCAGGTGAGGGGGGCATCGCCTCAGACCCTCTTCTTGGGCTGGGCAAAGCCTGATGCTCGCCCGCCACCCCCCTACACTCCCTGGGTTGGTTTGTGACTCCTGTCCTCCCAGCAGGGCCTGTGTTGGCCGGTCAGCACAGTGGGAGGTGAAGGGACAGCCCTAGGGAGCCTGTGTCCTCCAGAAAACACTCGCGTTGTTTGAAGGGACAGGGGAATAATTCCCATTATACTTCCTACATTGTTGCTAATCTTGCTGAAAACCAAAACTGGGAAGGTTTTTAGATCACTAGGGTGCCTTACGAGATCTTGAGTTCAGAGTTCATGCAGCTCTGGCTGGATTTGGTGTGCTGCTCTGGTCAGAGCTGTTGGAACTGATGCACTGCACTAGTCTCATCTCTTTACCTGCGGTAACTGGGTGGATTGGTACCCTGTGGCATAGAGGGTCTATAAAGGATGGCCTGGAATGTCTTTTCAACTCAATTTACTTCTGTTCCATAACAGTCAAATGAGCAATAAAGTATGACTTTTCCTTCTGCCGTTTTCTGCAGAAGTAGTCCACTCGGTGGCTTAAACCTGAGAAGCATGAATATCTGAGGCTTGAAGCCTCCAGACCCGCAGGGTATAACGGCTTCCTTGCATTCAGGAAATCCAGGGAGGAAAGAAGCTTTAGCTCAGGGTCAGGGTTTTGTAGAGTTTGATACTCTGTTGTGCTGACTCTACCTATTATTCTGACACGAATTTCCTAGTGTTCTGTTCCTGCCTCAGAGCTGTCTGTCCTACCTCTTGTGCTGCTCGATGAGCTGGGGCATTAGTATGAGTGATACATCCGTTACTTAATGTGATGGTATCAGTCCTTCCTGTTTGTCCTGCCATACGCAGCTACAAATTTTCATCTTAGGAAGTAGTTAGAGCAGTTATAGGGTTTGTTCAGAGACCTGGAAGATAAGCGATAATCATTACTGTTAGTAGAATCTCGGGCAGAAGGGGAGACTTGGGCCCCCTACCACAAGAAAAAAGACATTGAGGTGGTGGAGCGGGTCTAGAGAAGGGCAATGGAGCTGGTGAAGGGTCTAGAGAATAAGTCTTATGAGGAAAAGCTGCAGGAGCTGGGGTTGTTTAGCTTGGAGAAAAGGAGGCTGAAGAGAGACCTTACCACATCTCTTCTCCCAAGTCACAGGCAATAGGACAAGAGCAAATGGCCTCAAGTTGCATCAGGGGAGGTTCAGATTGGATATTCAGAAAAATGTTTACACTGAAAGGGTGGTTAAGCCTGGGCACGGGCTGCCCAGGGAAGAGGTTGAGGCACCGTCCCTGGAGGGATTTCAAACATGGGTAGACATGGAGCTTAGTGACATGGTTTAGTGATGGGGTGGGTTGTTTTTTTTTTTTAATCAATTAGGTTGATGGTTGGACTAGACAATCTTCAAGGTCCCTTCCAACCTAGACAATTCTATAATTCTAAGGTATATGGGCAATGTTAAAATTTCTGAGAAGGTGTTGCAGATAGGTGCCCTGGTACCACTGTTTGGTAAATCTGTCTCCCGTCATCTGCTGAAGACCATGGGAAGAGGGTGATGGTGTCCTGCAACTTGTGAAAGCTTTTGCCTATCAAAAGGAGCTTTCTTTGGCTGCAGCTGTTCTGGGCGGCTGGAACAGCACCTCTTCCACCCAAGAGATTTTGTCTGCGTAGGAGGTCTCGCCCTCACCACGACACTGTCCTTGGCAGAAGGAAACTCTTTAATATGCTCTGGTAGTGACAATCTTTAACTGTGCTTTGACTGGTAGAACAATGGTAATTCCTCAAATAGAGAAGAGGAAGAGTTGCTAGGTTTCTAGCTCTTTCCTGTAGCCGTTATGAAATGAATCAGTTAAATGTGTGCTTTTTTTTTTTTTTTTCTCGGGTG
>VZRU01012833.1:63587-82055 GCA_013398155.1 Pedionomus torquatus
TTTTTTAGACGTTTAACCACAAACTGCTACTTTCTCATACTGAGCTGGATGATTCAACATTAGATATTATATTGCTCTTTGCAGCCCAGCCCTGGAATGGAGGGAGTAGAGATCCTAAGCTTTACTAAAAGAGCATCCTTTCATAATGAGAAAAGCAGAAAGGCTTTCAGGACAGCGTTGCAGTGTAGTTCTCAGCTGTCTGTGGTACTACTTATTTTAGCTCTATGTCGTCTCAAATCTGACAGTTTTTGACTGCTAGAATTGAGAGTTAAATCCACGTGTGCAGCATGGAACTCAACCATGTTTAGTTCATGGGATCACACGCTGTTGAAGCTGAGGTGACACACCCCCAAGTTCATCAGAAGGTGAACTGCTCTTTTGGAGGGGGTATTTGTTATGTGGATGCTTCCCATGATTATTTATCAATATCTGGTTTCTGACATTATCCAAGCAAACCACAAGGTGTTAAGAAGTTCTACTGCTGGAGTCAGTATTATTTTTGATAAATGTGGTTTGTTTGTGGTTGGGTTTTTTTGTTGGTCTTTTTTTTTTAATCAGCTCTAGACCATCTGCAGCTTTTGCTGGAAACTGACATTGTGGTGGCAGACTTGGACTTCAGCAACTTGTCTCTGTTTGAGAAACATCTGGTCATGTTTCCAGTATGGGAACTCTCCCTGTCTTAGTAATTGATTTCACTCTTTTGTTTCACGTTCTCAAACAGCTGCATGTTCTCCTCCCAGTGGGTTTCACACAGCACCTGTCTAAACAGAAGTTTTGTTGGGTGTTAGTTTTTTTTTTCCATAGTAAACACATCACTAAGAGAAAACAAATGCTGTTGCAGAACTAAGTTTCTGGGTTGCTAATGTAAATGAGGCAGTGTTTACTTCAGCTAAATTGGGTTGTAGGTGGAGCTGGAAGAGGAAATGCGGTAGGGAAAAAAAAAGTGTCTGAAGCTAGCTGTTAAACATTTGTGATTTCTAAAAGGTCCAGTGGACACCACCTCTTTATACTGTCCATCACAGCCACTGGAATAAGAATTAAACCACTTTCTACTATCTAGTGTACAAGATTTCTTTGTGGAGGTGGTGATGTTGGTTCATGACAGGGCTGATGCTGAAGTGAATGTCCTGGAGCCTCACCAACCAGCAGATGTCCGGGCTTTGGCCAAATGATTTGTCAAAAACCTAGCACAACAGTGCAGGGTGGTGTTAGTGTGGTACCAGCACAGGGATGGGGGCAGGAAGACTAACCCTCTGCCAGGGCTTGAGGAGGTTGTGAGCAGTAAGGGAAGGGAGTTGGCAGTAGATGTGCGGGCGTCAAAAGTCTTCCACCTCTAGCGTGAGTAAGGAGTTTCAGAGGCTGCTGTGTGAGGAGCCTGATCCCAGTCTCTCTTGCTGCCCTGCAATTTAATTGTTGGCCCTTTTCAATTAAGGAAACTAGTTGTAAAGGAGATAGTTATTCAGCTCTTGCCACAATGAGGAACGTTTCATCTTGGTCTCTCAGTGCAGATATACATCGGATTATTGTCTGTCCAGCTTTTTTTTTTTTCTAAATGGAAAATTGAAGGCTCTTTTTTATTGCAAAAGAGTCTGAATATAAAGACTTGCACGTAAAGGGAAGCACGTATACAGGTGCTCAAAGGGACATGTATACAGACATGCTCAAATGGATGATTTTTATCAGTTAGGTCGATGGATGGACTAGGTGATCTTAAAGGTCCCTTCCAACCCAGACAATTCTATGATTCTATGAGCGATCTTTGCATAATGAAGTAATTGAATACCAAACCAAAACGTGAGAGCCTCTGGTGAGCTGACAGCAAATACTAAACTTGTTTCCTTTAGCACAGGGATGGGGCTTTGCATATATTGTCAGCTGGCAGATATCCCGCGTGTTTCCAACGGCTGGGCTGTTGGTGTGGATTAGATCCTGTAAAGGGACAGTCTGGGCTGTTCTCTCCTGCTGACAGGGAATAAGCGGTGACTGCTGTCTGACAGGTCATTCTGTCCCAGCTTCTGTCCTGAGGTGGTCTTGGGTCCCTCGATGGGATGTGTAAGAACGAAGTTACAGCTGTTCATTTTCTAGTTCCCTTTATGTTCTGCTCCTGGAATTGCTAATCTAGTATTTTCTGCGTGATGCTGGTTCTGAAAAAGGAGCTGCTTTCATCAGTGCTTTTTTGAGGGAAGGGAGGGTTCCTCTATGAAGCAAACTCAGGGCTTTACTGTTGCAGCACATTGACTTTCTGGTGTGAAACCTGACTCTTGACTCTTTCACAGGAAAATTAAGATACCCTGCATGTTTTTGCCCTCCAGTGCCCTTTCGCTTTGAGGTGTCAGTTCTGACTTAAGGAAAAAGCAAGCTGCTGAGCATTACCAAGGCTTTTGGCTGCACAGCTACCTTGGTGCATGGTGCTGCCTCTAGGCAGTATATGTTTCCACCCGTTGTGTATAAAAGCGGATAAATATATGCATTATACCATGCATAATTCTGACTTACTCTGAACAGGATTCAGAAGCCTTTTGGAAAGCTGGTATCTAGGTAGTAGCTTCACGAGGAGGAACAGTTTGAGTCTAAATTTCCATAGTAATAATAGATGAATAGGCTTGAGGTAGAAATGTTCCTGTCTCTCTCTTTCCTGCTTGCTTAAATTCCAAAGTGGTTTTTGTAGTGCTCGAACAATGCAGATGTTTCACTGCCCTGTTGGAAAATGCCTTCTGCCTGAAGTAGCTGGTTGTAGAAATGTTGAGCTGTGAAATGGTGCAGTAACATTGTGATTTTAATACAGAGATCTCTAAATTAAAATCATATAAAACTTGTACCTGTTTGCTCTTGTACCTTTTAGCATCAGCCACTGAACTCCAGTGTTCACTGCCTCGCTAAGAAAGCCAGTAACTGCTCCTATTTCTCGGATGCTAGTGGTGGGTTAGAAAAAGCTTGAGGACGGGCTGTGCCTTTCACAGGGGCTGCTTATCCCACAGGCCTGATTACCTTGAAATGCTGCTTTCCTGGGGATGCAGGGCACAGGCCCAGCAACAGCGATAGCTGCTTGTTTTCCTTCTTTGACCCTTTTCCATTATCAGGCTGACGTGCAGCTGGACTGGAGGCTGGTGTATAAAACAGAGCGCTGCTTTGCTTTGTGTATCTTAGTGACAGGACAAAGGGTAGCATTTCAATTGGAAGAGGGGAGATTTAGATTAGATAGCAGGAAGAAATTCTTTGCTGTGAAGGTGGTGAGGCACTGGAACAGGCTGCCCAGAGAAGCTGTGGCTGCCCCATCCCTGGAGGGGTTCAAGGCCAGGCTGGATGGGGCTTGGAACACCCTGGTGTGGTGGGAGGTGTCCCTGCCCATGGCAGGGGGGTTGGAACTGGATGGTCATTGAGGTCCCTTCCAACTCTGACCATTCTGTGGTTCTTCTATGATCTCTTACTCAAGAAAGATTAGCGAAGAAACAGTCTGGTAAAACTGCTTAGCTACTTATTGCCATGGATAACTTTGAAGTCATGTCCCTCCAATCTTTTTTTTTTTTTTTTTTTTCGTTTTTGTTTTCCCCCTCCAAACTTCCTTTTTCTGGGTGAATTCTCTAGTTTAAATCAGATTTTGGCCTGTTGCGGGGGCGAAGGGGGACAAGGCAAGGCTAGCCTGTGCCTTGTATGGGGAGAGAAGTAACTAACTAGCTTGCCCAAGTTCTCTACAGCTGGCTGGAAAGCTTTCCTGGAAATGCCCTGCTGTAGTGGATACTGTGTCTCGGTCTCCTCAGGCTGCCTGTGCACAGACTACCCACAAAATCCTCAACCGCTTTGACTTCTATGGTATGAAAACATACTCCCTCCTTCCATGTCCCGCACACGCTGTATAAGGCAGCTTTCCAGATGCCTTGTTTCTGATTCCTTCTGGCCTTGGATCCTGCTGGCACCTTGTTCTTCCTTTCATTCCCCTTCAGAGCCTCTTATTCCTTCTAGTCTCTGGTAGAGGAGTCCTAGCTGTCTGTTGGGTGGCAAATGTAGTCAATGGCCATTTGGTAAGCCTTACATCAGAATCTTTATTAACAATGAGTTGTGGTTACTAAACTGCTCAGTCAGTACTTCCCCAACCTAAAATGAACTCTTTATTTCTCCAGTTTCAGAACAAAATTGCTTCTTGGTTGTGTGCTTAGTCCTCTTGGAGCCAATAGCTGACCTGTTGTACTTTCAGTGCTGGTTTTTGTGAAGACCAGGAGGTGGTGGCTTCAGCACGCCATGCCAGAGTAAGCCTTTAGTAACCAAATGCACCCGACCTCATTAAAGGTGATTTCTGTCCAATTAAGAGCCATAAAGCTAAGTCACAGGTTAAGGAGAAATGTGACACTAGAAAAACTGTAGTATCTGTCACTTCAGACTTTGAAACCATGTGATTAACTTTCCTGGAAGGCACTTTCTCAGTTTTCATAGAATCATAGAATGGTCAGAGTTGGAAGGGACCTTAAAGACCATCCAGTTCCAACCCCCCTGCCCTGGGCAGGGACACCTCCCACCACACCAGGTTGCTCTAAGCCCCATCCAGCCTGGCTTTAAATACTTCCAGGGATGGGACATCCACAACTTCTCTGGGCAACCTGTTCCAGTGCCTCACCACCCTCACAGGAAAGAATTTTTTCCTAATATCTAATCTAAATCTCCCCTCTTCCAGTTTAAAACCATTACCCCTTGTCTTTTCTGAGCTTCTGGGGTCAAAACTAACCTTGTAATAGAAAAGTGCATTCCACTAGGGGTTAAAAATGAAACAATAAGCATCTTTCTGCTCACTCTAAACCCAATCACTGATGCTGTGTGTTTTGTTCAGTATCGAGTCTGATATGTAGTGGTGAGGGTGGTTTAATTTTTTTCCTTTTTAATTCTTAAAGATACTACATATTTCATTAAGACCCAGACCTCCTAAAATTCAGAGTTTGTATACCCTGCCCTGGCTTATCTGCTGCAGTCAGTTTAATGTTTGGGGTTTTTTTAGAGCACCAGTTTGTCAGTCTCTTTTTTTAATGGGTGCTGAAGCTTACAACCCAGGCCAACCAAATCCCTCTGGACTTCAGTAGCTCCAGCTGAGTTGAGCTGTGTCTCAACAATAAAAAACCAGAAGCGGCTGGTCTCTCACGGCCTGTAAACTAAGCTGTGTGAGGAGGGAGACTGTAGGAGAAGCCTTTAGCCTTGGCAAGGTCCTACCTTGTAATGCTTAAATACACAGGAAACTGTTCTGGAGCACTTGATCCAGTAGATGAAAGCACTGAACCAAAAATTTACTGTGGCAGTTTCATCGTAGAAAGCAGCAAGTCCTGGGACAGTGGCTGGTTCCTCCACTAAAGCCCAGAGCTCTTGTTTGTGTAATGAAGGCTTGTGGTTGAGCAGTATGGAAATATGTCTCAGATTTCACAGGAATATGTGGAAACTTGCTGGCTTTTATAGAAGCAGTAGTCCAACCAAAAATGGATTGCTTGTTCCTAAGGAGGTCAATGGCAAACTGTAATAAGCTTAAAAACACAAAGAAGATCCTGTCATTTAGCACTTTGGCTTTTTAGCTTGTTGGAAGGGAAAGTTAGAAATATATCCATCAGCCAAACAGAAAGGGAAGAGTTGAATATTTATAATTTCAGATGGAACCTATCTTGGGTGTGAAGTTAGGGTACCTGAAGGACTGTGTTCTACGTCATTTTGGAGACCAGCATGTGAAACTGCAGATACAGCACCAGTTCAGAGCTACTCCCACAATAATGTTCGTTAATGTTTTGCTCTCAGAAATACTTGATGTGCCTGTCATGGTGAGGTGGAGAGGCCTGTTTCATCTTAAGTAGGGCAGCAAGTGAGATTCAAGACAGATTTGTCCTGTGGGATAGCTTGGGATGCTTTGGCCTTTGGCTCGGGAACTAGGTTTGAGTGGAAGGTCCTCCCTTCTCGCACCCCTGGGTCCTCCCTTCTCGCACCCCTGGTTCCTCCCATGTGTAGATAGTGCGTTCGTGCAGGATCCACGATTGTTTGCTAGTGCGGTGGTGGTGCATTTGCTNTGGGATAGCTTGGGATGCTTTGGCCTTTGGCTCGGGAACTAGGTTTGAGTGGAAGGTCCTCCCTTCTCGCACCCCTGGGTCCTCCCATGTGTAGATAGTGCTTTCGTGCAGGATCCACGCTTGTTTGCTAGTGCGGTGGTGGTGCATTTGCTGGGCTGACAATGAGGGCAGTCCTCAAGCATCATCTTGATGCCAATATCTATATTTAAGAGGCCGCTTATGGCTCTTTATCTGCTATGGGGCAGCACTTGGTGGCAAGAACATAGACTGGTGAGTCATGCAGACCTGAAAAATCTAGAGTATGGCAAAGTGAAAGACCTGGAAGACCCTGTGTTTTCTGAACAGAAGTAAAGAAAAAAAAAAAGTGTGTGCTTAGACTGTCTGCAGAAGGTGAAGGGAGAATCAATGGAAATGCACCTTGCCCCTGAGGCAATATTGCATACTTGGTGGAATTTCAAACTAATGGGGTATTTGATGAAGAGCTTTGTCTTGGCTGGTCAAGGTACTGTGGGACAGCTGAATTGTAAGGCTGCCCCTTATCTTTGGCCAGTTGTAGACTAAGCCTTGTACTGCAGGCTTAACAGGACCCAGAGATTGACTTGATGCCATGAAGAAAGGTGTCACTCTCCACCCGAGAGTATCAACTCTAGGTATTTAAGTATAGTGGTGTGTGTTAAGCAGCAGTCTGTATTCTCCTGTCCTGTGTGCCAGCCCTTCTCCATCCTCAGCTGCTGCCAGTAACTGTTTGTTTTCTGGAATGTCTCACAGTTTCTCTACACCCCCAGACATCACGGAGCTGCAAACTGCCAGCCAGGCTCCTTGCAGCTGTAGAAAGCCGATTTTTCACGCTTCCCCCCTTGCTAAATGGAACTAAATAACCTGCTAAAGCTGAGGTGGGAAGGAGGGAGGAGAACTATGTCCCCCTGGCCTTGATTCAGCAGCAGCTTGGGGGTGTGATGTTGTGTGCCGGGCTGTCCCTTGTTGTCCCTGCTATTGCTCTGGAGAATTTTGCTGTGGAATAAAAGTCCTTTTGTGTGAGGCCTTTCAGTTCCTTGCTGGCAGCCCGTGTGTTGAATTCCCAGGCGCAAGCTGCTGACAAATGGAAGTGAAGCGAGCAGACACATGCAGCAGAGGGGGGAGCTTCCATCCCATTCAGATGATAATGCTGCTGAGAACAGAGCTTTCCTTAGACTCTAGGAGAGCATTTCTACTGCCACCACGTCCGTTCAGTGCACGCTACAAACTCTGATTCTGCTCCTGCTGAAGCTTGCGTGTGTCCTACTATGTGATACCCACCAGTGAAAACTTACCTGCTTCACCTTCCCCTGTGTTTACAGTGGGTTTAGGACACCTCTCTAGTTCGTAGTCCAGCAAGGAGAGGCTAAATCGTTACATGGGATGATGTATGTAGACAACATGACTGTAGGTTTTGTCTCTGTGGGCACCACTAATAGCAGACCTCGGCTGAATGCTGCCTTGGGACTTGCGGCCTGAGAGGAGCTAGGGCCGTAACGCTGCTTTTGAAAAGCCAGCAGAAACATCTGATCCAAACCTTAAAGAATCTTAACTAGTAATGTGTTTGCAGGGAACCTATGTCCTTGGTGTTGGTGCTCTTGCCAAAGCTAGAGACCACATCAGAAGGGAACAGAGTGCATCCTTAGGATTCAGCAAGGAAGTGATTTAAAAGGAAGCAAGCATTTAGGGAGAAATCATAAAACATGGAACCGGGCAGTACAAAATTACCTCAGCTTTCCTGGCAGGGGGCACACTGCAATCAGGCAGTTTTCCCAGATCCAGGCTCATCCCCTGCTCTCCAGTTGTTGAGCCCTTCCAAAGGAGGGGAGCTGAGGGCAAGCCTGAGGGGTGGGTGGTGTGTAAAAGCAGCTTACAGTGTACAGTGTTGACCTAAAGACAAGTGTCTTCTCCCTTCCCCTTCCTTGTCTAGTAATGGTGGGGATGGGTAAGCACCTTGTTTGCTAGTGTGAGAACAATTTCCGAACTTCTGGGGGTTCAAGAGAGATGTGGGGGAACTTCAGTTTCTAGACTTGCAGCACCAAAACTTCAGTTTCTAGACTTGCTGCTGGGACTTGCTGGGGTTTTGTAGCTGTGAACACTGGTGCTAGTGAACAGGTTTCACCGAGAAACCTCCCTCTCCTGCATTATCCAGCAGTAGTCTTGCCTCCCCATGAGGCTCTTGTCCCTTGTTACAGGATGTCTGTAAAGCTGCCTTAACTCTTATTTACACAGCACCCATGGTGTGCTTGGGAAATGACTCAGGAGAGGTCTTACATAGTGATGGACTTCTGTGGTGGCTCTTTGTCCTGGCATGAGGGACAGCCTATCGTTGTACCCACTGCTGTACCTCTTAATGGTGCCACTCATCGAAGAGCTGCATGAAAGCCCTCTCCATAGCTATCGGCGGAGCAGAATACGAGTCCTAAACTAGTACAGCCTAGCAGGACACAGCCTAGCAGGGTGATTCATGGCTCACCCAGGAGTAGTACGTCTGCATGATAAGTGAGGGGTGTACCTGAAAATGGAGCTGCCTTGTTGAGTCCTGGCAGCTATTACACCTGTCAGACCTGTTGCATTGTATTTTGGCTATATGTGGTAGCTTAGAAGTAGTTGAAGAAAATAGTGTTGTTTATAAATACCAAGAAGCCTTAAAAAGAGGAGGGGAAGGGAACAGCGCAATGCATCTCTTACTTTAAGACTCCTGAGATGCCCTGTCATCTGTGTATGTGCACCATAGCCAGGGAGGCAGAAGGCTAGGAGACTGGTCATGGTCATCCGACCTGACCTCTAACGTGTTCTGTTCCACCAGTGAGGTCAGCCTGTCTGACTGGAGCTCTTTCTAATCATCTTTCTTCCAGGTTGTCAAGACAATTGGTCTAAGGGAGGTCTGGTTTTTTGGACTTCAGTATCAGGACACCAAGGGCTTCTCCACATGGCTGAAACTGAACAAAAAGGTATGTTTGTTCCAAGCTTTCCCTTGTCCTCGGTTCCTTTCTTTTAGAGAGCAGGGGCAAATTCAGTCTCTGCAGTTCTGTCGGGGATCTTTCTCATGCCTCTCTATGCACCTGAAGTACTGCAGGATTAGTGAGTTGGGGTTACCTTCCTTCAGTCCGCATACCCCCTTCCCAAGGTACGAGGAGTCATGGTGTCTGACCTGGTTCTCCTGCATCTCGTCCTGTTCGTTATCCAGGCAGATCTGTTACTCTTCCTACTAACGTGCTGATGTGGTGCTCGTGTGAGCATCTTGGTTGGAGAGAAACCTGGAAGGTAACTTACCTAGCATTGATTGTAACTAGTGGCTTGTCACAAGACCTCTGGGGAGAGGTGATAAGGTATTTAGCAGTAAGGAACTGAAAATTCTTGCTTTGCTGCCTGCTTGCTTCTGCATTGGGATGAAGACTTTATTATTTTTTTTTTCTAATGTGTACTTGCCTTCCTGTTCATTTATGAATGAACTGCTCCCCTTCACCTGGTGTGTCGGCTATAAAATCTGGTAACTCTGTTCCAGGTAACAGCACAGGATGTACGCAAAGAAACTCCCCTGCTTTTCAAATTCCGTGCCAAATTCTACCCAGAGGATGTGGCAGAAGAGCTGATCCAGGACATCACGCAGCGCCTTTTCTTCCTCCAAGTGAAGGAGGCAATTCTGAATGATGACATTTATTGCCCTCCAGAAACGGCCGTTCTTCTGGCTTCTTATGCCGTCCAGTCAAAATATGGAGACTTCAACAAAGAGGTGCACAAATCTGGCTACCTTGCTAGTGACAAACTGCTCCCACAGAGGCAAGTGAATCTGAGTAGTCTTAGACCTTCTTTGCCTTTTTAAAGGTTTGGGGTTTATTTTTGGGTGGGGTGTTGTGTGTCTTGTTTATAGCCTCATTCCTCTCTGAATATTTGGATTAGTATTTGCTTAATCAGGACAGGAGCTTTAATCTTAAACATTTTGTTGCTACTGAAGAAACTCTAATCAAAAATAGTGAAAGAATCTCCAAAACAAAAAGAACCATGAGATGCTACAAGGAGAAGCACAACTGAATACAATTTGTCATACATCTGAATACTGACCAGTGCGTCTCTAGCCTTAAAATAAAACTCTATTTCCTAGAATATTTTAGTGAGGGAACTGTGATGCCAATAGAGCGTTTAATGAAATGTTCATTCAAGAGTGCCTGGTCTCAAATGTCCCATGTGCTGTTTCTAGAGTTCTGGAGCAGCACAAGCTCAACAAGGACCAGTGGGAGGAGAGGATCCAGGTGTGGCACGAGGAACATCGAGGAATGATTAGGTAATGAATGCAGTGTGAAACTGCTGTATTTGAAGAAGTATGATATATGTGTGATGTATGAATGCATACAAAAATGCATGGCTCACTTCATGATGAGCTGACCTGCTTCAGGTTATTCTGCTCATAATAACTAGGGAAGGGCAGAGGTGTGTGAACTTAGTCCATGTGAGCTGGCTGTTCTTAGTATAACTAAACTGATTTTGCAGAGTGTTATTGCTTACTAGGGTGATGCTTGGATACCTTTGCCAACTTGATGCTGCTCTGCCCATGTAGGAAGACAGCACCTTCTTGCTTTGATGGCTTATAGGCTTAAAAAGGAATATCTGCTTTCTTTTTGCACACTGCAGGGAAGACGCTGTCTTGGAGTACCTGAAAATTGCACAGGACCTGGAAATGTATGGTGTGAACTACTTCAGCATTAAGAACAAGAAGGGCTCTGAACTCTGGCTAGGTGTAGATGCTCTTGGACTCAATATTTATGAGCAGAATGATAGGTAATAAACCCTCTCTCCTTATCATTGCTTTCAGCTCCTTTCTGGTACAAAGGTATTAAAAATTATTCTTTTCTGGTATTCATTCTTTAACTAAATCCTACAATATCTGTATCATTCTTAGCTGTGTTTTTGACACTGCCAGATCGATCCATAAAGTGTGCTGCTTTGGACCAGAAAATACAAGAAATTGGCAAATCTTAGCAAGCTAGTTGTACTTTCATTCCTAATCTTCCTGTCACAGGTGCATTCTCCAGTTTCTACCCCTGCCCCCCCGCCATTCCCCCCAAAAAAAAGTGGGATTGAAATAATCCTCCTTATGTTTATAATTCATTCACACGACTACTTCTGCTTGCTGATTCCCTTTAACATAAGCGTATTGAAATACAAGGACAGATTTAGTAGAATTCAGAGCTTTATATTGTAAGTCAAGAGTTTGGAATGACTTGGGGTTCTTACTTCCTTTTGCTTTCCATTTCTGCAGGCTAACACCGAAAATTGGATTCCCTTGGAGTGAAATCAGAAATATCTCGTTCAATGACAAGAAATTTGTTATCAAGCCTATCGACAAGAAAGCGCCAGTAAGAAGCAACATTCCAGTTAAACTTTTGGCTTAGCGGAATAATATTTTTTTAAAAAATAATTTATTTTTATTGTGCACCATGTCTTCATCAATAATGTCAATGCTGAATTAAGCAGTGCTCTACTACCTGATCTGTTTGGGGCAGCGTGCGCAGAATGAGTCTAAGGTGATAGCTGGGATTTATTTCTGGCTCGGAGGGTGGAAATTTGTTCAGTAGAACCTTAAGCTGTTCAAAGTCAGTGTCAGGGAGAAGCTCTTTTCTTGGGGTTTCTGATTCTCCTAAGATGGTTCGGATTCTCTGATGATACAATTGGGGATTTGAGGCACTTGGGTTAACTGTGAGTGCTCCCTTTACAGCCTGTTGGCTTTAGTAGTGTATGGGATAGCCCTTTGCAGTTTTCTCACCTTACTTGAAGCTGAAACTTCAGGTCGTTTTGTAGGATGTGCTGGGAGGGTTCTTTTTTCTTGCTAATTTTTAATGCACATAACTGGTTTCATTTTTAAGGCTTACTAATTTCCCCTGTCAGCTGATACCTTCTGTTTTTCTGGTCATTCTTGTTGCACTGCTGCTTGGAAGCATTTCCCTCCTGATGTTGCTTTGTCTTAAATTTAATTTAAAATTCAAATCAATTTAAGACAAAATATTTCGTTTTAGCAGAACAAAGTTATTTAGCCACTGGATGTACTGCTTAACACCCTTGCTGGCAGAAGACAAAACATCACACTTGATGTGACCGGCCAGGCTGTTGCATTAAATAACTAATTGGGAGGGAAGGTGATAGTTTGTGTGCCGGGTAAAGCAGCCCCGGTGGTGTTTGTGAAGACAGAGTGGAGCGAGTCGCTGTGTACTGTATGCTCTAGGGATGCTTTATGATGTTGTAAGGACAAGTTGGGTGCTTCTGCCCGGTGTTTATTTGTCAGGTTGAAGCTCTTTGCTGGAAGATAAATGCCTAACCACCACTACTGATGATTTAGACACTGTTAAGGAAAGCTGGCTAACATTCTAGGAAGCTTAGGGTCTTGGAGCGTTTTGCATTTGTAGGGGGGCATCTTATGCTGAAAGAACAGATTTAATGCTGCCTTTTTCTTGCCCCTAGGATTTTGTATTCTATGCCCCTCGGTTACGGATTAACAAAAGAATCTTGGCACTTTGCATGGGGAACCATGAGCTCTACATGCGCAGACGTAAACCAGATACCATTGAGGTGCAGCAGATGAAAGCACAGGCTCGGGAAGAGAAGCACCAGAAACAGATGGAGAGGTAGGGTTCTGAGTAACCTGGGCTTGGTTGGTCACTGCACAATAGCACCGTGTGCTGGATAAATCACTGGCAGCACCTTAATCTGCTTGAACCAAAAATAGAGCAGGTTGCTTTCTGCTTCAGTAAATCTAATGGGATGATGGAAATGGTACTCATCACAAATGTGACGCACCATCACTTTTAGAGTTAAATATTTGCTTGTCTGTTTGATGGGACCAACACGGGTCTTGATATAAGGAGACTTCCCTTATAACATTGCTGTTATGAACTTGCCATTAAGATGAATGCCAGCAGAGCTTTTTCTTTCTGAACTTCTACAAAGGGGCAGGTCTGGAGTAAAACCTCATCAGCTGAGTGCTGCAGTGCATGTTTCTTGTGTTCACTAGGAAGCACTCCAATCTGAGTGATTGTTAATTTGAAATTGCATTATAACTTCCCCCTCATCAGAGCCTTGCTGGAGAATGAGAAGAAGAAGAGGGAGTTGGCAGAAAAGGAGAAGGAGAAGATTGAACGTGAGAAGGAGGAGCTAATGGAGAGACTCAAGCAAATTGAGGAGCAAACCAAGAAAGCTCAGCAAGGTAAAAGCCCAGCAGTATTTCCTTAAATACATAGTCTGAGAAGGATTCAAGTAGTAAAGCTATGAGCATCTCTGAGCCATGTGGTTCTCTGGTACTGTGTTAAGGTCCTGGGTTAGCTTTCTGAAGCTGATTGTAAGCCCTCCATATGCAGCTGCTGAAACAGGACTTGCATTAAAGAACAGGATGGCAGCCCAGATACCTCTCAGGCAGCAAGAGCACCTTGTGGTTGGAAGCTTTATCCCAGCACATCTAGAAAGGAAGGAATCAAAACGTAGCAGGGGTCACAGTTCTCATTACTGTTGAATTGCTTGGCCAGTGTTGGAGTGTGGTGTTGCCCGAGCAAAGCGCTGTATACTTCTGTGCCTAAAGGATGTCATTTTGGGATGGGTACTTGCCTACAAATCAATTGGGCTAAGTAATCTCTTGCTTGGAGCAGGCCTGGCTTCTAGGCTTCCAGCTCCAGTTAGAATGTGGAGGAGAGGAAAGGGGACCGTTGCTTTCATCTCTCCCTTGCCTGTCCCTCAAAAAATAAAAAATTCTCATCCAGAACAGGTGTAAGAGCACCTTCCTCTTCTCTTACCATTTCCTTAATGTCTCTTCAAATATGCTCCTCTATTCTTTCAGAACTGGAAGAACAGACTCGCAGAGCTATGGAGCTGGAACAGGAGAGAAAACGAGCTCAGGAGGAAGCAGAGAAGCTGGCTAAGGAACGTAGAGAAGCAGAAGAGGCGAAGGAGGCCCTATTGAGAGCATCCCATGATCAACAAAAGACCCAGGAACAGCTGGTAAGTGGGTGAGCTGAAAATCAGGTAGGGAATATAGTGAGGAAGGACAGTTTGGTTCTTTGGGTTTTGGAGATACTGTTTTTATTCAGAACTTGAACTAAATGCTTCAGTTGGTGAGTACTTTGGTTTTGTCCCCATTAAAAGCCTTTCTTTTGCAGGCTGCTGAGATGGCAGAACTCACAGCCAGGATCACGCAGCTGGAGTTGGCCAGGCAGAAGAAAGAGAGCGAGGCCCAGGAGTGGCAACAGAAGGTAAAGCAGAATCTGAGCAAATGGCAGTACTTTTTAGAGGAGTTGCACTTCCTTCTATGTTGAGCTTGAGGCCGTTGTAAATACCCAGCTCTGTTTTTCTTGAAGGAATGAATGCCCTGGTCAAAATATTTCTACCTGGAGTTAGAATAATTAGACCTGTAGCCTGTTTACCATTAATTATAACCATTCTTCCAGTTTCTGAAGTGTTAGCCAGCAGGAAGTCTTCCAAATGCTAATGGCTGAGTAACTTTATAACATACTACTTCAGCATGCAAGGTTTCTGCGGGAAGTTTCATACACTTGGTATAATCCTGATTTACTCCCTGTGGCGTGGCCCCACTGCAGGCACAGATGGTGCAGGAGGACCTAGAAAAGACCAAAGAGGAGCTGAAGACTGCCATGAGCACCCCTCACGTCACTGAGCCCATGCACTCTGAGAACGAGCATGATGATGAGCAGGACGAGAATGCGGCAGAAGCCAGCGCTGAGCTCCGGTCGGAGGCCACCATCAAGGACCGCAGTGAGGAGCAGCGCACCACTGAAGCGGAGAAGAATGAACGGGTCCAGAAACACTTGAAGGTAAGAAGTTGGTGGCAGAGAAGGGTGTGCGTCTGGGTGCTGCTTCCATTCTTCTTGCCACTAAGGGAAGCAGGAAGGTGTTTTAACAAAACAAAAAAAAAAAANAGTGGGGAAAGGAGAGTGATCATGATCTTGCCAGATACTGCTTAGCCATTGAGCAGAAAAGCACCAGGAGACAAAAATCTGCCTGACTTCTGTTTCACTACAAGTAGTGAAGAATTTTCAAGCGGTGCTTAAAAGCAGCATCTGTCATATGTAGTGTGCTTGTGTGAGTCTTGCCAGCCACTTGCCAGCTGTTCATAGCCTGGCTGCAATCAGTCAGAGAACTTGGTCCAGTTCCTATCAAACAGCTGTCTGTAACTGTCTTGTCTGACATGGTTGTGTTGTAAACCCCTGAAAGTAGCCCACTAGGGCTACTAGCACGGAGGGGGCACCTTCTTGTAAGGAGCTCCAGGGGTCTGCTGTTGACTTTTCCCAGCAGTTTTTTCAGTGTCTGCTACCTGTCTGACTTACATTAGGCTTTGTGTGTTCTGCATCGTGATTATGCACAGGCAGGGTGACTCAGGTGCACTTTTTCTGCATCGAGTTTCTTTTGTGGCAGAAAGCTACTAATTGTTCAAATTCTGCAAGATGCTCCTGCTGTCTTTAAGGAACCCTCCACTTCTTTTGAAGTACGTTGGAGTCTTTCTTGCTGTGCTAGACAAAGATAGATAGAGTTGACAGACTGCCTGATGTTTTCTACCTTCAAATATTAGGAAGAAACATTAACAAGTTCTACAGAATCACAGAATTGTTTTATTTGGAAGGGACCTCTTAAGATCAAATCATCTGGTCTCATTTCCTTGCTCTAGTAGAGTCAGCTAGAGCAGATTGCCTGGAACTGTAAATATTCAGGTTTATCTGTTTCCTGTCTCCTTGGATATTGAGATTTTTAGGAGGTTCATCAAGGAACCTCTGTCCAGCTTTGAGTCTCTGGCATGTGCTAACCCACTGCTATGTGCTTCTCCTTTTCCAAAGGCTCTTTCCTCAGAGCTGGCAAATGCTCGGGATGAAACCAAGAAGACGGCCAACGATATGATCCACGCTGAGAACATGCGTCTAGGCCGAGACAAGTACAAGACCCTCCGTCAGATCCGGCAGGGCAACACCAAGCAGCGCATTGATGAGTTTGAGTCCATGTAAACTCTCCCCCGCACCTGCAGCCCCGCACTCTCTTCTCCCCTCTTTCCCGTCCTCTCCCGTCATTCACTCGTAATCGTGCTACGCTGGAACCACTACAGAAGAGTGACCATGGTCTTATTTATCAAGTTTTGGGCAAATGCTGGAGTTAAGAAACAGAAGAAAGAATAGTATTTACATCTTCCTGGGGTGGCTTGGGAAAGCAAACATGTATTGAGGCAAATCTTGAAATTGTCTGGCTTTGGATAGTCTCGCTGCATTTTAGTTTTGGATTGCTTACTGAAGTGGCTGTGGTGCTGTCCTCTCCTGTTGGGTGGCGGGGGGGCAGCAGATATTTTTCCTGACTTATGACCAGTGAAGTGCTAACAGTTTGACACTGTGCCTTCCTACTAACTTGCGCAAGCTTCAGTACTAAGCTTAGTAGCCAGGGTCTGAATCATGTAGCTGAGAAGAGGAGGCTGGAGCTTAGGAAGAAGGGCTGGAGGTAGAATGTGGACTTTCTTTCTAAAAGGCCAAAGCTTTTGTCGTTCAAATGTAAGCAGACCAAACAGATCCTGTGGCGTTCCTGCTGGCGTTACCTTTCGTTGTTTAATGATGGGATTTTGGATTTTCTCATTATGAGGAGGCCTTTGGAATATTTCCACAGATGCAGTGTGGTTTGGAGCCTCGAATTCCCTGCTTTCCAGAAGTTTTGTCTCTGGTAAATGGCTTTGTTCACTGTCATTTGTCTGACTTGAATGTAACCAGTGAGGCAGAGATAGCTAAAGAACACTGCCTTCCTTTTTGGGTTTGCTGATGGAAACCTAAAGGGGTAGGTAGACATCTAAAAGACTTAAAAATTCCTGTAACTGTGTTTTCCCTTGCTGAACCAGTACATTTCTAGTCATGTGAATAGGATTTCAGGTTTTTCCATAAGAGGCCTTTTTAGTGCATAGTCATTGGTGCCTTATGACTGTGTATAGATCTACTGTAGCTCAGATGTCTTCAGTTTAAACTAAATGCAATCATAAAAAGTGATCAGCAGCTGGGGACCAAAAACTACTCTTGTATCTGGGTCACGTACAGGATGCTGCATCTGTCTTCCTGGCCTCAAGCAGCATTTGAGGGGAGAGGATCCTGAGAGATTTCTCCAATTGCTGCCTTAATGCTCACTAGCTTTCTGACAGATCCCTGGCTCAAGTGCTTTTCCTTCCCCAGAAGGATGCTATGCCCCTCCGTAGCTTTGAGAACAGAAGGCTTTGTCTCTTAGAAATGGGACATTAGTGGTTGTGAGACTGGTCCTGAGAGCCATTTGTACCAGTGGCTGTAATACCCATCACCTCCTGTCTTCCAAGCTGTCCACGCTGTAGCTACCCAGAATCTTTCCCCCTATTTCTGGGGAGAAAACGGCCATTTTTGCTCAGGGTTCAGTTGGATTTTGCCTTGATCCTTCATAGAAGGAAATGTATAACCTTTAGAAGAGGCCTCTTAAAACTGGATTCCACCCACAATGGAGTCCTCCTTTGCTTTGCCCTGCTTGGATTAACCTGTCCCTACAGAAAGTCATCGGGCTACTCTGTCACTTACTTCCTTGCCTAGCATGATCCTAAATCTTATGGCTTTCTTGGTTTTGTGGATTCCCCCTTTGTATGGGTCATTATTAGTGGTGATAAAATGAAAACATCTGAATGCTAGAGCATCTTCAGCTCCCTGCTCTATGGGAAAGGTAAAGGGGGACTGTGCCAAAAAGAAATGGTCATGATAGTGTTAATAAACTGCAGTATTTCCCCAAGAATTCTTTGGGTTGCTGGAACCAACCTTACCAGTGCTGTATTATTTTTATTTTTTTGGGAGCAATACCAGTCTGTGTGGAGATCCACACGAATACCAACCAGCCAACCTCTGTTAGGAGCAAAGCTCAGCATGTTGCTTCTAAACATCCAGATAGGTCATGCGGGAGACCCCTTCTGTCCCCTGGAAATGTGTGCTTTTGGGGGGGATGTGACATTGTAAGCTTTTGGTTGACCAAAACCACGTGCCTCAGTACTTTGGAAGTCACAAATGAGATTGCAGTTAAACTTGTCAGAACTGATGTGGAGTATTTTTACACTGAAGGGTTATTGGCACTGGCTCCACGTGGGTCTCATTACCGGGGGAAGAGACAACCTTTACACTTCTGTTTTTGGTGCTTTAAAGCTGGTTCTCAGCACTTCTGCTCTGTCTGTGGCAACTATTGATGCATTTTGGGGGGAGAAAAGCGTTTATTATATTTTAACAATTTCCTAATGAGCTGACGTATGGTGCCTGGAATACATGTTCAAATAATAAACCAGTAAACCTTTTCTGCTTTGATGGGTCACACGACACTGCTGAGCTCATGTATTATGATGCTGGCATGACTTCTGTTTATAGGGGTGTTTTGTTGTGTTTTGTTTTTTGTTTTTTTTTTTTTT
>VZRU01012833.1:85061-96586 GCA_013398155.1 Pedionomus torquatus
ACCAGGTGTGAGATTCTCAGGGAGCAGGTGAGTAGGCTCAGTAGCCTTCTAGCCACTTCTTTTTTTTCCTTTGATGAACCATCGTAGAACATGAACACCCCCTGGTGCCACACTTACCAGTTTGGGTCAGTTTGTGCAGGATGCTGTTAGTAACTATGGCAGCTTGGTAAGGGAACAAGATTTGATATTGCTCTCTAGTCACCAGGGCAGGACTCTGCCTCTTCACAGAGCTATCCTCTTAAAATCTGTTTTGGGTTGTGGAACCAGTAGATGGTGGATCACCGAGATGCTAAACGAGATTTGTCCCCCCCCCTTTCCCATGGTAGCTTGTCCTAGAAGCTGCTACTTCGGTCTGTAGCCAGGCTTCAGGCAGAAGGTTCCATTGGAAAGGTTCCACTCAGGCTTCAGGGTCCATTTGGTGGAACACACAGCAGTGGCTCTCCATTAAGTAGATGCATCTAAGAGCTGTTTTCCAACATCTTGCAAAGCTTGATGATGCAATGTACAGGGTAAGGGTTGATAATGGTAGATAGTTGTATGGCACCTGCTTGAAGATGTGCAGACTGTCTCCTAATGAGAAAGCAGAAGATAACCGAGGCATGGTTTGTTTGCCCTGTACAATCACTGTGACTCCTCTGTTGAGTGCCAACTTCATGGCTATACTGAACTCAATCCTGGGCAGGCTAATTATTTTATACCAGTGTCTAATTGGGGCACCTAACAACTGGTAGAGAATTCATCTGTGACTTATATTAACCTAGAATTGCTGCACACCCTTATGCTGAAAGAG
The DNA here is from genome assembly GCA_013398155.1 of Pedionomus torquatus. Taxonomy (NCBI): domain Eukaryota; kingdom Metazoa; phylum Chordata; class Aves; order Charadriiformes; family Pedionomidae; genus Pedionomus; species Pedionomus torquatus. The sequence goes on from VZRU01012833.1 coordinate 85,852, forward strand.
CTGGGACTGCTCAGCCTGGAGAAGAGAAGGCTCCAGGGAGACCTTAGAGGAGCCTTCCAGGATCTGAAGGGAGCTCCAGGAGAGCTGGAGAGGGACTCTGTCAGGGATTGGAGTGATAGGACAAGGGGTAATGGTTTTAAACTGGAAGAGGGGAGATTCAGATTGGATATTAGGAAGAAATTCTTTCCTGTGAGGGTGGTGATACACTGGAACACGTTGCCCAGAGAAGCTGTGGCTGCCCCATCCTTGCAGGGGTTCAAGGCCAGGCTGGATGGGGCTTTGAGCAACCTGGTCTGGTGGGAGGTGTCCCTGCCCATGGCAGGGGGGTTGGAACTGCATGATCTTTAAGGTCCCTTCCAACTCTAACCATTCTGTGATTCTATGACTCCACACGTGATGCTAACATCTCCCTTACAGAAAAATTTACTTATCTATAAGAAAAAGGGTCTGGGCCTCAGTGCATTTAATGTTAGGTTGAGGCTGGTTTTAGTCTTGTGGGTCTGCAGGCCTAATTTGAGTGCACTTTGTGGGCAAGGGTGCAGGTCCTTATGACTAAACAGGGCCTAAATGAACCTCTCGTGCCAAGCGATGGGTCTCTGAACATTACTAGTGATTTTACGATGGATTTTCTCAAGATAGATGGCAGGATGGAGTGGGCATAGGGAGAAGTGAAGGAAATAATGAGGAGGAGACATTAAGGTAATAGTAGTGCTGAGCCTGCAATAAAGGAATATTGGGAGCTCCTAGAAGGGATTTTACATCTGGCTTCTGTTAAGAATGTACTTGCTCTGATTAGGGATTAATTAATGCATTGATATAGCTTTCTGGTGAGCAGTTGGAAAATTACAAGCACCCGTGACTGCTGTTGCCTCTGGTTGTGCATCATCTTTGAAAGAAATACAAACTAGGTTTGATCTTCAGTCATCAGTGTTTACTGAAGGGTCAAGGGGATGTGCAATACACTGCTCCGGAGCTGGGAGGTTACAGTGAAGGCTGCCTGTGCCCCACATGCAGCAGCACTGCCCTCCCATCCATCTTTGAAGCATCCTTGACTGAAGGAAAAGCATTTGCACGTGAAGGCCTTGGCTGGGGCACCATAACTTCTTAGTGGCCTTCACCCAGGCAGCAGCTGCACTGCCAGAGGTGGCTGCTGTCAAGAAGCCGAGTTGTGAATTGATTTAGTTTCCTTGTTGCGGCGTCAGCCCGTCCCTGATGATTGCCTTGCTGCCCTCTGGCTTCCAGTGGTGAAAACCTGGCCCTTGATCCTTTGGTTGTAGTCATTCTTGGAAGGCTGCTGAACATCTAGAGAAAGGGCAGAGCGGGCAAATGGTAGCCTTTTTTGATGGATGTAGAAACTGAGGCACGTTCACAGCCTTCTCTCCCCGCCGTGCCTCCAGCCTCTACGAGGCAGTGCCTGAGACGTAAGCACTTTGTCTGCAGGTTTGTGTTCAGTACCTCTGGTTTGGGGCAACGCTCTGTATGTGGTCCTGTGGGCTTGGAGAATGCAGAACAAGCCCAGGTTGTTCTCTTTGCTTTTATTAGCAGCTTGTTCTGGAAAAGGAAGGGAACTTCTTCCTCCCTTAATTTATTGAAGCTGTCAGATCTTGATTCAAATGGCAGCAGAGTTACTCTCTCAACCCTAGAACTGCTGCATCACTAAAACTATTAATGTATATGTTGATAACTACAGGATTATATTTTGTTTCAGAAGAGGCAGCAGACTGATATGGTAATTTTAACCATTCCATCTAGGGTCTCTTGGAAGCCACAAAGCTTACAGGAGAGGTCTTCTGGCCAGAGCACAGGGTGTCTGCTGCCCGAAGGAACATCTCTGCCTGGTGCTGAGCGTGCCTATGTGTGTGATGAACCAGCCCCTGGAAGGACTGAAACTCAAAACGGTGGTCAGAGGAGCTGGGTCTGAGACAGTCTGAGTGTGCTTCTGGCCGAGGAGGGCTGCAGTGGTCTGGTGTAACCTCTGGTTGGGTCAGCGGAGCGCTGGTCTCAATCCATCTACCCCTTGTGCAGAAATCAGGGATGCGGTGGGATTAGTGGCACCTCATAGCTCTTCTTGGGCGTTTGCACGAGAGTCCTGTGACTGGGAGAGGGGTGCAAATTGTCCTTTGCTTGGCACAGAAGAAATTGGGGGCTGTGTTTCAAGCCAGGAAACCACTTCCTTCCCAGCATGTGCTAAGACATCTCTCGATGCGCAGACACGGCCGCGTGTGACCTGCTGGGGAGCAGGGTGGGGGGAATGCACATGTGCACACCGGTGGGAACATGGCTCCTGGCAAATATCTGTGAAACACAGTTAAAAGATTCACTTCACCTGCCCCTAAAACACGTGCTGACCTCCAAACCAACATTTTGAGGGGCTTTTCTTTCAAAGCGAGGATTATTTTTTTGCTTAGTTGGGGTTTGGTTTGGTTTTTGTGGGAAATGTTGTTATTTGCAAAGCTTTCTCACCTGTGTTTTGGGCTAAACGAAGAAGGGTTTGTCCTCTAAAGGCTGCATTTACTTCTAGGTTTGCTGCCAGATGGAGAGGAAGGAAAAGGAGAATCTTGTTTCTGCCCCCCCCGTTTCAAAGACCTTAAAATGGGCTTATCTGAACCCAGTAGAGGGTGTGATTCTCTCCTACCCCAGTGTTCCTCCTTTCACCGGAGGACAGTTGTCCCCTTTGCTGCTTCTCGCCTCCCTTCAGGACAGGGTTTTGATGCTCTCGGCCCTGACTTCTCTCTTTGGGTTGGCCTCTCTCCCGTGGGGCGACATTGACCTGTCACTTGCTGTGCTGGGAGCTCCTGGCGAGGAGAGGGGTCAGTGCCAGGCAAACAGGCAGACGGCCTCGCCGTGCAAACTGCTGCGCGTCGATCTAGCCTATCTCTCAATTCAAGGTTTGCTGGGGAGATAAGAGCCGCTTTGTGGTTTGTTTGGATGTGCTGTGGCCCCTTTCCTCCCGTCTCTCATGGCAAGCCTTGCTTTCCTTCTACAGAAATGACGGAGAGACAGAACTGGGCTGCGTCTCGATCGTGCCTGAAAAGAGAAGGCAGGAGGCAGAGCCCACACAGAGCGATTTTTATTTACTTATTTTAAATTCAGGGGTGAGCTGCAGCTCAAGAATTTAGGTTTGAAGGCTGAAGTGTTCAGGGCAAACCAGCTGGAAAAGCTGAGCTGAGAGTGAGGGGATGATGGGGCAGGGGATGCTGGCCCAGAGCTGTGTTCGGCTAAAACAAACCACTCGTCACACTCCCGTGTGACACAAGCCAGTGAAGCCTTTGAAGGATATGCTACAAACCATTTGAAACGAGGAATTTTTACATTAACTGGAGTTAAGGAGTGGAATTACAGAGAAGTCTCAGTGATCCTAGGCACGGCTGGGAAGTCTGATGGGCACCCAAGTCTGCCACGTGGCATCCCTGCTTTGGCATCTTCCTCCAGCCCCGCTGCTCCCAGGGACGTGCTGTGGGTGCCTCTCACCAGCTCTGTGCTTGGGGGTAAATGCTTCCTCCGGATTAGAACCCCAGTGATACCCTCCCCATGCTCACAGAGCTGTTGGCCTGAATGAAACCTGAGGTGCAAACCCTGCAGCTAAGAAAAAAAAAAAAAAAAAATCACATTTGTGGGACAAGTAGGGGATGGCACAAGGGTACTGCAAGGCTCTGGTTGCCGCTTCCCAAACCCATCACAGATTGAGCTGGGAAGTGTCACTCGTGTGCAGCACAAGGAGAGAGGAGACTCAGGTCGGTGACAGCCTAAAAATACAACTCCAAGTTGTCTCAAATCGTGTCCCTCCACAGCAGAGCAACGTGTGTTCCTCTTGCACGTTCTCCTGTCATGGAAGCAGTCCTGCCCAGCCTGCGCTTGGCAAACAGGAGCGAAGAGGAATGAAATATTCCTCTGTGCTGCTCTACCAGGTGCAAACTGAACAGAGGAAAGGAGAGAGGTGTGTTTAGAAACTAGTCTTCCCTCTATTTATTTTTTTTTTTCCTCTTTTAATCCTTTACCCGTGAGTTTCTTTCTACTGAAGCCATCTCAGCCCTGTGTTTGAATGCTTGGACACTTGCCTTTAAAACTTTATTGGACTGAAGAATAAGATTCCCCTTCCCTCCCCTTTATGGAAAATACTTGCACTCCTTAATGTTTTTGATGCTTTTCTCAGAAATCTTAAGCATCCCCTTCCAAGCTGAAAGCTTTGGGTGGAAAATTCTCATTTTGGGGTGAAAAGCTTAAACTTTCCAGTTATCTTCACAACTATGAATCTGCTGTGTGTGCGCCAAGGGGAATATTTTCCAACCAGTTCTCTTTCTTGTGCTGTGGTTTCTCTCCCCTGTATGGATTGATAAGAGATGCCAATTTCAAAGGTTTTGCTTATACTGTATTTAAAAAAAAAAAAAAACCCAAAATGATAACTTGATTAAAGCAAACATCCTACCAAACGGTGCACTGCTAATTTGGGATTAGGGACAATTCAGGCTCCTGAGATGAGAGCTGTTCTCAAACTCCACGAAATCCAGGAACTGAAACTGTCTCTGCTGTTGTTGCATTTCGGTCCTCACCTTTGATATGCCCTGTAGAGGAGGGCAGATTAGTGACCGTGTTCCTGGGAATAAATTAGAGTCTCCTACAGAAGTCTCACTAGCGTGGAGTATCAGTTTGCGTGAAATGGATATTTTTCTGTGCCTTTATACCACTTTTCAGCAGGGAGTTTAGCAAAGGAGCAAAGCGTGGCTGCTTCTCCCCGCTGTCCTCTCCAGTAGGTCAATATTCACATCTCAGAGCTGGGACCCTGCAGGGTTACCATGCTTCACCCAGTTCCCATCCCCCGGTGGGCTGGACTGCAGTAAAATCCAAGGGCAATCCTTCTGTCCATCCTTCTCTCCTCTTTCTCCTCCCTCCCTCCACCCCCAGGGAGGCCGTCCTAATTTTTTTTTTCTTTTTTCCTTTTCTTTCTTTCCTTCCCAGCCCAGCTGTACTTATAACTCTTAATCTAGCTGGCCTTGCAACAGTCAACAGCCCGGGAGACACACACAGAGCAGGACCCTACGGAGCATGATAGCTCAAGGCATCTCGGGGCTCATGCGACCCTTGCGAAGTGGACTGAATGTGAGCAAAATTCGCTTTATTTCTCTCTGTGGGTTGACCAAGCAGCATCACGCACCAGCTAAGCAGGGGTCAGAAAGATGCTTCAGCTCCACGCACAAGCTCCAGGATACCCCTGGGGAATCGAGGTGAGTAAAGTGCTGAACTTTTCTGGGAGGGCATTTTCAGGAGGGACACGCACTGACCTTGCCCCACAGAAAGGAGAAGAGAGAGGCCGGTGAAAGACAGGAGGTGGTGGATGAAGAAGTGTAGGCTGAGCAGATGCTGATGGGAGGAAGGTGGGGGTGCAGGGAGCTGGTCTGTGAGAGGCACTGCTCCCTGCTTCTGGAACTGTGGAGGCTACAGCCAGTGGGCACGGAGGGCATGGAGGTGACAACATGGCACAAGAGTCTGTTGACCACCGGGGCCCAGTCACCAGCCTTTGAGGAATGGGGATGGTGGGCAAGGTGTGTCAGGCAGCTGGGCCACGAGCCCACTGTGTTCCTGCTCTGGGGAAGCTGGTTTGACCACTGGGCTCTGGGAACTGCAAATTCTCTTGGGTTTTATAGAATCGTAGAATCCTCCAGGCTGGAAGGGACCTCCGAAGTTCATCTAGTCCGACCTCCCCGCAGTTGCAGGGACACCCTCAACTAGACCAGGTTGCCCAGGGCTTCAGGTTGCCCAGGTTTCTTATACCTGCTGCTGGAAAGGCAGAGAAGAGAACCGATGCCTGCAGATCCAGAGAGCAAAATGATCTCTTTAAGGCTATGGGAAGCCAAACTGCAAGCTCTTATTCCTTGCTGACCTGTTCCTCTTGAGAGGGAGCCAGAGGAGCCTTCTTGAGTGCTCAGTCACCCAGATGGTTGGTGGCTGTAGATGTGAGGGGCTGTGCAAGCCCGCAGTTCTGGTGTCTGGCCAGGCTCCTGGGGTCAGTGACTTGTGCTGGGCTTTGCTGAGGCTGTCTGCTCAGGACAGGATGCACAGTTGGTCGTGACGGCCAAGTTTGCAAGCTGAACTCCACGGTGGGGGGCGGTCAGAAGCTTGTGTTTAGAAACACCTCTAAATGCATTTGGTCTCTGTCAGGGTAGAGGACTCCTTGTCCCTGCCCTGAAAAGGCAGAGTTTGGCCTGTGTTGGAGTCTGGTTGATAGAGTCCCTTGGGAGACAGTTGTGAAGGAGCTGGGACAGTTAAGTTTGAGGAAGAGGAGGCTGAGGGGAGACCTCATCACTCCCTACAACTACTTGAAAGGAGATTGTGGAGAGGTTGGTGCTGGTCTCTTCTCACAAGTAATTAAAAACAGAACAAGAGGGAATGGCTTCAAGCTGCAACAGGGTAGGTTTAGACTGGACATTAGGAAAAAATTCTTTGCAGAAAGAGTGCTCAGGGACTGGAATAGGCTGCCCAGGGAGGTGGTTGAGTCACCATCCCTGCATGTGTTGAAGAGTTGTTTAGATGTGGTGTTGGGGGATATGGTGTAGGGGACAACTTTGTAGGAGACGGGTTGGTGGTTGGACTTGATGATCCCAAGGGTCTTTTCCAACCTGAATGATTCTATGAGTCTAGGAAGGCTGGACACCCTTCAAGAAGGAAATTCTGAAGGTACAGGAGCAGCCTGTCCCCATGTGGTGAAAGGCTGGGGCTGACAAGAGGCTGCCAGGCACAGAGTGCTCATCTGTATTCCTGCAGCAGGAACTGCAGCAGACACCCTGCCGGTCTTTGCCCCATTCCCCAGGGATAATTCAGAAGGAGATTGTATTTCTCTGAACAAAATAAAGGAAATTTGTACATTTGTAGACCAGCATGACCTGGGTCAAACTGTAATCTGCTAGACATGGAGAAAGAGACCCAACCAGCATCACAGAAAATACAACAAAACAGTTTTATATCTGACCTTAGAGAAAAGTTGTATCTACAACCCTGCTTAATGGGATTTGTGAAGATCTGTTATCAATGGGTTTTCTTTCCAACCGCTTTGTTGCTTAAGGACTTATCTCTGGCTGTACTTGTAGGAATCTTGCTGTTCTGTAAGGCCTTGAAAAGTATCTTTTAGGGAATAACACTGGCAAGGAGCAGAAGAACCTTCTTGTAACCCCCTTCACTAGTTACCTGTGTCACAGAAAGTTTGAGATTTATTTGTTTTAGTTTTTTTATTAAAGGAAATAAATCAGTTGGTATTTGGAGTGATGGGTTTGTCACATCCTGATAAGATCTTGCCAAAGCTCTGACCTTGTGTCCTGTGGCAGTGGCATCATTGTAGAATAGTTCGGCCTAAATTAAACAAAACTTAGTCTAATCAATTCTGGGTTGTTTTTAACATCCTGGTTCAAAATTACTTTCTTAATAAAATGTGATTATTTTTTTTTCCCCATAATTTCAAAAGTGCTGATAAACACATTCAAAAGTAAACAGAAAATAAAAGCTACAGCTTTTCTTTCCAGTCTCTCCCAAAGCTTTGGGTACTTAAAGCAGGTGGCCTCCAGAGCAGACTCAAGCCTGGGATGGATTTGGGGGGTGTGAAGAGAACTAGGCCAGTGTGCGAGTGGATCTGCAGGAGATGACCAAGCTCAACAGTGCAAACAGGTGTAATCAGACTGGTTTTATGTCCCTGAGAGGGGCACAGCCAAACAGCTTAAATTTCTCCTGCAGCTGGCGAAGAGAGAAGGTGCTTCCAGGTGCTTTCTGTGTAGTGGTCTAGGAGTGCTGGGCATCATCCCTGCTCTTGAGAAGGGTGCGCTGCCTCCTCTTGGGCTTGTCCAAAGTCACACAGGGGTCTGTGGCAATAACATCTGTACTTCCTTCTATCTCATTCGATACCCCATGTGCACTCCCTGGCTGCAACCCAGCCCTCTCAGAGCTCATTTAACTGGTAATAACAGTCAAAGCAGGGATTTTTTTCCAGGAGGAACTGCAGGGAACAAATCCCCCTAGTGTTTGCAGGAGCCTGGTGTGAGAATCCTCCTGGGACTGATGTCAGCTGAAGTTCTAAGTGCCTCAGAGACAAGAGGGATGAAGTTTTTTCTCCATAAGTATGTGTGCAGCTTTGGGGATTGCTGGATCCAGCATTTTCTGCTTGCAGGCAGCCAGCTCGTATTAGCCTGTTGAAGAATGTATTGAGTTGCAGCATTAAATCCTATGACTTTAATGCTTCTATGATGTAACAAACCAACATTGTGAGGAAACCTGCTGATGTGCCATAAAACCAGTGTAAATGAGCCAAATCCATTACAGTAAGAGAGAGGGTTGTTTTGTTCTGTTTCCTTTCAGCATTTGAGAACTAGACCGAAAGCGCTTATTTAAGACAAAATGCCTGTGGGTGTCTCTATGAAGGAGACCTGAAATATCTTAAAGATGGTCTTCCCCCTTTTGCTCAGGGAATTAGGGTGGTCCTGCCTTGGCTCTGCGTGACTCTGGCGTGATCTTCCCAGTCGGCACGTGGAAAAGCCTTCCCTCTGAACCCCACAGCTGTTTTCATAACCTGGGGGGGGGGGACCCTGCTGCAGACTAATGGGCCAGGCATTGTTTTCTGCCGAAACTTGCTGAAAAACAGGAAGCCGGTGCCTCAGATGAAAGTACAGCGGCCCCTGTGTTCCACTCCTGAGACGCAGCGGAGAATAAAAGAGTGGAGAAAGGAAAAAACAAACAAACAAAAAAAACCCCCAAACCCAACCAACAAACAAACAAAAAACCAAAACAAAACAAAAAACAAACAAACCCAAACAACAAACCACAACAACAAGAACAAAAAACAACCAAAAAACCAAAACAAAACCGCTTCACCTTCCTTCTGTTTCCAAATTTCAATGGAATGCGGGGATTTGCTTTCCAAAGAGAGACTTGCTGGGGATTTTCTGTGCCCTCGAGTCTTGCTGATGAAGTCCAGGTGACGATATTTTAAGAAATGGCATCCTTAATCGTTTAGAGGTGCACTGCAACGATTTGTCAGCAGATCTGGATGGTGGTTGTGGCTTAGGTGAAGCAGAATGAGCAAAACCTGCAAATTTGAAAGAGAAGAACATTTCTTCCCCCTTTTCCATTACATTTCTGCAGGAATTCTTTCCTGTCTCCTGTTCAGCCAGATACATCCCCCATATTCTGCCTCACCTCTGCGAGTTAAGAAAGAACAAAGGAAACTGTTTGAAGAATCATAAAATGGTTAGAGTTGGAAGGNCCAACCAACAAACAAACAAAAAACCAAAACAAAACAAAAAACAAACAAACCCAAACAACAAACCACAACAACAAGAACAAAAAACAACCAAAAAACCAAAACAAAACCGCTTCACCTTCCTTCTGTTTCCAAATTTCAATGGAATGCGGGGATTTGCTTTCCAAAGAGAGACTTGCTGGGGATTTTCTGTGCCCTCGAGTCTTGCTGATGAAGTCCAGGTGACGATATTTTAAGAAATGGCATCCTTAATCGTTTAGAGGTGCACTGCAACGATTTGTCAGCAGATCTGGATGGTGGTTGTGGCTTAGGTGAAGCAGAATGAGCAAAACCTGCAAATTTGAAAGAGAAGAACATTTCTTCCCCCTTTTCCATTACATTTCTGCAGGAATTCTTTCCTGTCTCCTGTTCAGCCAGATACATCCCCCATATTCTGCCTCACCTCTGCGAGTTAAGAAAGAACAAAGGAAACTGTTTGAAGAATCATAAAATGGTTAGAGTTGGAAGGGACCTTCAAGATCATTGAGTTCTAACCCCCCAGCCATGGGCAGGGACACCTCCCACCAGACCAGGTTGCTCAAACTTGATCCTTATGTATTTCTGTGCTTGATGTTAAAAGGCAATCAGCAGAGATCTCCATGTGCTTCGTTTTCATCTGCTGCAGAGCAGAGGGATGGGCAGGTGGGGTAAATCAGTCCTTTCAGCTGCTGGTGTTCCTATCCCAAGAGGCAATTCCCATTTAACCAATTCCCCCTCCCAGGCTCTGTGACTTTCCATGAGGATGCCTGTCACAGAGGAGTGTGTAGGTACTTCAGGGCTTCCTGGGCTGGTGGGTTTGCTGTAACGTGTGGCTCTGGGGCTGGGACAGTTTGAACTCAAGGTACGTTGCAAATACGTGGCAAGAAATCAGGAGACAACACTAGAAATTCTCAGAGCTCTGAGCCCTCCCTGCTGTTTGTTTCGCTGGCCCAGGGCTTCCAGGAGAAGTGTTTACCAAGCTTCATATCCAACAGCACTTTGTATCGGAAGAAGCTGGATGATGCTTCACTCAGCCTTGTGTAAGCAGGGGTGGGGAAATCAGGAGATAGTGGGCTTGGCCAGTCCTCGATGCGAAATTCACTCTGTCTTCAAGGCTGTGGTTCTCTCTTCTCGTGCCAGAAATGATGGCAGCAAGGCCACGGGGCAGCGCTGGCACTGCCTGTCTTTGGGTGTTCATCAGAGCTGTGGGAGACAGAGACAGACCTTTCCAGAGATCTGGGAGAGGGGTGCGTGTTCTTGGAAGAATAGAGGGTGGACCCAGCTTCTGCCACTGGAGGATGTCCTGGGCTCTGGGATGCTGACGGGTGCTTGGGTGGTGCCACACTGAGAGGCACCAGGCAAAATACCCGCTGCCTCCAGGGCGCTGCCCTGTTTCAGGACAGGAGGTGAGACCTTTGGGTAACTGGGACCTCCTGTTTCTAAGTGATCTTTTTGGGTACGTACACTAAGAAAAACCAC